>CM075815.1:12568605-13126105 GCA_037975025.1 Excoecaria agallocha
GAAAATTCATAAGATTTTCAACATATTGTCTAATTCAAAATCAAATACCATCTCCCCTCACTCTTTTTAAGTGGTCAACCTCCTAAACAAAGAACTAAGATAAATAATAGTTACTCTCTCCATCTCACTAATTTGTCACTTCTTACATATTTCACCAATATAAAGATAATCATTGGTTTTGCTTAATCTTATAAAAAATTATAGTGAAAAGACTAAAATAACCTCATTTTAAATAAAAAAATTTATTTCCTCAATATCACTATTATTTAATAGTGTTTCAAAAGGATAAAAATAGTAAGGCAAGCGTAGAGAAAGAAAAATATTAATGAAGTTATTAAATATTTTGTTGATAATATAATAAGGGCAAAGTTAGAATGCATGAAATTTATCTTTAATTTTACAAAGTGACAATTTGGTGAAACAATTTTTTTTTTCAGCAAGTGACAAATTGGTGCGACTGAGGGAGTAATTGATTATGTAAAAAGTCAGTTTATTTTGGCATTTGATAAAAATGGAACTCTGTAATATTGCTTCACTATCCTGAATATATCAAGTGAAAGTTTGTGTGCACAAATCTCTTACCTTTTTGGATTCTTCATATAGACCCATGCCAGCAACATAAAATGGAACCTCACGGCAAAGTGTGGCACCAGTCCCACGAAAAAACCCCTTCAGACCATCTTGATGCCAAGTACCAATTATAGCCTGCCCTACATTGTCAAACAGACCTGCCTGCAATCGCTGTTTCAATACCTCACATGGGATTCGAACTGCTGTCCCCAAAAATGTGCTGCAGAATGATAATATAGATTGAACCTGCATGCAATGAAATGCCAATTCTTTAAACCCATGGTAAACAATATGTAGCTAGCTAAGAATCACTCTTTAAACTTACTACACGTAGGTTTAAAGAAAAGGCTATTTACACGTAGGTGGAAGAGAACTATTGAATTCTTAGATCAGTACTTTTAAGTGGGAAATGGTACAAAAGAAGATTAGAACATTTAATACCCATGCTTCGGCCTAGTCCATACACAACAATTGCAGTAAGGAAACAGTTCTATCAGTTATCAATGAAATTCGATAAACATTATCACATTTCTTTTGAGAAACGGAAAAAGGAATCAGAGATTTTTATGTTATTTAATGAACAACTAACAATAGCCTGCCGATAATTAAAAATAATAATAATAACTACCTGTAAATAAGGGAGTGTTGGAGCAACATTTATTAGCACAAGTTTACTAGCTTCAAATATCCCAGTTCGCAGGCCATGGCTGCAATGATAATGCAAAAACATTCAAGGGAGTTAGAAAAGTAGTAATCATTCAAAAATCGGGGAACTGGAAAAGAAAAAGGACCTTGAAAACTGTCCAAGAATGGCAGGGATTGAACCCCTGTACACTCCCCGTACTCCAATTTCTGGAAGCTTTGAGATGATCTCAGGGAAAGAAAGCGTTGATGCTTGTACCCGAGTCTAAAGAAACCAAATGGAAAAGAAACCATGAAACTATAATATCTCCTTTCTATGAAAATCATGCATCCAATAATCCTCAAGAATTTGAAACTTAACATGCATCCAGCAGTTTCACATTGTAGTTACACACCTCAATACGTCAAATAACATAATATATTTGGAAGCATATCCTAAGCCTTTCTAATGATCAATTGCAAGGTTAGCCAGTCGGGAGGGCATACTACCAGAAATATAGGCACCAACTTGGCTAGAAACACCATGGAGTATTTGGTCACAAATATCAGTTACCAAAAGTAAGCAGTAATAAAGACTCGCACAGATAGGTTTTATTTTGTTATAACCAACTAAAAAGATCCATTTTGCTGTTTGTCCTATCAGAAAAAAAAAAAAAAAAAAAAAAAAAAAAGAAAACAAAGTGCAAAAAATTGATCTATAATTGTCAAGGTGCCTTGAGGTACAAAAGGCACATGGGGACTAGGTACAAAGTGATATCCATTCACCAAAATCTGGCTAAAAACTTCTATATTCTACAATTTGTAGATATTAATGGTTAAAATATAGACATGTTCATGGATTCATACAGCAAAAAAATAGTAAAAAGAAGATAACTCTGAAACTACATCAGCATAGGGCATATGCACACTAAAGTGCACAGAAACCACAAATACACACCAAACCTAATAGTTTGACAAAACTCATGTGCATGGATTGCAAAAAGTTATATGCCGCTAACATAGCTCAAATTTTATAAAAAAAAAAAATCAATACTTCTCTTCTTCCATTCTTTTTAAATTAGTGCCCTCCTCATCTATAATTTTAGACAGAGTAGAGCTTACCTTTATCGTGTCAACAGGATGCATTAGAGAACAAGAAAGTGCACATGATAGGCCTCCAGCCAAAGCTGATCTTAAAACACTTCCAGCTGGTATATCCACAGGTGGTGCAACAGCGACAACTGTTGCTGCTTCAAACCATATGCTCCTATATGTGTGTGTGTGTGTGTGTGTGTGTGTGTGTGGTAACCATCAGTTAAATGTTATAATTTATAAGAACAACAGTACAAAAAAAGGATTGGTGAGGAAAGAAGGTTAAAATTTTTGGGACATAGGATAGGTCAGTGTTCTTTGATAACCCATCATGTTTATTCATCAGCAAACGTTTCTCTTGTCCAGTATCATTCCACAATTTCATACCCTGTAAGTCGTGCAATGATTACCTAGACAAATGTGTCACTGTTGTCATACTCTTGAAACCATGATGCAAATAGTATTCAATACAGACATTTTGACTGAATAAATTAGATAAAACCAAATTAATGTACGGATCAAACCATCTATTTAAGCTCTTTTCTACAACTTTGCCAAAAATGTGGGCAGCAAAAAATGCAGTTATGCCAGACTTCTGTAATATACTCGTCAAAATGAGCAAAAATCTTACCTAGGATCATCTTGAAGTCGATCAGAAGGTAGCAAAAGCATAAAATTCCGAAAATGCCCATAAGAAATAGATTCTTCTGTGTCATCATTCAGAAATCGCATCATCGCAACAGCATTGTCTTCATTTGCCGGAAGTCCAGCATTTTTCAGTGATGCCAATATTTCACTCTTTTTCAAGGTCCCAGACTTGCTCAAACAGAGGGAAGTATACGCCCGGAGAATTGTTGGCTCCTTCTGTTCCATCAAAGACAGAAACTGTTTCCAACCGAATGATTTTGAAAACAAGTGATTTCTTGTGCGCTGCATGAATTCCCGAGCATATCTTGATGGCAGTTTCCTTTTCTTCATTGCAATTTCAAGATCCTCCAAAGTCACTTGACCATCACCATCCCTGTCCAATTCCTCAAAGAACCGCCTTCCTGTAAGAATGCAGGAATACATGCAAAAAACATAGTCAAATGGGCATAACAAACAAAAGAATGTTCAACAAGGAAAAAAAAATCAGATAATTGCTGCTCCTTTGCTTTTTCATGTTCTCTTCTTAACTCAAAATCTTTTTGGTTGGGGGCCAAGGATGTGTAGCTTAAAAGATTACGAAAATTCATCAACACAGGAACTCCCAAGGAAAGGATTTCAGCCATATAATTTTCATGAATCACAAACTTAGTTATACATATTAACACTTGCCACAAGGAATTCAAGTTTGCTTTAGGATGCAAGAGTGTCTCTAAGTGTTAGATTTGAAACCTAAAAAATATAGATAGACGTTAAACAACCTTGTAATCAGTTGCCCTACATCAACTCCAAAGCATGGTATCACATTGTGGTCAAGGTACTAGAGTTTGTGAGCACCACATAAAAACTCAACAAGAAGATTATACTAACACAAAAACACACATATAAAGTGATGTTTTATACTAAACTAATAATACAATAAATTGACTAGCAAATATTTGCAATGTATCCGTGATTCCTTTTGAATAAAGAACAACTCAAAAAGGAGGAAGGAGGAGGTGAGGAAATAATAGTAACTTCTGCAGTGCATGCATACATGCAAAGTGCGTTGATAGAATTATGCCATGGTCTGAGAAATCAGATCCCCTTTCATTAACATTATGGCCAATTGTTCCCCAAATGAGGAATCTGAAAGGAGCAAAAAAGAAAAAAAAAAAAAAGTAGCATATTTTGCTTCTAAGCTGAATTTTCTAAAGAACAGTTCATTAATGCTTTGAAGCAGATCTAGTAAATCATATCAGTACACAAATATTCAGATAAAACGTTAATGCAATTCCTCAAAACAATTGAAAGTGGCTCATTGAAATAGGTAAAGTTACATTCTTCAAGATTATACAGCACATCAGTTTCAATTGAATCTAAACAACACAGTTCCAATTTAATAAAAAGTAGCATTCACAAAATTAGAGTAACATATCTTCCACCAAACAAATTTCAAAGAGAAGTAACTTATTACTAGGTAGAGAAAAAACCATACCTTCAGATTCTGTATATCTAAAGAAATCCTGGACGGAGATTAGCTTCTTCTTGTCAGGATGGTCTTTAGAAGATCGCCCCAATGGCACAAGTTCAATTAATTCTGCCAATGAAACAGTAGACAATGTGGACCTCAAACGCTCTACATTTGATAAGGGAATACTGAGTAAACCGCTGGCAAGCTTCTGTGGTGAACTACCCCCTGTTTCTTCCCCGCTGCCAGCACTTGTATTATCATCACCTTCTTCATTGACTGAAGCAGATACTCCAACCATACCCGATGGTACACCTCCAACTCTTGCAAATTTCAAATTCCCCAAAAACCCATTTACATCAACCTTATGCCCTTCCCAAATACTCATTACTGCCCGGAAGTGGTCAAACTGGGAGGATGCTGGAGGTGAAGTTGAAGTTGAGCAATCATAATCAGAACCAACGTTGTCAGTTTGCTGCAAAGTCTGATCAAATTTTTGTAGATTATGCACTAATTGATCAAAAATAAAACCTATAAAGCATTCAAAAGATACATGTTTCCCTTCTTTATCATTCCCACACTCATTCTTTTTCACTGCTCTAGCATATTGATCCCGTGATTCCCTTGACTTTGATTCACTTGAAGTTTTTGTTTTCAGCCCATGTTTACACAGATTTTGATGACCCTTATCATCATCACCTAGTTTCTGAAATCGCTTCTTGCTTGCTTTGAAAGGGGTGGAAAGTGCCTGAACAAAGCCATTAACTAACAAGGACCAAGCCACGGCAAACTTCAAACAATTAGTGCAAGAACCATCTTCACTCCCTATTCCCCTCTCTTTCAACCCTTTCTTCCCCACCTCATTACTACCATTTCCATTTTCCAGTTTCAATGAAAACATACCCAACAGCGTTTTAATAGGAACCTTAATGGATAGACCTTTCTTTCTCTCTTCACCTGACACAGAGTTCCCATTGTTGCTATTACTATCACTAACACCCCTCTTTTTAACAGTGCAGATCTGAACCTTAGTATTATAATTCCTATTATCAGTAGAACCCAATTCAAGATAGTTAGCCCTATTGTTTTTGGAAACTCCCCAGCAACTCTCAAGATCTTTGGCTGCTTTTCGAATCCCAAGTTCAAGTGGCGAAAGTGCATCTTTCACCACTTGAATTGAATTAAAAAACGATTCCACAGGATCATTTGCAGACACCATTAATACCCAAAACAAAAGATTAAAACCCACCAAAAATAGATGCTTACTTTCCCTTTTTCTCGATATGTCCTAACTCAAATCTCACAAGAAAAACTCATGATACCCAAAATCATGCGTCCTTTAAGAAAACCAATATAGAATACAAAACCCAGATTCTATGAACACAAGTACAAGAAAAGGAAACGCTAACATTACTGTACAATGAAGTGTATGTTGAGATCCATATCCATTGGGGATGCCTCCAATTGCAGTAACCGAATCCAAAACAGCAAGAAACGAAAAGCCCTAACAGCAAGAACTGAAAATGGGTGGTGTTGAATACATTTTAATCAATCTTTTCTTCCCTGTTTTGATCAATAAAGCTTGGAAATTTGATGGCTAATACTCTCTTTTATCGTTTTTCTCTTATTTGAGTTTTTTCCTTTTACCCACACAGCAAGGATGGGATTGGGAGTCCAGTGATTGAAAGGAGAGGAGAAAAGTTAGCAGAGTGAATTTGAAAATAAAAATGGATAAAATTGAGAGAGAGGATTTGGGAATTTCAGATTTTCTTTTTTTTTTTTCTAGAGATAATAAAAGATCTAAATTTAGCGAGTGTTGTTTGGACAGTTTTTTTCAATGTTTACTTAATTATTTTCTTATTTTGTGTGCAAATTTATGTGCTTGAAGCGGAAAGATAGAGTGAGTGGCCGAGGAAATTAATCGGAGGAACAAAAATAATTGGCCTTTTCTTTTTCATTTTTTTTAGATTTTTTTAATAGCTTGAATTTAATAATAATAAAAAAAAATAAAAGGAAATTAGATACTGAATCGGATAATGAATGAGGAATGGATAAAATCTGACGTAAGTGTCTAGTAGGTGAATGGAACGGACACTTTGCCCTTTGATTCCGCACCTTAAAGACCCAAATGGAAATAGATTTGCATAATTCCATTACATAATAAATTTATTTTCCATAATTCTTTTACTAATAAACTATAATTCTATACTCTGTGGGATTTTGAATTCCACTGTCCAGTATAATTTTTTATATAAATAAAATGTTGTTCAATTTATATGTGATATTTTCGCTTATAAAACCTTTTAATTTAATTTTAACATAAGTGTCTAATATTTGATGTAATTCAAGAAATACACAAACTGAGTTGTACCACTATTGACAAAACAAGCTATACCTGCAAAAAAAAGTATATATATATATATATATATATATATATATATATATATATATATATATATATATATATATATATATTGATTTTATATATTGAATTTTTATATTTTTAAAATTATATTGAATTTTTGAATTTTGTACGTAAAATATATTAAATTCAAAATAGATGTCACTGTCAATAATGTAATATACGAGCAATTAAAATTGCGTGAACATGTTTCAAAAATATTGTAGGACCCATCAAATTATAAAATAATATAAGGAATTCCACATCAGATGGGTTTAAATGTTTGAATTACATTTTTAGACATCCAAACACATTGTTTTTAACAAAATTGAAAATGCACCATTTTGAATGAAGACTAAATCTCTAGAATGGCTGAACATAATCGATTATCAAGCAAAGAAAAGGGAGAGGCAGAGGGCAATCGCGAAATAGGAGTGATGATCCAAGGTTAGGGTTCCATCTTTGCTTTGATTGGAGATAAATCTTGAGATTCAAATATGATCAAAAATCTTTTGAATGTGATGAACCACGAAACTTTTGAATGCGATCAAAAAGCTATCTTTTCTTCTTATTATATGCCATCCAACATGTTCCAACTTACTTTTTTAGCTAGATCCACCAGGCCAAATTATTCCATAATCTTTTGGATACTAACTAAACTAGTCACATTGAAGCATACTTTAAGGATAAATTAAGGGTTTTGAGGGTCAATATTCAATAGGGTCTCACACTAGGGAAAGTTGAGATCATTTACTTATTAAATTCCAATCTCTTGGTCATTTAAGCACACATCATATGAAATATGTGTTATGATATTCTTCCTTCCCTTTAAGGAGAGCATGTCTCCCAAAACATATTTAACATCATATAGAATCATAAGGTTGCGATGCATTGAAGCATCCAACTTTAGTCCACCTACTTAAGGACTACTTATGGCTTTTGGGCAGAACATGCAAGTTACATTTAACTCATCATGGGATCACATATAATCCAAATTTGGATTTTAATCCAAAGCATACAACCTGATGTATGTCTTTATCTCGCACCTTAATAAGACTAATCTTGTAATTTCTGCAAGACGATACTTTTATTTTGAATAGGCTTTCGAGTTTCACCGTATGTTTAAAAATCACCTCATCTTATTCTTTGTCAACTAATTGGCAAAACTAAGGTAAATACCTATGTGAGCGGGTTATTTCTCTGTTGGACATGCTCAATCTCATAATCAATAATAATAAATATTCATACATTAAATATTTATACTCATATATTACCAATAATGAACTCAATTATTATTCATAAATAATAATATTAAAGGATTACATAAAAAGAACAATACAAATTTAATCATGCGCAAGCCCTGAGATCTAATGTGTCTCTCAAACACATCTCTTATTATAGGTTTAGTCAATGGATCTGCTATCATATCTTGCATGGAAACATACTTTAAGTTCACTTCTCCTCATACAATAATATTTTTTGTGTAATGATACTTAATGTCGATATGCTTAATCATACTATAAAATTTCAGATTTTTGATGTAAGCAATCGACGATTAACTGTCACTATAGTCTGTCATTGGCTCTTCTAAAACAATTACTCTTAAATGGTCCATAAGACTTTTTAGCCAAATTGCTTCTTATAGTGCAATTAAGGAAGCGACAAATTCAGCTTCCATTGTTGATAGGGTTATACAAGTTTATTTTTTTGCTATTATATGAGATGGCACCTTTACCACGCAAAAAAAAAATGAATCATAAAGTGGATTTTTTCTCATCCACATCTCCTTCCCAGTTAGCATTTGTGTATCCTCTCAATTGTAGATCCTTGCCTTGATAATAAAGAGAATATTTTGAACCTTTGAAGTTTCTAAGTATTCTCTTGACTACTTTCCAATGTGTGGGTTTGACTAATATATAATTACTAAACCTACTGCATAACATATATTAAGTATAAATAATATTGTATACATTAAACTACCCATAACAGTGACGTATGCATTACAAAAAAATGCAGAATAGCGACGAAAATTAGTCAGGGTAATGAAATTTGTTGCCAAATGCACCACATAACGACAACATTGCAATGAAAAATAAATTATGTCACACATGTTGGGAGGGGTTTGTGAAAAAATAAATATTGCAATAATTTAGCGATAACTAAATCTTATTTTTGCTAATTTTGGGTGCCAAAATTTTGGCACAAATCATAACGACAGCATAGTGAGGACAACCCTCACTAATTTAGCTTGGAAGACAGTCCTTGCCAATTTAGCAAGGGTTATTCCCTGGCTAATACTAAATAAACTAATTAGCAAGGTATGAACTAATTAGCGAGGACATAACCCTCGCTAATTTACCTTGAACTGCAGTCTTCGCAAATTTGGCGAGGGTTATTCCCTCGCTAATACTCAATGCATAATGGATGTGAGGTATGAACTAATTAGTGAGAAAATAACCCTTGCTAATTTAGCTTAAACTAAAGCCTTCACAAATTTGGCGAAGGTTATTCCCTTACTAATACTCAATTCATAATGGATGTGAGGTGTAAACTATTTAGCAAGGACATAACCCTCATTAATTTAGCTTGGACTTCAGTTCTCTCCAATTTAGTAAGGGTTATTCCCTCACTAATACTCAATTCATAGTGAATCTAAGGTATGAACTAATTAGCGAGAATATAACCCTTGTTAATTTAGCTTGGACTGCAATCCTTGCAAATTTAGCAAGGGAATTACCCTTACTAATTCTTAATTCATACTGGATGTGAGGTATGAACTAATTAGTGAGGACATTTTTCCTCGCTAATTTAGCTTAGACTGTAGTCCTCGCCAATTTAGCGAGAGTGTTTCCCTCGTTAATACTCAATTCATATTAGATTTAGTGAGAGTTGTAACCCTCGCTAATAACTATGCAGGTTGGTGTCCATGTTGGGTTTCGACAGAATAAATAAATAAAAAATGCAGCAAAAAAATTGAAACCCACCAAGATCTATGTGTGACAATTGATTCAAGAAAGAGAAATATAATAGTTATTGTAGACACTATACCCAAGGCAGCCTAGATCAGGATTACTCGATGATGAGGAAATAATATATTTATGATAGAAAATGCGGATCTCAAACTTTTGATCTAGATTTTTCACTTTTTTCATGAAAATTTCATGATTTTTAGAGTGTTCTTAGGGGTTTTAACAAAAGAGTATAAAAGCCTTGATTTTGGCCCTTGGCCATGACAAACTGTTGTCTGTAATGTGAGGGACGATCTTCTTTAGCCACTTCCCTCTTGTTCAGGTCAGATCAATGACATTTTTGTAATTTTAGAGTTTACGTGTGAGGGACAGCCTTCTGTCATTAGAGACGCCCATTTATGGGTGTATTTTCAAAATTTCTAGGTTTTCTAGTTTTCAAAATTGGAAGATAGGGATTTTTAGGGATTAGGCCAAATTTTAAGGGAACAAATATTTCTATACTTGGAGAGTTAGAGTTAGAAGGTGATTCTAACTCCTCCTTACGTATAAAATATAGAAATTAGGGTTTTTCAGAGGGGAGAGCATTTTTAGAAAAAGAGAATAACATTTTTGTATAAGAAGAAATTAATTGTTTTCTCTCTAAGGCTAAAGGTCTAACACATACCTTTGATTCTAAAAAAATACAGAAAATTGTTTTGTTTTCTTGAACACAAAAATCAAAAATCAGAGTAGAGATCCAGACTTCAAAAGATACAAAATCAAAATATCTCTTGAGAGGGTAATATTCTAGGTTTCCCTCTTTCTCTCTCTCTCTAGTTTATTCTCATCTCCATATTTCATTTTTAATGGTATTATAAGTCTATTTTGTTGTGTTATTTATTTAGATTTGCACGTTTAGTTGAATGTCATGTTGATATGAGTTTGTATGTGTGTTAGAATAGTATATCTTGGCATGTTTTCCTCTATGAATGCATGTTTTGTACCTTATTTTAAAATATTATCTTAGCTGTTATTTTTGTTATTATTTAACTAAAGTGTGATTTAGGGTTATTATTTTAGGTCTGGCATGCTTAGAACCATATAATCATATATTTAAGGCTATTTGAGATTTGGATAAGTTTCTTTGGTTAGTTTTAACTTTTTGTAGTTATCCCTCAAGTGATAAATGGGAAGAAAACACCACAAACGATCGTTTGTCAATGCGACAGATGGGTCGTCACAATATTTTCCTCTCGTCTAGTCTCTCCTCTAGTCATGAGCGTCCATCACCCTCCAAGGGTGTCTGTGACCAGATTTATGCTTATTTTAATGTGTTTTTTTTGTCCTTTTTATTGTTCTTCATGTTATTTTATTGATATTCACTATATTAATTCATTTTTTGTCTTTCTATAAATATTTAGCTTCTGCATGCATGCTTAAATGCTTATAATGTTATTATGTATAACATTTTAATTTGCTTTTTATTGTATTTTCTTTTACAATGCCAATTGACTGGCTTTTTTGTGGTTTTGTGTGAGCAATTGATTCGATTTGCATTTGGAATATCTCGTGGGATGATTACACTTCTGGATTCATGTCCCCAATTGGTTCATTTTCCTCTTCGTTTATTCTATTTTTTATTTTGAATTTGTTTTATTTATTATTTTGCCTTATTATTTTCCTTTATTTATTTTCATTTTGTTTATTTTGGACGTATTCATTTTGGGATATAATAGTAGTAAAAAAATTATTTTTCTACACGTTTAAATGGAAAATTCACTTGAAATCATTTCTATTAATTAATTTGGAATTTTTCCTTAATAAAGTGGACCAACGTCTAAGTTTCAACCTAAAAATCACACAATAAGAAAAAGAAATTTTTTTTGTAAAATATACATGAAGGAACCAATGTTTCTAACTCAAATAAATGCCCCGATTTATTTATGTCACTTTATTTTAGTAGTTGGATAATTTGCTTTTGTAATAGTTTAAGTAGTTGAATTATTTGTTTCTCACTTTATTTATTGCTTATTTTTAATTAATTTTTGTGTTTATTTGATCGCAATGTATCATGTGAGAGAGGAAAGTGAATTAATGTTTAAAATCCAATTATAAAATAACATATAATCGAGGTGCCAAGTAAGAGTAATGTCCCAGACACCAGTTTCTATTTAGGCACCAAAAGGTTAAGATTCATTTCTTAATATTTTTTTGGGTGGCGACTTCATGACACCTACCTCTTTGAGCCTATAGTAAATGCCTTTAGGAGTTAACTATCAATAATAAATTAGGCCTAAACCCCTTTTTATTCTGAAATGGCTAATTCTTGAGTTATAATGAGCCTCTTTCGATTTTAGACCCTAAATGCAGGCCTCCGAAAGCAAACCTGAAATCGAGCATAGCTTCAGCACGCGTCACAGTGGTGACTTCACTAGGGACTAAAGAGACCTTGCTCCTAAAAGTGCCTTGGTTAAGTACTTATAATTAAGTTTTCCTTATTAATCATATCTCTTTTCAAAATTGCATACATCTTAGAGCTTTAGAATTAAGTTAGGCATCCTTATTTTAGCCTGGTGTTATCCTAAAACATGCCCTACATTCACTCAATATAGAAAGATGTCAAGGAGACCCATCTTCCCAAGTTTAGTACCAAAATGGTATATAAAATGGTGACCCATCGATCGTTATACTCGTGATGAGTTAGACCTATTGGCAAAGACCATACTTGGGTAAACCTAAAGTTTCATCACCCTTGATCAAGCTCATGTAATGACAATAACAACTTTTCCCTAGGTTGTATAACCATAATAATGCTTGTCTACTATGTGGGCCTTTATGTATTGACCAAACTTAAACAAATTAAGAAAGTTAGGTGCCAATTCCTGCCAACTTCTCTATATGGCTTAGAAGGCCATGGTTTCATAAGTTAGGTGGGGTGCCCTCCACACTGCATTAGATGATCAAAATACCTCATGATGGTCAAGTTGCAACCATCAAAGCTATAAAAAAGATTGAGGTATCTATGTCGGTGATAGCTAAGTAGCTCTTCGGTAGGTTCCATATGTTTATAATTAATGATGAAGAGAGTAAAGGTAGCTTTGCTGATAGTCCATAAGTGATCAATATGCTGAAGAAGATGCATTTCTTACCTAGGGCTGGTTTTGGTAAGAATTCTCAAAAGGTGTTAACTGTTGTCACTACCAAAGGTTAGAAGGATAGGAAAGGATTAGGTTTTACCGTTTCTAATAAAAAAAACAAGAAGAAGGAAGCAATAAAGGAAATTCCCATATTTCTCAAAGCTTTATGTCTACATCTAGAGTCTATATTTATTATAGAGAGAATGAGCCTCAGGTGATAGGAGGAGAAGTAGTTCCATGATTTAAGTTGTTCAATGATGTCTTCGACTGGGAATGAGGGATTATCAAGCCAGTTGAGGATTTTTGGGATAAAGATGTCCTTCTGCATCATTCGATTTTGGATAAGGAAGTGCCTAAAGGGATCATAATAGAAAAGTTGCTTGTTATTTAGGTGAAGTACAGGGAGAAGATGGAAGCTAAAGATCCACCCAAGGCCAACCCAGAGGCTAGAGAGATGGTTGATGCCACCAAGATTGAAGAAGATATTTTCATTGATATTGTTTATGTTCTTGAACTTTTTGATGAGAATAATGATTCCTCGTTTGATTATATTAATAAGATGAATAATTTTTCTTATTTATGTGATGTTTCTTCTGATTTCAATATGTAAAATCATGATCATGAACTATTCATATTTGACATTAATTCAATAAATATATATTCATTTAATCTCAGAACAAAAGAAACTCCAAAAGAAATTCTATTAGCATTAGATATAACTCCTAAAGAAAGAGAAAAATTTAAGAGAATATTAAAAAAATATGAAAGAGTCTTTGCTTGGACCTATGAGGACATACCGGGAATAGATCAAGAGATTGCTAAACATGCCATCCCAACCTATCCAGGGTATAAACTAGTTAAGCAAAAGCTTAAGAGACTTAAGCCAGAATGGGCTGAAAAGGTTAAAGATGAAGTCAAAAAGCAAATAGAGGCTAAGTTCCTAGTGAAAGTTTAATACCCTACATGGCTGGCAAATTTAGTCCCTGTGGCAAAGAAGGATTGAAAAGTTAGAGTCTGTATAGACTATAGAGATTTGAATAAAACTTGTCTAAAAGATGTCTTTCCCTTGCCTCACATAGATGTGTTAGTAGATAGTGCAATTGCCTGTGCCATGTATAACTTTATAGATGGGTATGTCAGGTATAATTAGATTCTGAATAAGATAGTAGATCGGATTAAGATATCTTTTTATCACTAAATGGGGCACCTATGCCTATTGGGTCATACCTTTTGGGCTTAAGAATGCAGGTTCCACCTATTAGAGGATGGCAACTAGGATATTGGATGACTTGATTCATAAAAAAGTGGAGGTATATGTAGATAATATAATGATCAAATCAGTTACCCGATAGGGCACTTCGAGGCATTAGAGAGGTTTTTTAGAGGATCGATAAGTATAACCTCCATCTTAACTCGAAAAAATGCATATTTGGGGTCACTTTAGGTAAACTCTTAGGGCATGTAATAGGCCAGAAGGGTATAAAGGTAGATTCCGACAAAGTAAAAGCTATTACAGAGATGCTTGTGCCCCATTAAAAAAGGAAATTAGAGGGTTCCTAAGTAAGATTCAATATATAAATAGGTTCATAGCCGGGTTGACTTCAATTTATGAACTGATATTCAAACTACTTAGAAAGGAACAACTAATGGTTTGAAATAAAGATTGTTAAAAAGCTTTTGATACCATTTGAAAATATCTTCTGCATCCACCAATGTTGAGACCACCACAAGTAGGGCAACCTTTGATCTTGTATCTAGCCATAGAGGATAGTTTAGTGGGGGCAATGATGGCTCAAAATGATGATTTTGGGATTAAGTACGAATATACTACCTCAACAAGAAGTTTCTACCATATGAGGCTAGGTACATAGAAGTTGAGAAGATTTGTATAGTAATCATTTAGGCTTCGAATTAAGAAACCGAGGCACTATTTTCATTCCTATAGAGTACAAGTAGTGGCTAAGCAAAACCCTCTTAGGTACTTATAGGAAGTGCCCTTACTCCTAGGAAAGATGAAAATGTGGTTAATCCTCCTATAGGTGTTCGACATAAAATATATCGCTAGGAAGACCATTAAAGGAAGGGTCATAGCAGAATTCTTAGCTGATCAGTTTTTAGAGGGAGAAGAGATAGCCTATGATTTCCCTGATGAGGATAATGCAGCTATAATTTTTAAGGGCAGATGTACTTTGACAGAGCTGTGAACAATAAAGGAGCTAGAGTAGGAGTAATCTTGGTAACCCCAGAGGGAAAGAAAATGCCTTTACCCAAGAAATTGACGTACAAGGCAACGAATAACAAAGCAGAATATAAAGCTTGCATCTTCGAGTTGGAAGCCTTACTGGCTGTAGGAGAAAAATCAGCAGAAGTATTTAGAGACCATCATTGGTGGTCTATCAGGTGAGAGGTGAATGGTCTGTGAAGGAAGAATGGTTATTGCCCTACGTCAAGTGTCTGAAAGCCTTAAGTAGCCAATTTAAGGTTTGTACTTTTAGATAAGTGCCTAAAGATGAGAACTAATTGGTAGATGCCTTGGCCACTTTGGTATCAATATGGGATAAACTGCAAGGAATAAGCATGAAGCCTGTATTGATTTCGAGTTCTGACAAGGCATACTTTGAAATTGAGTAGATTATAGATGTCAAAGTGGATGATAGGAAACTTTGGTATTATGACATTTAGAATTACCTAAAGAGGTCAGTATTTTCAAAAGAAGACACTAAAAAGGACCAAAGAATGATCCATAAGATATCAACGCAGTTCATTATTGTAGGTGGCCTACTTTACAAGAGATAGCCTAATAGTATCCAATTGAGGTGTTTAAATAAGAAGGAGGCTAAAAAGGTTATGAAAGAAGTGCATACAGGTGCATGTGGAGCTCATATGAATGGTTTGGCTTTACCAAAGAAAATCATGCGCTAAGGATTCTTCTAGCTTTCGATGGACACTGGCTATTTTGAGTATGTTAAAAAATGTCAATTATGCCAATAGTATGTAGACTTAAGACACTTTTCAGTTTCTGAGCTATGCAACCTTCCATTGCTTTGGCCATTCACCACGTGGGACATAAAGATCATGGGTATCATCCATCTGCTAGCTTCGAATGGGCACAAATTTATTATAATGGCTATCAATTACTTTACAAAGTGGGTAGAAGTGGAATCCTTCAAGAAGGTAGATGCTAGGGATATGGCTAAATTCATTAAGAGGAACTTGATATGCAGATACAGTTTGCCTCACCATATAGTATCAGACAATAGAATGTAATTTTTTTTAGTGAAACCAGGCAGATGCTCATAAAATATGGGGTACAACATCATAGATTTTCTCCTTACTGACCTCATGCAGATGGGGTAGTCGAGGCAACCAATAAGAATATCAAAAGAATTTTGGCTAAAATGGTTTGAACTTACAAAAATTGGGTCGATAAGCTACCTTTTTCAATATGGGGTTACATGATTACAGCTAAAACTTCAATAAGAGCAACTCTATTTTCCTTGGTCTATGGGACAAAAGCAGTATTGCTAGTGGAAATTAAGCATCAGTCTTTGAGGGTGGTCTTAAAAGCTGAATTACCAAAAATAGAAGAGACTAGCTGATTTATTTAGAAAGAAGGTTAGGAAACATCTTTTAAAGGAAGGAGATCTGGGGTTCAAACAGATAAGGCCCAAAATTCTAAATATTCGGGGTAAGTTCAGGCCCACTTGGGAGGGACCTTTTATGCTAGAGAAGTTGTTGTCCAAAGGAGCTCCTATTCTGACTTATAGTGATGGCAATGCATTCAAAGAGTCGATAAATGTAGACAAATTAAAGAGGTTCTATGGCTAAGGCTAAAAAGATAAAAAAAAAGAGAACAAAAGCCCTATGGGTTAAAAATAAAAAAAAGGCGGCCTTGCTAAAATTGGATGCCTCGGCAGGGTGAAAATAAAAAAAAAGAGCATCCTGAGCAAAAATTAGAGGCTAAGAGAAAGTAATCCAAAAGTAGTTCCTTTTCATTTTATATGTTCAAAATTTAAAAAGTTCTAATAAAAGAAAAAAACATAGTCTATGAAAATATCTAATCTAGTCATCTGTATCACATTGCCCTCTCCATCCATATGCCTAAGGTAAGAAGCCTTATTGTCAACTGCTGGACTCATAACCTATTGCTTGTATGAGGTAGAGGTAGTGAAGTCACAGTCACCAATCTCATGAATAAAAGTCCTCACAGGGAGCCAAATCTAAATCCTTCGGTAATGGTCTGACAAAAAAAGGAGTAGAAAGTATGCCACCTCGAAATCTCAATGTGCACCTGACAATGTCCTGCTGATCACCGAATTGGCGAGCATAATGGGCATGATGTAAAAAATGGCCAAGAAAAATCCACATAAGGGAATGCATCTAGAAGGTCTATCCTGAACTATAGAAGAAATGGGTAGCCAGGTACACCTAAACACGATGTCACCATTTGTCAACTATGGTAGCCAATTAATTCCCTCTTAGATCGAAAGGAACTCATGATGTATATGCTTGAGGATGAAATATCTTAGAGGATAAGTGCCCATGGCCCTGACTCGTGAAGAAGGCTCTGACAGTAGCTTTAGCTTCTCATGTAACCATATCTGAAAAAAAGCTACTGGGGTGAGTTAGATTCGTCTCAAGCAAAAATAAGGCAAGAAAATATGTGAAATTTCGAAAGGATGCATTTTCCAATAAGAAAAGCTAGTGTGAAAATGCACAAAGGGCATACTACCTTCAAAATAATGACATACCTAGAGCAATATAAGACTACCAGTGAGGTAAGCAAGAGGATCATTTCAAAAAGCATCCAGGCTGAGGATAGTCTCTACCAAAATTAGGAGAAATGGATTATGCCCCCTACACATGCCTTCCATAATATTGAACAATCCATAATCTCCATTCATTATATCATCTGAGTGCATCAGCAAGTATCGGGAAAAATAGCAAAGCAAGATCACGCCGGACTGGAAAGTAGGCACATAATCAAAGTTAGTTAAGACATTAGTTAGTGGCTATAATGAAAACATCCTCCCTCGAGGTACTAAGCCCCTGGCTTCATAAGGAAGGACATCCAAGGCACGAGCCACCTCTCTAGCATAATTAGGAATAATGGAGGGCAGACATGGTCGAGCACCAGGTGCAAACCTCACACCGACAATCTCAGCAAACTCCTTAGGCAACAAACATAACTCCTGATGTGTGAACCTAAACATATGGAACCTCAAGTCCTAATACCGTATGGCAGTAAAGATCAAGTTCATATCAAATGATATTGTCCTAAAAAATCTTAGATTGGAATACAGAGCCAAAAGTGGGTCCTCTCAAGTTCTCATGTCATTTAGTAACCGGTGTGATTTTGCAAGAGCAAAGATCGACATGACAATAATTCTCAAGTAGTTTACATGAAAAAATAATAAAGAAAAATAAATAACTAAAGAAAAATGATCAAGAGAAAAAAAAAGGAAAAGTGAAGAAAAGAAGAGCACTTGGAAGGAAGCTTTCTGAAAAAAAGAGGTCAAAAGGCACAAAGACCAAGGAAAACTTCCCACTATTTATAGTAAAAGGAGTGAAAGGCAACTATACCTCGAGAAGAGAGCCACTGCCAGCCCATCTATCAACCTTGGACTGCCCAAGTGAATCTCTTTTGTATGTCATATGCATTATATGTACATATTTTTGCATCCTTCCTTATTTTCATTTTGCAGGAAATTTAAAAGACCTATGGACAATGTGAAAGCTTCAGAGGATTATAGATATGAAAAAGTTCAAAAATTTAGAAAATGCCCAAAATTTCAAAGAGTATTTGGGTTTTCAAGGAGTATGTATAATAAAATTAAATAATATATGTATGCATATGTGTAAATATAATAATATATACATATATAATAAATAAGGATAAAAATGAGGTGTATAGTGCCAAATAACATGATAAAGTGGAAGATAAAGATTAAAATAAAGAATAAAGAAAAAGAAAAAGAAAAAAATGAAAAAGGTGTGACATACGGGACATATGAGGTGTCCATGTGTCGCTAGCGATGGAAGACTAGCCCGTCTATCGCTCAAAAAATTGAAAAATAAAAACTGTTGTTCTTTTTCTTCCTCCTCATTTAACTGTAACTGCTATTAATGCCCTCTCAAACTTCCTTTTAGTTTTTCTCCCTTCTCTCCCTTATTTCTCGATTATTTTTCTAGCCATTCGTGCCTAAATTATCTCGGGGACAACATGTATTGTGGGGTGCAAGTTGTATTTGTTTTCGTTGTGTTTTGGCATACTTTTTTTTTGCTCTTTTCTTTCTCTACATTTCAAGTAAGCATATATTTACTTCTTCTTATTTTTCTTTCTATATTGTGTTAATTATTGCAAATTTCATTGATTTTGTTTGAATATAATAGGATAAGTTGAAGGAGTTAAATACGCTTACATGATTGTTTTTTTATTTATGCTTATTTTACTACTTGTATAAATTTAATTTGACTTAGACTTATGAAATTTGTTGTTTCATGACACTATAAGGCATACCTTCTAAAATGGATATGTAAATGGCATTTTAACTTAGTTTATTTTGTCTTAATGCACCCAATGTAAATAATTGTAAAATAGACATAGATTTGTACATTAATTCCATAATGCATTGTGGTTAAATCAACAAATGCATCGACTTAGTTAAAATTGACTTCAGAATAACATGATTACTTTAACAAAAGGACATATACTTTGCCTTGAATGTTACAGCAAAATAACTCAAATTGCTTGGTGGCCAATAACGGCCTGTGGAATTGTTGAGATGCTTTTCTTGTGCAGAGGGCATGCACATTCCTGACTAGAATGCTACCTGATTTTTGTTAGAATTTTATAGATAATTAAAGTATATGCCTTGCCTCATTTGTCATGCATGTTTGCTAGATTGCCCAATATTGGATTTAGGTTGTTGTGAATTATATTAAGATGTTTAGCACACATTTATGTGCAAGTTGGCTAGCTCCAATTTAAGTCAGCATGCTACCGAAATTTCACACAGTTTTTAGTGAATTAACTTTTAGTTTGCTTGCGATCCAAGTTATCCATGAAAACTAACACTTAATTTTTGTAGGATGCCATGTAGAGATGCACATGCCACACCGATATGGATGACTTCGTGATAAGCCGACAGGTATCGAGCCTTATATTGTGTCTAATTCAGCTCCAATAGCTTAATGTCTAGGCAGTTTCTACAGACTATAGGGACGATTGAGGAGATTGACAAATTGCTAGTTATGGTAGGGTGGACAGAGTTTTTTATGCCAGCCTTTCAGATATACCCTGATGTGACTAGAGAGTTTTTAGCCACTCTAAAGTATGGTGGCAATTAGAGATCGGACATCGAGGAAAGGGTGGTCTAGTTTAGGATGGGAGACGCCCATTATAGCATTACATGCTGACATTTCACGGTGGCCATGGGGCTTTCAGTGGGGTCAGATTTCCTAACCTCATAAAGGATAGTTAATCGGGCATGATGGGTAGCCATTAGACTCTCAAGAGTCGTGTACCAGTTGGACATAGCCAAAAGCACTATGTTGGCTACCTAGGCTTTTAGATATATCTAACGGGTGTTATTTACATCATATCTTAGCCATACCGGCAATTTAGGGTCGATCAACAAGAACAAGATAGCTTGTTTTTTAGTGATGTATGTGCACAGAAGGATTGGCATCACGCATGAGATCATTAGTACCCTACTTAGAGTTGCCAACCAGCTGACCACTTAGATATGTATCAAAGGTGTAGTGACTTGATTGATATTGGACTTGGGGGCAGATGACAGGACATTTAGATACCTACTGCAGGAGGATATATTTGTTGAGATGCAGAACACACTCACCATAAGGATGGTTGAGTTGATACAGGGGTAGGAGGGATAGTATAAACTGTTGACTATCCCAAAGACTAAAGAGAGTTATGGCCTAGATCCCATTGTACTAGAGTCACCAGCAAAGGGGGATGGTCTCCAGCACAATATGATGCACAGGGGGGAGGAGCCACGTAAGCCTCAGAAGGAAAGTGTAGATTCAAATTATAAGATGGAAATACAGCTCCTTGGCAGGTCAGCCACTCCTTCAATGCATCTTAAATCACCGATCAGGCACTAATGATCACTAGCTAGGAGATTGGTTAGGTTTTAACCATACGGACATCCAAGGGCATCCACTTCCACTGCTCCTCCACCATTTGGGCATTATGAGGCATCCACATCCACTGCTCTACTGCCAATGCAGCCATCATCAGTTCCTTTGCTTGACAATATCTTCAGGAGATTATCTGTTGTGGAAGAGATTATCAATAGACAAGATCAGACCTTGCAGTTAGTGCTGACTGCAATGAAGTCCCTACAGATTGAGGTGTAGGGTATCAGAGCTGGTCTAGTGACTGTAGGACAGAGGTTTGATGCATCTCTATAGGTATTTAATGAGTCACTCACCCAGATTAGGGAGTAGGAAGGCCACATTGAGGCTAAGGTTTCTAGAAGGAGACAGGCTATAGTTAAGACATATGAGCGACTTAGGAGGTACATCAAAAACCCAAGATATGATTTGGTGAGGTACTTAAAGCAGCATTTTAGAGCAATTTTAGGGGTAAACAGGGTTCAAAGCAATTGGCCGAGGTGATAGCACAGATTTTGCAAGCATTAACCGCTACATTACCAGAATTCAAGTTTAGATTTAGGCAGTAGAAGGAGTAGCCACCAGTATCACCACAGGTAGTGGCACCAGCCAGACCTCTTAGAACTTCAACTTTTCGACCTCCATCTGGACCGGCCTATAGCAGAAGGCCAGGGCCATCTTAATAGTTTTATCATTATGTGTTCGAGGAGTTTAAAACTTTTGGATATTTTTTATGTATATATTTTTGACATGTATTTAATTTATGCATTTACACATTTACCTTATCTTTTGTTTGTTTTATATTCATATTTAATATATCTGGAAACAATAGAAAGACATCATAAAACTAGCAATAAAATGCATGATTAAGATAATATTTTGACAAATAAAAGATTAAACGACAAGAATAAATGAATAATGGACCATCCATGACTGATTGAAAACAAAAACAAAAGAAAAAAAACAAATATAATCAAGCCTAACGAATGGAGCGCTAACATCAAATCTCTCTCACAAATACTTAAAGTCCTCCTAAGAGGCACATATTTTGCTTTCCATGGATTGAAAAACGTGTAGATGACACCCACCTCAATTGAATCAGAAGAATAAAGTATTTACTAATTGAGAATGAAAGAGGATATGGGATAATTCTTCTTTATGGGCCAAAATATCTACCTAACCACAAGAAGTTACCTAAACAGGTTGAAATCAAAATAGATGCACAACAAAAAGAAGTGGGGATATATCCCGACTTTGGAAAGGTTAAGGGAAGTGATCAAAAGTCATCCCAATCCCTTTTTGGACAAAGGAATTATTGAACTGAGGGACTTCACCTATGATTGATCCATATGGTTGAAGATAAAGTGAAACATCCCACCTACAATGGATCCATTGCACTGTCTCATTTTATTATACATGTCGACAAACTGGAACTAATCAAGTATGACAAGTACTATATGATTTTGTATGTTGACAAGCTAGCACTAGTTAGATACACTCAACTTATCTCGATTCTGTATGTCGACAAGGTGGTGCTAATTAGCCAATCAACCAAAGGGTTAACAGATTAACAAACTGATGTTAACTACCCAACCATAGATTAACACATTGATAAACTAATGTTAACTACCAAACTAAAGGGTTAACACATCGATAAATTAATGTTAACTACCCAACCAAGGGTTAATATATCGACAAGCTGACGGTAACTACTCGATCGAGAGACTCATTACCTTAGATGGTACATGTTTTAAGATAATCAACCAGAGATTCGCTACCTTAGGTACGCATCTTTTTCTTTCACTCTGAATTTTGGAAATAGTGTTCTAGTTCCCCAAAATTGAGGGCAACTGTCGATACTGTGTGTAATGGCTTCAATGTCGGGTTAGCCGTGAACATTATTTTTCAATAGTAAATAGTGCTTTTCGAGCTTGAAAGGACATCGAAAGTCAAAAATATTTTATTGGATTATCGGAAAGTATTGGTCATGATGAGTCCGGGATTGAAATTTGAAGCAAAATTGAGATCAAATAGACCTCAAAAAATCAAAAATACGAAAAATGGTAGCGAGTCAATTCCCCTGGTAGGGAAGTTGACTTAATTTTGCATAAATTATTAAAAATAGTAAATGAACTCTAAATATTGCCAAATTTTACAGGACTACCTTAAATTTTGTATAGAATATTTTGATGATAAGAATTGAATTTTTCGGTGATTCTGATGGTTGACGAATTGGACTAATAAATTTAAATCAGACCGATAATGAACTCCGATGGAATCGAAAATTTGTGTTCCATCTATTTTTAATATGATAAAAATTATGGACCTTTCAAAAAAAAATTTATGAGGGCAAGTGGAAATTATTTTGGATAATATAATTGTCTTGTGGCTACCAATTTTGTAATAAGAAAATAAAAGGGGATAAAATGAGCAAAGGAAAAAGAAAAAAACAAAAAGCAAACAAAGGAGGAGAAGGGAACGACGGGTCTAAGAAGAATGAAACTGCCAGCGCTGGTGACCAGTCTGGTGTTACCTCTGTCGCCGGTGGTCTCACGCCTACTGGTCTCCATCGTAACCACCACTCGTCACGAATCGGTCGTAGCTTCAGGTAGATCAGAAGTTTCTCCCTCTAATCCATTTATTTTTCTTCTTTTATGCATTTATCGGTCATCTTCGGCGATGAAAGGTGAGGTGGGGGGTACCGCTGGACTGTTGAGGGCGAGATGCTTCCTCCGATGGCCGACGTTCCTCCCCACTCGTCGGCAATAAGGAGATTGGCCTTGGTGGGGGGTGGAACTTTTCGATCCAGATTTTGACAAACGGCGGCAGTTTGGGGCGCGTGACCACCGCCGGCAAGATCGGGACGGTGTGAACTTCATTTTGGCTTTGATAGTGTATCTCCAGCGACGCTCTGATGACCGGTCCGACAAGCAAATTATTAAGCAAATTGGAGCAAATTCAATTGTTAAAGTAAGTGACTACTAAATCTTTTAATTTTCCTTAAAATTGTTGAATTTTTCTTCAAGTAAATTAAGAAAAATTATGAAATGTTTGTATTTTAAAATTGATTTGAGAATTATGAAATTGGACCCTAAATATGTATGTTAAATAGCTTGATTTAATTTAAATGAATTTTTAAAGATTAATCCTATGTTGGAGAAAATCTCTCCCTAAAGGAAATAATTTGTATGTTATGCAATTGAATAGAAGTAAGCTTTAATGTGATGAGAAATATGAAATAAAACATCCATAATGTTTATGGAATTTTTTTTAAAAAGATATTTGAATATTTTTTTAGAATATTTATTGAATGACATAATTGATAAAAAAATATATAGTGAATTTTTGTTAATTATGTCTTAAAATGATAATAGGTATAAAATAAATTATCCATGAATTTTTAGATGTATTATAGAACCTATTAAAGAATTTTTAAGATCGAATATTGGTGCATGTATAAAGGGTATATGATAAGTTAATGTAAATTAATTCATGGAACAAGTGAAAAATGATAATTATAGTGAAATAATGCAAATATAAATTTTTGCGAAATTTATATGAATTCTGAGAATATTTAGAATAATTATTAAATTATAGAACTAATGAGAATAATGACTTATTGTGAAATAATTCATAAAATGAATGAAAATGATAAAAATGAATAAATAACATGCATATGAATTTTTGGGAGAATTTATATGAATCATGTGAATATTTTTGAGATTAAATATTGAATATGTTTAATTGAAAATGTTGAATTATTTTAGTAAACAATAAAAAGATAATAATTTAAAGAGAACTAAATTACTTCCATATAAAAGAAATGAAAAAGTTAATGGATGAATTTTCGAAAAATACAATAATGAATTATATTAATATAATTCATAATTATTTAAAATTTATAAAATAAATGATTGGCTAATTTATCCAAATAAATTAGTCAATAAAAAAGTATTAAAAGAGTAAATTATTATAGAATAATTTACCAACTAAATAAAGGTTGGTATATTGAACAATTAAATTTCTGAACTGAAAAAAATAAGAAAGATTGTTAGAAAAGCCAATTATTGAATTATTAAGGAATAATTTATAAAGTGATAAAGAAAATAAGAAATGGTGAATTATAACAATGTAATTCACCAAGCGTATAAAAGTATTAACAAAATTTTTATCGTTTACCGCTAAGTTTCGCATCGAAAAATACTGTTCTGATAAGGTTGTTACATCGTGACTTGAGGCAGCCTAGATCAAGGTTACCCGATGATGAAAAAACAATAAATTTCTGATAGAGAACACGGATCTCAAACTTTCGATCTAGATTTTTCACCTTTTTTATGAAAATTTCATGATTGTCCAAGTGTTTTTGGGGGTTTTAACAAAAAAGCATTAAAAGCCTTGATTTTAACCCCTGGCCATGATAGACGGATATTTGTCATATGAGGAAAGGTCGTCTGTGGCCACTTCCCTCATCTACTGGTCAGATCAAGGGTATTTTTGTAATTTTAGAGTTTTCATGTAAGGAACGGCCGTCTTTCATTAGGGATACCCGTCTGTGGGTGCATTTCCAGAATTCACACGTTTTTCAGTTTTCAATTTTGGAAGATAGGCATTTTTGGAGATTATATCAAATTTTGAGGGATCAAATCCTTCTATACTTAGAGAGTTAGAGTTGGAAGGTAATTCTAACTCCTCCTTGGGTATAAAACACAGAAATTAGGGTTTTCCCAAAGAGGGGGAGCGTTTTTGGAAAAAGAGAATAATGTTTTTGGAGAGGAAAAAATTAATTCTTTTCTCTCTAAGGCTAAGGGTCCAACACATACCACTTCCCTCCTCTACACGTCAGATCAAGGGTATTTTTGTAATTTTAGAGTTTTCATGTAAGGAACGGCCGTCTATCATTAGGGATGCTCGTTTATGGGTGCATTTCCAGAATTTTCATGTTTTTCAGTTTTCAATTTTGGAAGATAGGCATTTTTGGGGATTATATCGAATTTTGAGGGATCAAATCATTCTATAATTAGAGAGTTAGAGTTGGAAGGTAATTCTAACTCCTCCTTAGGTATAAAACATAGAAATTAGGGTTTTCCTGGGGGGCTTTTTGAAAAAAAAGAATAGTGTTTTTGGAGAGGAAAAATTAATTCTTTTCTCTCTAAGGCTAAGGGTCCAACTCATACCTTTGATTTTAAGAAAAATATAGAAAATCATTTTGTTTTCTTGAACACAAAAATCAATAATTAGAGCAAAGACCCAGACTTCTAAAGATACAAAATTAGAATCTCCTAAGGGTAATATTCTAGGTTTCCCTCTTTCTCTCTCTAGTTTATTCTCATCTCCATATTTCATTTTTTTAATGGTATTACAAGTCTGCTTTATTGGATTATTTATTTGATTTACATGTTTAGTTGAATGCCATATTGATCTGAGCTTGTATGTGTGTTAAAATAGTATATCTTAGCATGTTTTCCTTTATGAATGCATGATTTGTACCTTATTTTAAAATATTTTCTTAGTTTGTATTTTTTTATTATTTAATTAAAGTGTCATTTAGGGTTAGTATTTGAAGTTTGGCATGCTTAGAACCATATAATCATATATTTAAGGCTATTTGAGATTTTGAAAGGTTTCTTTGGTTAGTTTTAACTTTCTATATTTGTCCCTTGAGTGACAGACGGGAAGAAAGCACCACAGATGGCTATCTCAACACAACAAACAAGACTTCGTGGTATTTTCTTCTCGTCCTGTCTCTCCTCTTATCATGGGCGCCCGTGACCCTCTTGAGGCGTTCGTGGCTAGATTTGTGCTTATTTTAATATGTTTTTTATCCTTTTTATTGTTCTTGATGTTATTTTATTGATATTCGCTGTATTAATTCATTTTTTATGTCTTTCTATAAATATTTGGCTTCTGCATGCATGCTTAATTGCTTGTAATGTTATTCTGTATAACATTTTAATTTGCTTTTTATTGTATTTTCTTTTACAACGCTAATTGACTAGCTTTTTGTGGTTTTGTGTGAGTAATTGATCCAATTTGCATTTAGAGTATCTTGTGGGACGATTATGCTTTGGGAGTCATGCCCTTAATTGGTTCATTTTCATTTTCGTTTATTCTATTTTTTATTTTGCATTTTTATTTATTATTTTTCCTTATTATTTTGCTTTGTTTATTTTGGTTTTGCTTATTTTGGATGTATTCATTTTGGGATGTAATGCATACTAATAAAATTGTTTTTCTGCACTTTTAAATGAAAAATTTACTTAAAATCATTTTTACTAATTAATTTGGGATTTTTTCTCAATAAAGTAGATCAATGTCCAATTTTTAACCTAAAAATCACACAAATTAGAAAAAGAGATTTTTTTTTTTGTAAAATATGTATGAGGCAACCAATGTTTTCAAATCAAATAAACATCCTGATTTATGTATGTCACTTTATTTTGGTAGTCGGACGATTTGCTTTTATAATAGTTTAAGTAGTTGAATTATTTATTTTTCTCTTATTTTTAATTGATTGACATGTTTATTTGATTGCAATGAATCGTGTGAGAGAGGAGAGTGGATTAAAATCTAATTATAAAACAACACATAACCAATGTGCCAAGTAAGAGTGATGTCCTAAACACCAATCTCTTTTTGGGCATCAAAAGTTCGAAATTTATTTTCCAACATTTTGTTGGGTGGTGACTCCATGACACCTACCTCTTTGAGCCCATAGTGGATGCCTTCAGGAGTTAACTACCAGCAATAAATTAGGCTCGAACCCTTTTTATTGTGAAGTGGCTAATTCTTGAGTTATAGTTAGCCTCCTTCGATCTTGAACCTTAAAAGCGGGCCTCTGAGAATGAACTCGAAATCAAGCTTGGCTTCGGCGTGCATCACAGTTACCAACCTCTTAAAGTGCAAAAAATTGATTTTTCAAATGCTGCCTCAACTAAAACGATCACCCTCTATCGGTATTCACACTTGAACCTGATGATTGAAATTGGTCGGGGTGCTAGCTCCCTTTCGTTGGCGGCTAAGGTTTTATTTTTGTTCTCTTTTCAAGGTTACAAAAAATGAATATTTTTCTCTATACTAAAAAATGATTGCTGCCACCTTTTTAATTCAATAACTTAGGGTTTAAACATATATACATATGACTATATACATGTGACCTAACCCTAATATAGGGGGGAGAGAGAAAATTTTGGGTCCATATTTCTTATTAAAATAAGAAATATTTTATTTCTTATTTAAAATAAGAATTATAATTTTAACTTTAAAATTTTATTTCGAATTTTAATTTGTCACAAAATAAAATTTGAAACTTCGAAGAAACCTTTAGTTCATGCATCACATTCTATGTGTGCGACCTAATATGTTCATATTATGTTGGTAGTAGGCTCAAATCCCATAATGGGCCCATAAGTCATAAGCAGCCTCTAGCAAGACACTATGACTGCCCAAATAATATGAATATCGATCATTAAATTTTAATGTAATCAATATAACATGTTATAATCTTTTTGTCGTACGATATCTTGGTTGAACATAAGTTATGGTCCATGTCAAACTTATATAGTTCAAATATATAATTTCTTGATCACTAAGTAGATTGATAATATCAAATGACGTTGATCACTCTATCAATTCATTTTAGCACAACTATGAATTTCTTAGTAATAGATGTCTCTTTCATAAGAGAGAGACATATTCATCTTGATTATTCATTATCCTCTACATGATTCTCATAATGTCCAATCATAATTTTTATAATTATCGATTAAAGATAATATTTAATTTGTCAAAACATAATGTTCCTCATGTATAATACTGTGATAATTTCAGGTCTAAGGATCGATAACATAACTATTATAAGATCATTTATGACACTAACCTATGTAGTATCTCATAGTGGATCTATCCAATACCTATTCTCTGGTAAGTACTTATAAGTTTGATTTATATCACTATATATAATCATCCAATGATTATCAATTAAACCCATATTAGTCTTAATTTATCATTATTCCTTTAATGATAAACGACTAGAGATAGTTAAATAACATTAGATTGTTATTTATAAATATTATTATAATGTAACATGCCAGTAATATAATAAAATAAATAAAATTCAATTTTATAAAATGAAATGTGACATCAGATAAAAGTCCAAATGTTTGGCCTATGGCATATCCACTAATAGTCCACAACTATGTGACCATTAGCAAGGGAAAATGTCCTCGATAAATTAGCAAGAGTTCATATCCTCACAAAAATAACAATGCAGATTGGTGTGTATAATTATATAACGATTAGCGAGAAAAAGATGTCCTCGCAACAATTGCTACAACTGTTATATATCCATGCTAAATTAGCGATATGTTCTCTAGCAAAATTTGGTAGGACTATTTTCCTAGCTAAATAAGGTGCCATTATTTCCAAAACTCCCTCCAGTTTGCTATTATTTCCCAACCCAACTCACTTTCTCTTCCCCCTATATTTCTTTCCCTCCCATTCTAATAACCATAAGAAAACCCTAGTTGTCCACCCCGCTACCCTCGTCACCTTATTGCAGTCCCATTTTGCTTGTTCTAAAACAACACATCATTCTTTCTCATTCTAAAACACCAAAATCGAGTAGGTTGCTGCGACAGATGGTAGAATAGAGGGACAACATTTCCTTTGATTCATCATAAATCAGGTAACACATCTTCTAATTAAGAGAAAGTACTCTTGTGAGTTTTTTTTTTTTCAATTTTTTCTTTTGTAAAGCTGGAATTTTTTCTTGATATTTAGTGTTAGGTTTTAACCTCAAAAATATGAACACTAGCAACATAAATCTACTGAAAAACACTTAGATCTAAGTTTGTTCTTAAAGCTGCATTTGATTTTCCATCTGCGATAAATTTATTTCTTATGTTTATTGATTCCATTTTGGGACTATAATAGAGGGGTCTTGCCTTCTTTTTGTTATTTTGGTTAGTTTCTGATTTCTCTTTTTGTTCGATTTTAGTTCGTGGTTTTATTATTGTCACCAGATAAAACACAAATATCCTTGCATCTCGCGAAAGCTTTTTGTAATGGGTTCTTTAATACTTCCTTATCTTAATGCTCTATCATTTCCCCATTCCAATTTCCAAAGAATACAGAGCACACAATTGTTGGGAAAATTGAATTACTTAAGCTCTTCATTGCCACTTGTTCTAAAACTCAATCCTATTGTTAAAACTTGTTGCTTTGTATTCTAATCTTCTACCTTTTTCTGAGCTCTGATTAATGGATTTCATTTATTTGTTTATTTCCATTTTTTCTTTTTCAACATTCGTTATGTTTCGTTGTTAATTAAATGCACTTTCCCTAAAAGCAGCACGCTAAGGTTGTGCGAATGCAAGCTACAATTGAAGGCTATGAAGTGAAGTAAATAAGAGATATGGCTGCCACATAGAGGAGATGGGATACTATAGTAAGGCTTTTATTACATAAAATTAATGTTCTTAGTTGAGAAAACAACAATCTTGGGTTTTAGTCTTAGTTTTTTATGGAGATTTTTTTTTATCTCAATTCATCTTTGGTTTGTCTTTATATTATAATAATTAAAATATGAATTTTGGTCCATAAACTTTTTTTTCCTTCATTTGGTGCCATTTGTTAAGATAGATATGAATGTTGAGTTTTGTACATAAAACGCGCACGCGTTTGTTTATATGTTTAAAGGTCTTTATGATCTATTTTTAAGGCTGTATAATGTATTTACATTGTTTTAGTCTTTTGAGATGAACCTTTCAAATTCAAATGATTTGGTTTACTCTTTACATTTTCCAACTATCATTATTTCATATGCAAATATCACAGAAGGAAAAGTAAAGATTCTTACACCAAGGGAAGCGAGATATGTAATTCAACTATCTAATAAAACGCTGCTTGACGTTCATCCCTCTATTGAAAGGAAGAAGGTAAAATACCTTTTCTGTCTATTCCTTTTGCAGTTCTTTGTTTAAAATTAAAAATTTCTGACATAAGCATGGCAAGTTCGAGTAGTCTCCGAGTTAGCTTCTTCTATTTGCTAGTTATAAAATATTTGAAAGGATAATTTTCTTGATACCTTTACATTATTTATTGAGTGTCACCACGAACAATTAACCAGAATAGTGCAAGGTAAAACAAATGGTCTTTGTGTTCGGCCTTTTTCCACTTGCTAAAATGTTTTACTTATGGATCCTTTTTCTTTCTGAATGTTGTTTGATGTTTTCACTTTCTTTATTTGTTTCTCTTCTTGCACTTTTTATGCGGCTCAATATCTGCGTTGATATTATCATCATCTTCTTTGCCCCTAGTTAATCATTAATTCTTACTCCATTTTAAAGGCGTGGGTTAAAGGCTCAAATTGAATTCCAATTTTTGAAGTTGATGATAGATTCAATGTTGGAACTACTTCTAGAAAGCTCACAAACTATATGATGGGTATATGTTATAGTCATCTTTGCATCTTATGATGTCGACTAGAGTGATTTAAGCCCTAAATTATAACGTGATCATATTTGTATAATGTTATCAGCCAAATGGAAGTGGGACAATAAATTGCAGATGACCAAGTTAACTCGAGACATTTCACTTTTAAGTGTTCAAGGCTTAAAAGAAAAATGTCAGTTTTATTACTTAAGGATGGAGAAAACCCATCGTTCCTTTGACTAGATATTTGTTTTCTGATGGAAATTGTTCTTCAGCAAGTTTATTGTTTTAAATGGCATGATTATTTGTCGAAGGCTGATGAAGTGGTACGCCAACAGTATCTTTCATGGAAAGTATGTGGTAAATAATTTCATTTTCTTAATTACCTGAACATTTTATCTACATTTATATACATTCCTTATTCATTACTTTTTTCTCTTTGGTAGGCGGTTTATATCAAAGGTTGAAGAGAAGTTACCTAAAGATGCAGACCTGATTGTTGCATGCTAGAGAGTCTTGAAGTGAGTTTATAGCTTAAACTGATATAATTTCTGGCATCAATTTATTCTAAGTGTTTGTAGAGGCAATTGTGCTCTTATGATGTCTTCAGGGAACCCGAGAGCTTCCAATCTCTTTATAGCATTTTAGATGAATCAGTTTTGCTTTAATTTTGATACATGTAAAATTGTTGTGTGATACACCTAGAGCAAATTAACAAGTGCTTTCCATGAACTAGGTGTAGCAACGATTATATATTGTTATTCAAATTATGTAATTGATTCTCATTTTTAATATGCTTTACAGTATTTTAGGAACAATGACAAATTTTTTGCTTCAAACTGATTTGAGAAAATGTTGGTTGATCTATGTCATTGGACTATCTGTAATGGCAGTGAAATGCATTTTCTTGTCTTAATGCAGCATAATAAACCCATAATAATATGGTTTTTAGATAAACTTATGACCATTTGAACTTTCATGGAATGATAGCAACCTTTCTAATTGTCAATATAAGTACCTCCTCTAATAGCTGCCACCATACATCATTAACAACTTGAAAAAAACAACATAAAAACCATGTTATTATGGGTTCAAGGGGGTCTCAAGGATGCTAATGAAACGGTGTGCACATTTCCAAGTTTAAGTTAGTGACTCTGATGTTCTTTTTTTCCTCTATTCTTTAACTATCTATCAAATAAAAGATGTTTAACCTCTGTGGTGACTTTTAAGGAGTAGGATCTTGCCATAGAAGGTCCTCAGCCTCTTAAGTTTGCCAGAATTAGAGGGCTTTCTAAATTCATTAGGTATGCATCTTTCTTTTTATTATCATTATTTTTAATGATTTTAGAAAAGTGTATTTTAATTCTTAAAATGTAAATGAGTCTTTGATGCGATGAGTTGGTTCACCTATTTATAGGTCTGGCCTTTGCCCCTAGTATCTATTTCCAAAGCATGCCAAACTTGGAATTTGGCTTTAGTTTAGGCTTTGCCTGAAAAATCATACATATTTACAGTATTTCTTTTATAGTGATTTATATGTGTGATGTACATCGAAGCCTGCCGCTCGCTTTTGGGTTTGCTTTCGGAGGCTCGCTTTTAGGGCCTGAGATCGGAGAAGGCTTGCTTTTAATCATAAACTGGCTGATTTGCAATAAAAATAATTAAACCCAAATCATTGCTGATGGTCAACCTATGAAGACGTCTACTAGTGGGTTCAAAGAGACAGGTGTCATACAGTCGCCATTCAACAGAACATTGAGAGTTGATTCTCGACTTTATTTTGATGCCCAAACAAAGACCGATGTTTGGGACATTCCTCTTATTAGGTATTTCGGTTAGGTGTTGACTTATAATTGAATTTTAAAATTAATCTCCTCTCCTCTCTCACACAATGCACGTGTTGGAATTTAAAGCATCTTCATTTGATAAAAAAAATGGTAAATAAACGCTTAAAATAATATCCTACTTAGAAATTATTACAGAGGCAAATTATCCTAAAGAATAATACAAAATAAAATCAATATACATACATAAAATAGGCTATCGATTTAATTTGAAAACATTGGCTTGCTCATGCCTATTTACAAAAAGGCTTTTATTACATTGTGTGAATTTGGGTTAAAAAATTGGACATTGGTCTATATTTTGTAAAAAGACCTCAATTTATTTGCTAGAAAATATTTTAATGTCTTTTATTTTATCGTGCACAAAAATCCTTTTTTACCTGCTATTACAACCCCTAGTTTCAACAAGAATTGCTAGAGCACCAAGTTTAGAGAGAGAGAGAAACTAATTCTTCTTCTTTAAAGGTGGCTCCCTAAAATAATGATTCCTCCCTTTTTAGTAAACCCTAGATTTGATTTTTTATACCTAAAGGAGAATTTGAGTTCAATTCCAACTCAAATCTCCTCAAATCTGGAGATAAAATCCCCCAAATTAGGCCTCTATCTTAAGAGCTAAACTTCCCTTTTTGAAAACCCAAGAAAACGTCAAAAAATCTGGGTTTTAAGCTAGGGACGGGCATCCCTCAATAGAGGGTGGCTGTCCCTCATCACTAAACCTTGATTTTCCTAAAATACCCCTAATTTAGACTACTTAGGAGAGAAGGGCCTACAAACAAGACTCCTCAGGTGATAGAAGGCCGTTTGTTGCCACTGGAATTTCAAATCTAGGTTTTTATGCATATTTTGTTAGAACACTTGAAAATATTTTAAAACATTTAGAAAATCATGAAAAATCTTTAAGAGAAAATGTGAAATCCATTATCAGAGCTTTGAGATCCAAACCTGTTACTAGCAATATACTATTTTCTCATCATCGGGTAATCTTGATCTAGGCTACCTCAGATCACGGTGCATACAATGTGGTTATGGTATTTGGCAGACAAATAGGTCTAGCTTTCCATTGTGGGTCAGGCTCATATTGAATGATTAAAGGTTTAAGCAATGTATTTATTGTAGATGTTTAAGTGTTAAGCAAAATCCATCATCTAATTGAGTTTCCAATAATTTTTCTCTTGCTATATAAGTTGGATGCCATTTCTTACTGAAATTTAATTTTCATGATACGCATACCAACATTCCTCTAAATTCCTGCAAATTGGATAATCATGTGTGAGAAAGTTAGTTTTCCTGCAGATGGGTCATCACATTCAATTATGACATCAGTACATCTTAGTACAGGGCTGTAGCTCAAATACTTATGCATTAGGAATCATAGCTGCCCTACTGATGGGAGATCACATTATGAGAGGGCTTTACTTCTAGTTATAGTGACCTTATTTCAAGCCAGTTTCTGAATTAGACTTGGCCACATCTATATCTGCATATATAAAAAAATATATTAAATTCTGAGATTAAAATTATAAATACTTTTTTGTAAACTAAGAAAAATTATAAGAGATCAAGAATACCTGAGGTGTGCTTCTTGGTAGTGAATTGATCCTGAATTGAGAATTCTTCTTTTGCCATTGATCATTACATCTTTAGGATCATATGTAACAGTAGCTATAACTGGATTACAAGTCCATGAAATAAAAATTAATATGAGGAAAATTAGATATTCTTCTCTCAACATTTTGCTCATTGAAAGTTTCTAAAATATTTTCTTACCATGGATTTGCAATTTGCAAAATGAACCAAGCTTTTTTTATAGAGTCATTAGTTGCCTAAACACCGTTAATTTTGTTACTGGTTGAATCCACGATTACCTATATGTTCTTATTCCTATTTTGGCAAAGGTGGTTAGTTGTTGTATATGTGGTGATCCTAACTCTTTTTCGATTTGCCTTCATTGAGTTTACCAATGAAGGTATTATTGAAATTTTATATCTTATTTGTCTCCATGAACACGTGTTTATTTGACCATGAAATGTGCTTACAGAAGGGGCTAGGGCTACTTTAAATCTATCTAGGATAGTTCTTGGATATTATCCGCTAAAAGTGCTGCCTCCCAAAACTGTAATTGCACCTGTTAACCCCACATTTTTGCCAAGGGTGAGAACTGTTTATGATTAACAAGATGATATATTATCTATTATGGCAAGTATTTATATTTATTATTTTCACCAGTATTTAATTTATTCTATTATTTTACTTGCATTGGCAGTCCAAAGATGAACATGAGATGTGTGCGAGAACTATTTACTGTACCAATATTGACAAGAAGATAATATTAGAAGTTGTATAATATTTTTTGTCTGTAGTTTACAATCTTGTTAAGAGCAATATTTAGGAATCTTTTGCTACTTCCACACTCTTTGCTTTGATTAATTGTTGCAAGTCACACATGCAGATGTTAGACAATTCTTTGAATCTTTTTGTGGAGAGGTTTGTCATTGCTTTTACCATGTACTTGAAAATATCATTGGATTATACAAAATTTGCTCCAAGCAGGTTCAGCGCTTGAGGTTTCTTGAAGACTACCATCATTCAACACGCATTGCTTTTGTTGAGTTCATAGTGGTAATTACAAATAATTCTTGTTCCTTCTTGTTAATCTAAAGTAACTATATCTTACTTTGAGTTAGATTTTAAGAAAGAAGGGGTCATTCCCACACTGTTGTTTCTATTTATTTAGTTAGCTTATTCAGTTAAGGGCAAGAGCATGACGTTTTTGATGTTCTTAACAAAATATTATTCATGTGTACTTTCTGTAGCTCTTAAGATTGCATTAGATTCAATTCTCATAATCTGATTTTAGAAATATTAAAAAAAATGGATCTTATAAGTCTTGTTTTAAAACATTTCATAACAATCAGTAAGATTGCTTGTTTTTGGTTCGATTACATAGTTACATTGCTTGCTCTTAGATTAGTAAGTATAGTTATGCAAAGTATCAGTAGGTTTAAATTGGAACCTATGACTTAATACACTTTGTAATACAGTGAAGATTTTTTAAAATAATAAAATTTTTATTAATTCTCTTTTTTTTTTTTTCTTCATGTTCTGAGAATGAACAAGCTATATAAATAAAATACAAATCCTTTCATAACAAGGAAAGACGAAAACTAGTTAGGAAAGACAAAACTAGATGCACTTTCATTAGGCCAAAAAAAAAGTTAGGTTATTTTTATCCTTGTTTTATTATCTTAATTTGTTTGTACTTTGCCAATATCACCAATCTGGTGGATTTTATTTTCTAGCAGTGGAGGTGAGAGGATTTATAATTGGCATTAACAATTAGAGCTAACTTTGTTCCATTGAGAAAACCAAGGAAGTTGCCTGGTAATTCCTCATACCCGTGTATTAATTTTCCGTGTTTCTCATAGCTTGTACTTACAACATTTATCTACTATATACGCATGTATTAGTTTTAGATATACAATTAACAATAATATGCAATTGTAAATAACCATCTTTTCATTAATATATATATATATAGGGCTAAACCCTCTTTGAGCTATTTTAATGAATTTTTTAATCGAGTAATCCAGTTAACCAAAAAAAATTAATATTTGAGGAATTTACACATAATACCCCTTTTTTAACTTTACTTTTTTAAAAATGCATTCCTCAATTTATAAGTTTTAAAATTACTCCTTTTTGATTTTTTGTCTTTAAAAATCTTTTTTTTAAAGCCATTAATTTGCCATCCGCCATCTTCATTTCTTTCCCCAGCTCCCATTACTTTGTCGTCGTCTTGTCTTTCTCTGAACATCGATTCTAGCTTTACCGTTGCCGTCTTCATCTCCAAACATCAATTCTTACTTTTTCGTTGCTGTCTCCTTCTCCAAACATTAATTCTAACTTTGTCATTGTCGTCTTATAAGGTTTGGCTTCAATAAATATCTGGCATCATTTTTGGTTTTGTCTTTTGTTCAAAATTAACAATTCCACATATATGCACATGACTTTGACATTTCGTAGTTTTTGCTTTCTCTTGATTACATTTTTCGGTGAGTTAAATACTGTGAGCGAGTATTTGTAGAATTGAAATTGACACTCGGAAAGCTTTTAAAATAAAGAAGTATGTTTGTTGATCTTATTTTGATGAACTTTTTTTTGACAATTCTATGTGGTTTTTTTATTGTTTCTATATAAAAATTAATGTTTTTGTTTTCAAATGTAAAAGTGACATTTTTGGTTGTTTTAACAATCAAGTACTAACTTTGGATTTAGTATATGTAAAACTGAGGATGTTGATTTCTTGCAACAATTGAATGAATAATATTTGTGAATTTCTGGTATCTGAGTTTTTTTTTTCTAAATATTATGGTTTATTTGTAGAATTGAAATTGACACTCGGAAAGCTTTTAAAATAAAGAAGTATATTTGTTGATCTTATTTTGGTGAACTTTTTTTTTGACAATTCTATGTGGTTTTTTTTTTCATTGTTTCTATATAAAAATTAATGTTTTTGTTTTCAAATGTAAAAGTGACATTTTTGGTTGTTTTAACAATCAAGTACTAACTTTGGATTTAGTATATGTAAAACTGAGGATGTTGATTTCTTGCAACAATTGAATGAATAATATTTGTGAATTTCTGGTATCTGAGTTTTTTTTTTCTAAATATTATGGTTTATTTTATGCAGGCTAAAGGTGCAATTCACCCCCTAAAGTTTGACAAAAAGAGCAATTAACCCCTTAATATTTATATTAGCACAATGTTCTTCTTAAAATTTATAAATTGAGATAATATCACCTCAAAATTGACGGATCCATTATTTGACTATTTTTTATCAGTTGACTATTGACGTGGTATTAAAATTGACACATGGCAAGCTAGCCCCTAAAGTATTCCAAAAAGAGCACTACAAAAAAATGCAAATTAGCGATGGATTCGCGACTGTTTTATAATTTCGTCGTGAGAAGGATATTTTTTATTTTTTTGCGATGAAATAGTGACGGAATCAATAAGCAGTCGCTAATTATTGGCGGGAAGTACACGTGCCATTTTTTGCGATGGCATTAGCAACAAATATTTCGTCGCTAAATTTTATAATTTTTTATTCATGAAATTAATTTCAGAAAATTTAGCGACGACAATTTTTTGGAGAGAAAATTTAACGCTTTTTTCGCGACGGTTTATCAATTTTTTTTATCAATTATATCAAAATCTAATGTTATTTATTTAGAAAATTTACATTTTTAATCATAATAATAAACTAATTGTTACGATTATTATATATTTGTGTGTTCAAGATTAATAAAAATAAATATTTATAAAATGTATTATTTCATTTAAAATAAATAATAAAAAAAATTGTAATTTATTTTTATTTTATAAAATTTAAATCAAATATTAAATTATTAGGAATTATATTGATTTCTTTATCAATTATCCTCAAATAAACTTATTTATTTTAAAAAAATTACATTTTTAATAATAATAATAATAAAGTAATCGTTATAATTATTGAAGATTGATGTATTATAATAAATAATAAATATAAATATTTATATAATAATAATATAAAATTTATTATTTCATTTAAAACGAATATGAAAATTTTATAATTTATTTTTATTTTGTTAAAATTTTGAGCAAATTTTAAATTATTAAAAATTTTAGTTATACCTATTTACAAAATTATCCTTGAATACAAGGATAAAATGATGAAATTTGGTAGGGGCATTTTAGTAATTTCAAAAATTTATCCTATATAATATTATTGGCTTATTTTCAATTAATTTTTTTAAAAATTTATAATTTTTATTATTCCAAGTATTATAATATAAATGAAAATACAAGTACATATTTATTGTTACTAATTAAGATTAAAAATTATTTTAAAAAATTTGAGAATTAAAATTACAAAAAAGTAATTAAATAAGATAAAAAAGCACATGGACTTAGAGCATGTGATCACTTTTAAAATATTTAATAATATTGACTAGATATTAACTATAATATTTTTTCTCTTCTCATATTGCTTTTTTTTTTAATTTTGTAATATATATGAACATTGGGTGGGCCCTAAAATTAAAATACCATTTCCCAATTTTGAAAGTGTCCAAAGACTATTGAATAAGAAATTTGAGATATTTGAAGTGTGCAAGTATATAGTTCAGAAAAAAAAGTACTTTTCCAGAAGAAAAAAAAAATATTTTTTAAAAGTATTGAGTTTGCACACGTCATTTTTCTTCAGTAAATGGCATGGCCTATTAATTAATTATTATTGATAACAAAAATATGTATTGGGGAGTGCATAATAATTTAGTTTTCAACATTCGGGCTTAGTCAACATGAAATATTTTGAAAGACCACAGGACATAATTTCAATTAGAATTTTGTATTGTTCGCACAAAATTGTTAGTTAGAATTATTCATCTCTATTTGTATCAAAATTAAAAAGGTGACATAAAAATTTTGAACTCTTATCCAAATAGGAACCTGAAGCCTAATTGAATATTGGATTTAGTAATGAATAAAGGATCATGATTAAAGAGAGACCAAAATAAAGATCTTCGAACCTAATTTTCTTATTATGTCGGAAATATTTCAAAATTATTGTACATAAATATTGCTAATATGCCTTAAATATAAGCATTTCATAAATTTCATACTTTTATCAAGTTAAAAACGGGTTGCACACCATTAGATCATATGTTATCTTTCAATACGACCGCAAAAACCATTAGATCAGATGTTATCTTTAAATAAGACTGCAAAAACCACTCTCTTAATCTGAAACTGGGATTTTAGCATTAATTAATTGATGCGTGGCCAATGGTGAGTAGTGGCTTTACTGGTCTTCTGTTAAGGAGCAAAATCAACCTCCAATTTTGCTTCATGAATTGCTACTTGTGAACATGTTATCTCTTCATCTAATTTATAATCAACCTCTAGTTTTCAATTCCTATATAGCCAAAAAAATGTGTTCTTGCTGGGGATTCTATGATCAGTTGTAATCACGACTTTTCACCAATCTCAAGCAGCCCGCAGCAGATTGCCAGCTGCTATTTTAGACTTACTTTTAATTGTTGCATTCGAAACTATTACCTGTTACTGCAACTAAATTTTGATCAGAATTTATTGGAATGTAGCAGTAAAATAATGATTTATGTATCAAGCAACAGAACATTGGGCTACTGCTAACATAACAGAAAAACAACCTTTTTCTCAATTCTTTTTGAATTTTGTGCCGTGAAGTGGTTGTGGAAATTTGTAATTTCAAGTTCTTAATCAAGTTGCTTAATTCTTTTTTCTTTAGCATATAGGAGATGCAATGATGCCTTGCCTTGGATAGATGGTAGGTGCTTGTCTATTTCATTCTAACTAATCATTAAAATACTATTCTTCCTGGCAGGATAGAGTTCATATTAGTTTTTTGTCTATTCCAATAGTTCTTGTAATCCCAAAACTTAGAAAAATTAATAAATTATTGAGATAAAGAATTGCATACATTACCTTTTCTTCTTGTTCATGACGAGCTCAAAGATGTAATAATACAGATTTGACCAGTACTATTGGGTTTTTCATTTATTTTTAGGATATCTACTCCTGTACAAGAATTCAGACTTATATTGTAGATTTTACTGAATTTTATCAATTCTCCTCCAGTGAAAATTCAAGAGGGATTTGTATAAAATTCTTGACTTAAAAAAGAAACCAAAACAACAATGATGTTAATAAATCCTATATTAAATTGAACAATAGGTCATGTGGTGTAACAACAGGAATAATCTCACCATGATTAATAATAATGGTAAATCAATGCTTGAAGCCTATATTAGTGATGACAAAATAAAGGCTTGAAGCCAATAAACTTGTCTTTTTCCACTTTAAAGCCAACAAATGACAAAATATTGATATTTAAATTTAACAACAGGTCACTTGATAAATGCAACCTTCCTTGGTTTCGTCTTTGGTTAATATGTATAATAGTCTTCACCCATGAACTTTGATATAACAATCCTTCCCTTCTTGGTTACTATGGATGCTCCTCTGTTATCAACAAGTGTACATATTGTGTAGCAAATGAGAGATCAACAAGTACATGCTTCTGGTGTCGATTTGCTGTTAGTTAGCTTGATGTATTTAGTTCTTTTTCATTTATAATTGTTACCTGCTGTGGTTCCTGAATAAAAGGTGCCCATGCCAAACCAGTCTTGTCAAATTGATTCTGTTTTTTGTTCCTTAAATCATTAATTTCTCTGGTTTCTGTGCTTGAAGTTACTCTTCTACCAACATGCATTGATATTCAATTGGTTGAAATCTTGCAGGCATACACTGGGATTTTGAATTCGATTGAATATGTTGGCGGCTATATACCTGTTTTCCTGTACAATAATCAGGTACCAATATGGATGAATCATCCACTAACACTAAAGTTTAATTAACAATATGAGCCTAATTACTCACTCCTGCTAACTCTAGCCTCCTTTTTATGTGTATAATTTAGATGATATTGGCACTCATATCGAGAATGCCCAAGCTGCAACTGCACAGGGTAAAACACATCTTGTAAAAGCAGCAAAGACTCAAAGATTAAATTCATCTCTGGTAAGCATTAACTACTGACATTCTTTGTTTTCCTTAACTGATTTGCCATGCACACTCATATGTTCTGAGAAAGAGCTTGTATCTGGAAGCTAGTTTGAAATTCTTATTATGAAATAAGTATTATTTTCATTTTCAAGTATTTGTGGTGCTTTTTGGGTCTGATTTTCTTATGAAAATTTTCTAACCCATGTTTATAATCATCAGTGACCTGTGTTAAAGATATGTTGCAATTCTAATTCAAGTTTTAATGGAATGCAGACATGCTTGTTACTGGTGATATTCGGGATTGTTCTTCTCATTGTCATAATAGTACTCGCAGCATAAGTAGAAGTTATTGTGATTGAACCTGCTGGCAATATGAAGAGGTGCCAGGAAATGAGATAAGAACATGTTTTACTGATTGGTTTGGTTATGTTGTTTTGCGATGACTGGTGGCTGACTCGAGTGTCTCACTGGTGGTGCTGGTGAAGAGGGGGTATATACTTTGCTTTTTGGGGATTTGTTTCTGTGGGTGAGTTGTGTGTTATAGCTTCTATAACTTTTTGTTTCTCGTATATTTTACAGTATAATAAAATATTCATTCTTTGCTTGCTCTCTTTTTTGTTTTTTTCCTCTCTTTGAGTATAATAAATTACTCACCAATTAGACATCTAAAATTTTGAATCGAAGTGGAAATTAAAATAGTGTACATGATGAAAATTTAAAAATACAATAAAAAAAATTAAATTATGCAATAATTTAGCGATGAATTCTCGACAGCAATTGTCACTACTGCACAAACGATAGAATTTAAGAAATAATTAGTGACCCTATTAGCGACAAATATTCGTCGCTAACTTTTGCTTTAAATTTTTAATTAGGGACGAAAAATGTAGTCGCTAAATATTATTATTATAATTCGGTAACTAATTAGGAATATAAATTAGTGACGAAAAAAAATTAGCGACGAAATATTTAGTCGCTAAATTAGCGATTGAATTTGAATTCCGTCGCTAATATATTCGCCACTGTTCGTCCCGGCGTCGCTAATTTAAATTAGTGATGGAAAACAAATAATAATTCCGTCGCTAATCAGCACTTTTTTTTTGTAGTGGAGTAATTTACCCCCTAAAGTTTGCAAATTAGGGCAATTAAATTCCCTATTGATGTGTCACACTTATGCTAGTTTAGCAGTCAACTGATAAAAAATAGTTAAAATAACAAATTCGTCAGTTTTGGGATGACATTGTCCCAATTTGCAAACTTTAGGAGGCATATTGCATCAAAACAAACTTTAGGGGGTTAATTGCTCTAATTGCACTTTCATCCTTTAATATATATAATAGTGATGCTTTACGAAGATATTAGTTTGTATATCTACATTAGCAGTAATGTTTGATGAATATGTTAAATACAACAAATCTACTTAAATAAAGAATTGCAACAGTTGCAACGGTATTAATTCATATTACTGTGGTTAACCTCTATCCGATTCAGTATGTTATGTGTGTGTATGTGTGTTTGTTTGATTTGTGCATATTTTCTTAAATTTATTTGGCTTTTTTTTGTATAGCACATTAATGTCATTTTTTATTACCTAAGAAAAAAAAAGAAAGTATTCATAACATGTAACACTCAGTTTTACAACAACAACAGATAACTTTTTTGATCAAATGTTGTAAATATAATGAGATACAACTAATTAAGAAAATAGTTGTGAATATGATTTTAATTTATATTTAAAGAATATATTCAAATTTTGTAATTTGATATACTACATCTAAATCAAAATGAATTTTTTTTATTTTCTTTAGTTATGTCTATTTATAGCAAAATTTAGGTGTCATTTTTTTCAACTCAATTGATGTGCATTTGTTTTTTTTTATTTCTACTTACAGTTCTTAAAAATATAATAAAAATTTTCATTATAAAATTTGGTTTACCAGACTAGAATTAAAATAACAATCTATAATTTGGTATAGCATACCAAATTTCAAAATCAAAATAACTGTCTGGAAATTAGTATACCGATTTTCAGATTTGAAAATATTCATATTTTCTTCAATTTTGAGTAAACATGTATACTATTATCATCTTCTATTTCTAATGGATAGTATTTAACAGGATATCTTTATATTTAAATAGGTATATTTTACAATAAATTTGAATTTATATCATTCCATTATGTTTAATCAAAATTAGCATTATTATTTAATATGTATAGTTTTAATAGTATAATAGTTCTTTTGAAAAAAAAATAAAAAAAACAAAGTATTATGCCTATTTTATAGCATTTCTATAGGTGTGACACATGCTCTCTCGTTTTCTTACCAGAATCACCTCCGAAACCAAGGGATCATCGAGATCAATGGAGCAAACCTATGACCTTTAATGGTTCAATCCCACTTTCAGGGTCCAACTAGGTTGAGGCTCCTCCGCTCGAGCTGATCGATCGCTTCGCTATAGGAAAAAGGCTTTACCCGATTTTCTAAATTCCAAAACTCATGAGGCATGAGATGGCATCTTGAGGTGTCTTTATCTCATCATTGATGATCGATAGCTAGGAGACATTTATTAGGCACCAAAAGGCTGATTGTAAGGAGTTGTCACCCAATGGAATATTGAGAAAGGGATGCTCTAACCTCGTGAAGCCAAAAACCCAGAGATGGTTTGGAACTCCAATTTTATTTTTACCTTTGATGAATGTGACATAATGGCTTTCTGATTAATCATGTTATCTCTTTTCTTACATGCAAGATTAAAGCAAATATAGAAATTAAAAGATGCACCTAAGCACGTAGAGAAGTAGTAAATCATGGTATAGAATAAAGTAATAAAGACATCCATAAATTGGACAGTTCATTGTAACCTTTTTTATGAGGACTTTGGTCATTGCATGTGAGTTGTGACGAAGCATTTAATTGCATTGGTTAAAGATACGGACTTACCAAACCAAGTTTTATTAAGAAACGTCCTATGTTATTTTAATTATATATAAGAATCATTTACATTATTAAAAGCTGATTTTTTCCATATGAGTTTCCTAGGTAAGAAATAGGACTTTGGTCCAATTTTATTAACAAAATGTCCCAATTCTTTATTATAAATATTTCTATTGACATTTTCCATTTGCAGTCAAAAGAACCTTTTTATAAAAAGAAAAAGGATTGTAGACTTAGCTATAGCACTCACCTAACTACACTCGCAATTAGGTTATCCGCAAAAATAATAATAACAATGATAACATTGATGACAATGATGAATATTAAAAGAGAAATGAATAAATAAAAGAGAAAACAGAAGAGAAAATAAAATCTTTAACTTATGTCAAGGAATGCTCTGACACGCATTGGATGACATACAACCAGCTTATTTATTTTATTAAAGGGGCGAGAAAACATATTTTTTATCCATACATCACATGGTGCATCGATGTGCACCAAGTGATGCATCACCATATTGAACAAACAAAAGGATAGTTTTCTCTTCCTTTTAAAATAAAGTCCTTGCCAACAAAAAGATCCAAAAGGGAGTAAAAATGGATTGTTAAATACACAAAATGACTTTTAAATTAAATTTTTTGAGAAAAAATGACTAAAAAATATAAAAGGGAATTTTGCAACGATAGCCTAATAATTTCTATCACATGGCAATATCCCTATGAAAAGGGTTTTACAACCTAAATCTAAACAAAAATAAATATACGATGAATATACAGTAAATATGATCAATGAATGGAAATTATAATATTTAGAATAATAAATATGTAAATTTTATATTATCAAAAAACCCAGATCGAGTAGAAGAGACTCAATTAGACTGTCGATTGTCAGATTTGTGGACCTTTTTTGTGTTGAAATAATCAAAATTGATTTGAAAAAGTGAATAACTAAATGCCAAAGAAAGCCTTTTGAAACCTAAAAGACTTTTGCTTTAAAATCTTAACAATGACAAAGATTTTTCCAACCCTCTTCAAAGTGATCGGTCAAAACATTTTATAGTAAGGGTTGCACGATCGTGCAAACCTATATGCACGGGTGTGCAAACCTAAATGTCAGCTAACTTGCCAATTTGCCTCTGAAAAGTTGACCTATTTTTCGATTGCACGGGTATCCAAGCAAGTCATATGGTTGTGCAACTCATGTGCTATAGACCACTTGCCTGAAAAGGAAAGATTCTCTATTTGCATGGTCGTGCAAGCTTTTGCATGAGTGTGCAAACCCAAAAATGGGAAAAAACCGGCAATGGCCAAGCAATGATGGTATTCTCTTTATGCATGGGCATGCAAGGTTTAAAAGTTATTAAAAATGGATTTTAAACCCTCTAATCGAGAATATTTACCATTATTCGACCCTTTGATACCTTCGAGTGCCAGAATTAAGCACAAAAACATTTTCAAAAAATGTTTCAACATAGAAAGGACCTCATAACCCTTGATTTGCTGTCTTTCAAAGAGCAATTTTTCTCATTAGGTAACCCTAACAAAAGCCTCCTTAGTACACAAGAGTACCTATGTGAGCCTAAGTTTAGAGAAAAAGAGAGAGAGAGACACTTACCTAAGGGGCTAACCTCTCAGTTGCTTCTTAAGAAGGCTTGAGGAGTGGTCAATGCCAACCTGTGGCATGTTTTTTTAGTCTGAAGGCGATTCTACTTTGTGGTTGTACCTTAAATTGAAGGTGATTCCACTTCTACGGCTATACCTTGATTTGAAGGCAATCCCACTTATAGCTATACCTTGATTTGAAGGTGATTCCACTTCTACGGTTATACCTTAATTTGAAGGTGATTTCACTTCAGCGGCTATACCTTAATTTGAAGGTTATCCTACTTTGTGGCTATACCTTGATTTAAAGGTGATCCCACTTTATGACTATACCTTGATTTGAAGGCGATCCCATTCTATGGCTATACTTTGATTTGAAAGTGATTTGGCTTCTATGGCTATATCTTGATTTCAAGGTAATTTTTCTTTTGCGGCTATATATTGATTTCAAGGAAATTTCGCTTCTGCAACTATACCTTGATTTGAAGGCGATCCCACTTTGTGGCTATGCCTTGATTGGTTTTATTTATAAAAAATTTGTATGTGTTGGGGTTTCTTGGATATGGAGTTAATCGCATGACCACTTACCCCTTGTAGTAGAAAAACCATCACGAGCGGTGGTCATGAGGCTGCATTGGTTGATGCTATATAGTTGGTCATATCCTGTTTGTCGTGTATTTGTAGCATTGAAAAGGTTAGGTGGGATTTTGTTGCCTCCTATGTACCTTGATAAGACAATCAAGTATGATTTATTTTTACTACGTGGTGTGTGAATTTGTCGAGCGTATTTCTATTTATTATCATAATGTGTGCATATATTAGTCATTATCATTTAGTTACTATTGATCAAAAAATTTCAAAATTGTCATTACTTTATTAGTGACAAGCGATGTTATTATATAACATGATTTAACGAATAAGAAAGTAAATTGCATACAACATGAGAAGTATTGTAAGCATTCAAAAGCAAATCCAAAATAAATCCATAACAAATCAAAAGTAAGTTCAAAGCAAAAGAACAAACATCATCCCAAAGTAAACATCTAAGTATACTAATATAAAATGTATATGAGGTAAAAACAAATGCAAATGATATCATCTTCCTAAAGTCATATGGACTCAATACAGGTTGTAGTCAGTTGGGCCCTTTAGTGGAGAATGAAAGTAGCACTTATAAAATGGTGGGCTCGATGCTTGTCCATACAGTGGAGAAGGAGTGGATGGACCTAGCTGTGTTGGTCTTATGGGGTGAACAGTGACAGGGTGGAGGAACTCATCAAGGTAACTTGAAAGGCATCCCATCTCCTTTCGAATCCCAGTTAAGTCAACAGCCTATGCTGCCAAGTGGCCTACGATTGTCCCATCTATACCCGTAATATGTTTTTTGAAATTAGTATCAAGCTTCTCGATCTCATCTCTAGCCCCATTGACTATCTCGCTAGCTGTAAGGAATGTAATCTTTAGCTCCTGGATCCTCTCTGTAGCATTTTGTACACTTGTATCAGCCTGCTAGATCCCTTTCTCTACCTTGGCCATGTCGGCTGTGAATTAGCATTGGCAGGCATCAATGTCATCAGATCTTTTCAATTACACCTCATGCTGCCTCAGCTACTCATGACGAATCAACAATATATCTACAGCCCACTACAAAAAAAATACAAAATAGCAATGAAAATTAGCGAGGACAATAAAATTTGTTGCTAAATGCATCATTTACCGATAACATTGCGACGAAAAATAATTTTTATTGCAAATATTATTAGGGGCTAGTGGGAAAACAGATTTTACGACAATTTAGCAATAAATAATTTATGTTGTAGCTAATTTTTAGCGCCAAAATCTTGGCAATAAAAAATAGAGACGACTTTACGAGCACAAAACCCTCGCTAAATCTTAATTCATGGCTAAAATGATATTTGAACCATTAAGTGAGGACTTGCTAATTTTGCGAGAAATAAATCCTCGCTAAGTTAGCGAGGACAAATCCCTCGCTAACGGTCAAATGATTTTGCATTTGATTTATGAAGAATTTGGCGAGGACATTATCCTCACTAATTTTGCTAGGACTAAAATCCTCGCTAAATTGGCGAGGACAATTCCCTCGCCAAACCATGAATCACATGACATTTGGTTTATGAAGGATTTGGCGAGGACATTGTCCTTGCTAATTTTGCTAGGACTAAAATCCTCGCTAAATTGGCGAGGAGAATTCCCTCGCCAAATTGTGAATCACATGCCATTTGGTTTATGAAGGATTTGGCGAGGACATTGTCCTCGCTAATTTTGCTAGGACTAAAATCCTCGCTAAATTGGTGAGGACAATTCTCTCGCCAAACCATGAATCACATGCCATTTGGTTTATGAAGGATTTGGCGAGGATATTGTCCTCGCTAATTTTACTAGGACTACAATCCTCGCTAAATTGGAGAGGACAATTCCCTCGCCAAATCGTGAATCACATGCTAATTGGTTTATGAAGGATTTTGTGAGGACATTATCCTCGTTAATTTTGCTAGGACTAAAATCCTCGTTAAATTGGCGAGGACAATTTCCTCGCTAAACCGTGAATCACATGCCAATTGGTTTATGAAGGATTTGGCGAGGAAAATTTTGCTAAGACTAAAATCCTCACTAAATTGGCAAGGACAATTCACTCGCCAAACTATGAATCACATGCCATTTGGTTTATGAAGGATTTGGTGTCCTCGCTAATTTTGCTAGGACTAAAATCCTCGCTAATTTTGCTAGGACTAAAATCTTCGCTAAATTGACGAGGATAATTTCCTCGCCAAACCGTGAATCACATGCCATTTGGTTTATGAAGGATTTGGCGAGGACATTGTCCTCGCTAATTTTTCTAGGACTAAAATCCTTGCTAAATTGGCAAGGACGATTCCCTTTCCAAACCGTGAATCACATGCCATTTGGTTTATAAAAACTTAGATGAAGTAAATTATTGTTATTGAAATTAACTAAATTAAATTATTATATTTATATTCATTTATTAATATTAATTCTTATTAATTATATAATAAAAGAAATAAATTCCGAGAATATAATTTAGCTTGAATTCTGGTCCTCGCCAATGGTTTGTAAAGTGGTGTGAGTTTTAACCATTTAGCGAGGAAATAGCCCTCACTAATTTAGCTTGGAATGTAGTCCTCGCCAATTTAGCGAGGACATATCCCTCGCTATTCCCTCACTGATACTTAATTCATGATACTTAATTATATTTAATTTTGTAAATTTAGTTAATTTAATTTTTTTAGAAAAAATTAAATAAACTAAATTATTATTAATTAAATTAAATTAAATTATTTTTTATATTTAATAATATTAATTATTAATAATTATATAATAAAAATTTATATTGTTAGGAAACTATATAGTTTAACTAACTAGCGAGGACATAACCCTTGCTAATTTAGCATGGATTATAGTCCTCGCCAATCTCCTAAATTTCTTTTTCTATATGAGCGGGATCCAAAATTTGGGCGGGACAAACCCCGCGCTACTCCAAAAAATTCTTTATTGTTGCTTCTTTAGGCACATTTACAGGTGGGTTCTTCTTCTTCTTCCCCTTCTTTGTTTCTAAGTTTTTCGTTTTCTGGGGGCGGATAAAGTGGCCTCATTTCTCTCTCCGTTGTGTTCTCATCCGTGGCATAGAAGAGCTGGCCATGCTTAGGCAGCTCATCGTTCAGCTTCAATACCTTTTGAATCTCTACGGTTCTTCTCCTCATCTCCAACATCAGCCTTTTCTCGAATTCTACCACCTCCACAACAACAATCCCAGGTCATTCCCTTTCTCTATGGTTAGATCTTCTTTGTAATTTTTCAATGGTGTGACCTAATCTGTAATTTTCTCTTTTAATTTCATTTCACTTTCTGAGTTTAGGTTTTTCGGGAAAATAGAAACCTAACATTGGATAAAGAAAAAAATGGTCTGAGAGAACTTAGTAACAGCAATATATAGGATAAACAAAGAGAATAGAAACTTAAAAGCTTAAGTGATCTGAAGTAAATAGCAGAACTATGATTTTCTATTTCTGCATACTTTGTAGATACATCAGATTGCCCTTCTTTTTTGTTCGTTGATGCTTATCTTTCTACTTTCCCTTTTTTCATTATTTTATATTTGCATGCAATTTCTTTTTTCAAAGAATACCTTTAAAATTGGATAAGTAACGAAGACTGTGGATTCTTTAGAGGGAATTACTGGTAAGTCATTTGCTCTCCGTGTTTACCCTCTCTCCTTTTAAGTTGGTATAGTGCATTTTGAAGCTTTTAACTTAGAGGGTTCTGCACACGTTTTTTTCTTTTAATTCTGTACTGCATTTTGTCGAAGATATAAACGGGTCCCTAAGTGATGGGAAATTGGAGTATGAATGTTTTTTTTCTTTTTAATTCTTTCTTGCTCGTTTTTTAAGCCTGTATCACCATTTACCAATCATTATGGTTGCATAAATCGCAATTTGTCCAAAATTTGAGCACTTGTCATTTTTTAACCTCTATTGCACTTTGTTGGATGTCTTTCCCTCTATTAGCTACATGTGACCTAGTCTGTTGGCTACAGAGGAAATTGGTGATCTATGGTTGTAGGATATCTTGGTAATATAAAATCATTGTCAAACTATTGTTAGCTAGATTGTCTCTACATTAGTAGCATATTACTATTAAATGAAGTTATTTGCCCTATTAATAATATTCTATATTTGAGGATTCCAAAATAAGAAAGAAATCTTAATTTAAATGGAATTGAAATATAGTTTTAATAAGGGACATAAATTCTATTATGAAAAACAAAATCAATTTCTCTTATAAACTACAAATTAAGTGAGTTGACAAAAGCCTATATATATAAATCAATATGGACCCCAAACGAAAGAAAAAAAAATACCCCCAAACTATGACTCAGTTAACAATTAGTTCCCTCATACTAGCATACCAAACTCATGTGATACTTTCAATTAGGGAAATCCATTTAATAAACTGTTAATCAAATAGAAATTGTGTTTTAGTGATGATATTTATATGCAAATGATTCCTGAAAATATGATCCTTGGGTCTGAATTAGTAAAAATGGTATGATAAGTTGATGACAATGAGTCTTATTTTTCAGTTTTCTTAGGTTTAGAAAGAGAGCCAAATGCTGACTCAATATCTCAAAAGTATATATGGGGCTGTCTTGGAAGTCTCATTTATCATTTTGGAAGTCTCATTGCGATTTTTGGGATCGAAAGAGAGGTTTAATCTTAAACATTTCTTTTCAAACTCTATTCCCCAACCCAAGAATGAAGGTAATTTCTTTTCAAACTCTTCACTAGTTAAGTTTTTGCAAATTTTTTACTTGCAATTTTAGACTACTAGATATGATTTTTATTTGCTTGGTTGCAAGAGTGAGATTGCAGTGTTAAGAGACTGATTCTGTTGAATATTAAATTGCAATTGATATCTGCTACTTGCTAAAGGACTAGATATGTTGCAGTCAAGAAGTTAAATTGTTCTAGTGAAGATGCACAGAAAGAATTTGAGGTAATCTTTTGAATGTTGGTTTACTTTTTTCTTGTTTGGTGTTTGATATATTGCTTGGAATTGCAGAATGAGGTGGATTTGCCAGGCAAAATTCATCATCAAAATATAATCTCTCTTGTTGGCTATAATATTCATGAGGAAATGGGATTTATTGTATATGAAATGATGTAAAATGGATCCCTTAAAGATCTACTATATGAACTAATGTAAAATGGATCCTTTGAAATCTACTACATGGTAATTCAATTTCACTAATTCAACTTGGGGAATTTTGCATTAAGCATTGATCAATGCCAGCAATTTTTGTTCCATACTTAGCTATATGTTATGCTTCATAATTTTATAGAGCAAGTTGTGATTTTGCACTCCTTTTTTACTCTTATCAATTGTTTGGTGTTTTGCAGTCATTCCATTCTTATTTATCTTGCTTGTATATTTCCTGAAGTTGTTGATCATTGGTAAGTATAGCTGATTGTCTTCGTTATTAATTTTTTGAATACATATTTATAGGACATGGAGTTTGATAACTTGATAACTGATTACATTTTAATACATTTTTTTGATAATTTTATAAATAAGATATATGGTCTTTAACTAATTAAATTCTTAATGGTTTTCTGTGGTACATTAAGTTTGAAGGTTCTTTCCGGTTAGCTTCATGTTCCATTGGGTTATATGGTCTCTAACTGATTAAATTCTTAATGGTTTGTGAAATCCTAATTTGCTAAATAATGTGATAATTAATGACCAAAGAACCTCAGAGATTGAATGATGCATAACAAATTTGTTTTCCATTCTACATGTAACAACAATAGTATGAAAATGTTCATATGTCATTGTTCTTGACCTGTGATTATCCCAAACTTGCTTGTGCTATAGTTTGAGTTTGAAGTCTGGGATAAAGTAGGCTGTAAAGAAATTGAGGAATGTCACCATGCAAAGGTGATGTAAAGAATGTCTTGAAAGGTGCAACTGGCTTATGCGCATTTATAGTCAAAATTTTTTTGTCTTCACATTACCTCCAGAGTATAGGAGACTCATCTATATACGAAGTATATAGGTCATATTTTGCTTCTTTATTGTTACTATTGTATTTAGTCATCTATATATAGGTCATATTTTACTTCTTTTTCGTATTTAGTCAAGTTATGCAAACACTGGTCAGATGTTCGAGATCAATAATTGGAATATCAAGTTCTAATAATGACACTGGATGGAATTCTTTGTTATCTACAATCAATCACTACACAACTATAGGAACTAAAAGCAACTAGCATTTTATGAGCTATTTATGATTTTTAATTGTTACTGTTATATATGAATGTATTATTTTGGATATATTATTAACAATGCTATACACTTGTAAATAACAATTTATTCATTAATATATATTTTTTTATATTAAATATTGAGTGAATATAAATTTATTATTTTTTAGTTTATTATTTAAATAATAAAATTTCCATATTAAATTAAGAAAACAAAAAATTTCATATGAACATTTAGCAACGATAAATCTCATGCTAAATTTAGCAAGAACAATATTTGTCACAAAATGCATGTTAAAATTTAACAAGGAACTTGTCCTAGCTAAAAGTTAGCGACAATTTAGTCCTCGCTAAATTAGTCCACGCAAAACTAAGTGAGGACTTTAATCCTCGCTAAAGTTTAGTCCTCACAAAACTTAGCGAGGACTTTAATCCTCGCTAAAGTTAGCGAGGACTAAAATCCTCGCTAAAATCAGCTAGGATGACTTTTGTTACAAAATTGTTTTCCTCGCTAAACTGATTTAGCGACACAAAATCATCATTTAGCGAGGAATTTTATCCTCGCTATTTTGTGTTTTTCTTGTAGTGGCCATAGCAGTCTGCAATACCATTATATTCTGAAAACCATATAATATGGCATCCCATGGAGTGGCAAGTTTATTCGACTGTGGTGGAAGGGGAGTTAAAGACGACGTCGTACTAGGGTGACCATAGTCTTTGGGTGGCAACTTATATTGGAAAGTGGGAAAGGTCTGTGTAGTCTGTGCCTCAGTTGGCTCTTGGTGGGCCTCACCTATGAAATAATCAGCAAAAGGGACTTTTTCCTCCCTAAATCTTGGTCTCATGACGTTCTCCATCTGTTGGTCAACATCTAGCTCCTGCTCAGGCTCTGGTGGTTGTGGCTGATATTCCTACCCCCAGTTTGGGTGTAAGTATCTACCCTTCTCCTCCAAGGTCATCAATCTGATCCCATAGGATGCAACATCATCCTCCTTAGCCATGTGTATATCAAATGCTGCTTCTCTCTCTCCAGGTAGATACCTTCTTCAATTGATGGGCCTATCATAGCCTCTGGCATCCCATCTACCAAAAGTAGCCTAGTAACCAACCCATCTATGACTGTCGCCTCACTTGGCTTATGTTGTGTCCTCCTCAGGTGCTCTAGGATAGCATGGCTCAGATCTACCTTTCTCCCAATCATTATGTCCCAGAGGCTATAAATCTCTACCATATTGATGGCACCAGGACTACCTATCCTCCCTCAATATGAGCAAGAAAGGGTCCATTATAGGTACCGAAGTAGCTTTGACCTTAACATGGTTGACTTCGCTATTCTTTAGACATATAGGATACCTGATCATGCAATAACCTCCCATATATGAGGCTGAGCAGACCTGTCTAGACTGCATCCTCTCCTATAGGCAATCCCAAAATATCGATAAAACGCTTGTGAGTCATAGACACCGGGTGACCCTAGATGTTGTAGGTGATGACACCCTCCTTGGTGTTCGATCACTACCATCCTAGGTAGTGGAAAGTACTCAAGAACTACCTCATCATCTCGAGGTAGGTCTTGTATTCCCTCATATAGAATGTTGTCCATCCCACCTGAGCTAGAAGCGCATCAACAGCCTCAAGTAAGCCCAGCTGGTCTTAGAGTCCCCTAAATATAAATTGGCTAAGTAGCATGCAGACTCCTGCCATGGTCCGGTATTGAGTCATTTGCTTAGGCATCATCCATATGGGGAAGTAAGGATCCATATCTTTCAAGAGACAAACTTGTGTAGTTAATCATAATGAATTTCATAACGGTGTTATTTAGATGTTGATGCTTTTTGTGCACAAATTTTGGCAGTATTTTGGCTTAAAAACCTAACCCTAACTTACACAAAACTGACTCACAAAAGGCTATAACAACTAATTAACACATAATTCATCCTAACCCACCACCGGGTGTCTATCAATAATGCCAAGGCTTGCAAAGAAAATAATGCTCATAAATACTATGTCATGCTACTAGGAATTGTCATGTTATTATAACCATGTAGACCATCATCATTGTTTTATTGCCATTATTTTTATCGACATGCAAACAAACACACATGAAAGATTCAATTGTATGTACACACTTATACAATTCCACTATTGGTATGATAACATTATTTATGTAAAATTACATCACATGCATAGGTACATTGCACATCCTTTTAAAAAAATAAAGTTAATTTAACCTAAAGCTAATTTACCTTTGTTCCTTATTATTTTTCCTTCTCAATTTTTTTAAATTGCTATTAATATTTACATTTTCATTTATTTACAAATTATTGCATGAATAATAAAAATAAATAAATAAAATTTCCTTTTTTTCTACATATTTTTCTTGCTATCTTTTTTTTCCATCTATGTTTTATATTGTTATATTATATACAAAGCTAACAATTTAATACATATATATTTTGTTATTATTTATTTATTCTTTTCTTTTCTTCTTTTTTTTTGCTAACTTCTAATTCTATACAGGGTGTATATGCTGCATATATATATTTTTTTATTAGGTAAATCAAGCAAACAATTAAAGATAATAATATACAAAATAATAAAATAAAAAATAAAAAAAACTAGAGTGCAATAACTCACTATCTCATAACATGTTGGCATATTTACTTAAATTATCGTCAATGCCAAAACAAAAACTATCACTAGTAACCAGCGTCTAGCAAGTGTACTAAATCAGGTAAGTAATATAGAAAAATATATTTAAGACCCTAAGAATATCGAACCCAAGGGATCAAGAATTTCTAAGTAAAATATCTAATTTAGTTGAATTAATCTGAGATTATCCTCAAGTTTTTGAATTAAAAGGAGTCTTAAACTAAACAAGAAATTAAATTTAAGAATAAACAACTAAATTAAAACATATTCATCAAGGAAATCAACAAATTTGAAATTAATGCTTAGGAAATTCTATCCTCATAAATATAATTGGAAACAATTAAAACAATATTAACAAGAAGATCTGGAAAAACCTAACTCAAAACATGTTTCTTACTTAAGAACACCATTCTAGATTACCATGCTCTCAAATTAAAAATAGCCTAATAACTAGCATCAGCTCAGGTTTATAGATTCTAGATCTCAGATGAAGCTCCTCTCGAAAAACCCATTTAAAAAAATCCATCTATTCCTTAACACACTTGAACTAAATATAATCCACACATAGGAATCAAAACCTCCTTTCAAAACATAAAGATAACTAGATGCAGAAAATAAAAGAACAAGCCATAAACACATATAATTAACATTCAAATTTAATAATTAACTACCTATCAATACATTAAAAATCAAAACCAAATATCTACATAAGAGTAGAATTAATCATAAGAAAAATAGAAGAAAACATGCAAATATTTATTAAACTCAAAATTCTAATGCAATTATGGTTCAAGAATTCCTAAACAAGAATAACTACTTAAACATCATGAATATAATCTCCAAAATAACAATAGAATAAGTTCATAATACACCTTTGATGAAGAGAAAATGAAACCTGAAGTTCCTTCTTCTTCAACCTTAAATTCTTCCTTGAATCTCTAAATTAAATCTAACTAAAAAGATAAACTAAAATCCTAATTTACAAAGACTAAAAGAAAGAGTAAAACCCCCAAAAAAAACCTCTCCAAAATCGTCTTCTATTGTCTCTATTATATCAATACTTCAAAGCCCTTAAATAGGAGAAGTTTTGTTGCCACCAAACTTCCTAAACCAATAAAATTCTGATCAAAGTCGTAACTGGAAACAAGTACCTCGCTAGGGTTGATTTTTACCCCTATCGATGTGATTTTCTCACTTTAAATTTGTGTGTACCTTGGTAGGGTTGATTTTCACCCCCACCGAGGTGATATTTTCTGCCCTCTTTTGATTAGCACCTTGGTTGGGGTGAATTTATCAAGGTGTTTTTCTCTTAAATAAATGACACATTTTCTTCTTCTAGGGATCTCAGTTGGGTTGATTTCTAACCCTTATAAGGTTATTCACTTCTTTTCTTCAACTAAGAACTACAAAACACCAAAATCCAATTAAACACACATAAATGAAAGACTTATAAAATTAAACACAAAACTAACTAAATTAACACTAAAACAACTCCTATACACATTACAAACACACTAATAAATATAGTCATAATTCAAAGTTGTCAACTAACATTGCATCACACACATTCACAACAACTCCTACCATCATTCTCATATCATTTTAGTCTAATTTGAATCATAAAAAGAGGTAGAAAAGGTTAAATATACCTTTTTTGGTTGGAGGACAAAAACTCAGCAAAAATGCGCAAATAATATGTCAAAACATGCATAATGGAAAAACCTAGCTATCTACTTGATCAAAATTGCAAAATGTCACCAAACAGGCGAGAAAATTGCAAAAAATGAGACTGCACAACATTAAAATCGGAAAAGAAAAAGAAGAAGAAGGAAAGAAAGAAAAAAAGGAAGAAACTGCTGCCTTTTATATTTTGACACTTTGCACGAGCGTGTATTGGTTTGCACAGCCGTGCATTCATTGCAAGGGCATGCAAAGGCCATGCATGGGCATGCAAGGCTGAAAATCAGGAATTTGAAAAGTTTTGAACGTAAACCCTTCCCATGCATGCAAAAACTTATGTAAATAGTGTTTTCACATGGGTTTCAGCCCAAACTCATGCAAAATAAACCCAAATTTTTTCAAAATGCTTCTAAAAATTATAATTTTATAATTTTTATAGTTTACCTGCCTAATAATAAAAAAATATTTTGTTTACGACTTATCTACAAGAATTCATTTTTACACAAGTATACTATTAACAAATTCATTTTATGTTTTTATCTTTACATATTATGCTCAAAATTTCTTCATATTTACTTTTATCTTGCATCATTCACTTAATTTGCTGCTACTATTATTATTTTAGGTTATTTTTATTTTTTTAAGTTTTATTCATTTCACGGTGCTTGCATAATTGGATATGCATGAAAAATATACTCCCTTAATTATTGAGCTTTCCTAATAATAATTATAACTTTGAATGGTGAGCCAAACTTCAAATTTGAAAATAGATGAATTTCCTGCAAAATAAATGTGCTAGAACCATGCATGTGAGGGTGGAATGATGTAGCATAAGGTGGGTGACATGTAAAGATGTTTTTTTACTGTTTATTTTTACCAAGTGGTAGCTAGGGCTCTTGCACGATAGTGCAAATCGGCATATAAAGGGTCCTCTAGATTTTCAGCTATTTTTTGCTCTCCACTCATATCCACCTCGTCTTTTTCACTTCTTACCTCTTTTACCTCACATTTCCTTAGCTTTTGTTGCATTTTGTTTACAATTACTCCCTTTTTTAGAAAGACTTGCTTTATTGTTTGATGTTAAGACAATCCTATTTTGTCTCCCTATTTTAATCTATGCTTCCTTCATAGAGTAGAGCTTGGTGAGGACCTATTTGTTGCATCAACTTATTATTGGGATCCTCGTTTTCATGTCTTCCGCTTCAATAATATGAAAATATACCCATTACATAAGGAGTTCACGACCATCCTTAGCATCCCCTTTTCATCGGATACCTTTTCATATGTGCCCAACTACATCCCAAATTACTGTTGAGAGGTGGTATATGCTCGTCGGATCCATCCTTCTGATGTTAGAGTCCTTGTTGAGCCGTTAGGCCCATCATGCTTAATCTCCTTTTTAAAAGCCTTTACTACTTCAACGGTAATGAGACTTATGCTGTTGGTGTGACCCTTTTTATGTGTTTGGCCCACTATTTATGTATTACTAGTAAGGTTGGCATCCTTAGAGACTATTGACTCTTTGATATTGTTAATGGCATCCATGAAGGGTTGACCCCTTTCCCCCTGATTTTGGCCAAGACCCTGCTTATATTAGATTTAGTGCATGCTGACCCCACCACTTTATTCACTAACAGTCCCTTATAGTCATTTATTAAATATAGTGCACCCCTTGTGGGTTTTTACACTAGCTTTTCTTTGCAAAAAATGTATCTTTTTACATATTTTCACATAACCCTGTGCCTAATTTTTGCCTGAAGTGGATACCAAACCATTTCAGTGGCTTTTATATTTAATGTGTTCTTTTTTTGTTTTTTTTAGATTTAGCTGAAGGAAAAACTCAGGATGCTAGCTGAGCCTCCTCCTCACATTGTGGACGCATACTCTTTGAGGTTTTTTGGTGCTTGCATGCATTGGTACTAGATTGGCTTTATAGAGGAAGGCATAATGTGGTTGAGTTCTGTGGCAGAGTAGAGAGTAAGCTTTATGTGTCCCTAGATCTGAATAAAATATGTAACTCGCAATGGGGGTTCTAGCTGTGTTCCCCTTTATGGCCTTTAAAGAGCTACTTTTTGTATTATCACGCAATATACCCGGCAATTTGGTGTTAGGCAAAAGATTGTGCATACCTGATTGAACTTCGGAGGAGTTGATTTGATTGATGCTTTCATTATATGTTGTCACTACATTTGGAGGCATAATCCTATTAGGACCAATATTCCTCCCATAAATGTTTGTGATTCAAGACCAATATGGACTGCTGCACATAGATTATGGAGGGGCCCGACACAAGGGCATTCTTGCTAAGACGTTTAGGTAAAAGAGGCAACAATCGAGGAGATGAAAATTGATCAATCTTATTATGGGGGAAAGTCTATTTTTTAATGTGTAATGTAATATATGTATTGCTATGTTGGCTATCGGACCTATGATTTTATTTCCTGCTTGTATGTTTGGGTATTTGCTTGTTTTGTCGTTGTGTTTGTGTGCTTGTTTTTATTTCTTTTATGAATGAATAAATAATATGCTTGCTTTAAGGTTAACTTAAGCATTTAACTTAAATTATTTATGTGTTCTCACATGGTTATAGCTTGTAATAATGATAATCACGACAAGACATTTAATACAAAACAAAACTTTCATTGAATCTCGGATGGCAACATCTTAGGCACGTCCAACTCCTGTCAACAATCAACCCTCACAGGTTTTCTTGATTGGGTATTTTCTTTCAACCCTTAATTTTTGCTTAAGATGCCTCTTTTTAATTTTTTCCTTAGCAGGGTGTCCAATTTTTGCAAGGCCGCCTTTTTCAGTTTTTTACCTACAGGCTATTATTCTTTTAATTCCCTTTTTTTATTTTGATTTTTTATTTTTATAATGTGGAACCTCTTCAGTCTGTCAATGTTAATTGGTTCTTAGAACTCATTCCTATCGCTATCTCTGAGAATAATCTCTCCTTTGGAAAGTAATTTCTTTAGTATAAAGGGACCTTCCTAATTTGGTTTGAACTTTCCTCAGTAGTTAGGTAATCCAAGTCTCATTTACTTGAATGCCAAGTCGCATTCTTTCAAATGATAACCTTTGACTTTCTTACCAAAAGATCGAGTTAATCTTTTATGATACAACTGATTACGGTAATAAGCCCTCATTCTATTTCCATCTAACAAGTTCAACTACACCATCTTGTGTTTTGCCCATTCTGTTTTTGGCAATTTGGCTTTTAACATAACCCTCAGCGAGTGTAGCTCAATCTTTACTAGTAGCACTGACTCTGAGCCATACACCAAGGAAAAGTAAGTGGCTCATGTGGAAGTTATGATAGTGGTTCCGTATCCCTAGAGTGCAAATGGTAACTTTTCAGCCCAATCTTTGTATGTTTGCACAATCTTGGACAAAATATTTTTTAAATTCTTGTTAAGGGCATCGATAGCCCCATTTGCCTACAAACAGTAAAGAGACAACTTATGGTACCAAATTCTATACTTTTGAAGTATGCGTCTGGTTTTTTCTTGAAATTGAACCTCATTGTTTGAAACTATTTGGTGAGATACCCCATACCTATAGATCAAATTTCTTTCGATGAATCGAGCCATCTCCCATGCCACTAGTTTTTTGAAGGATTCGGCTTCAACCTATTTTGTGAAGTAGTCGATCGCAACCACAATGTACCTATGGCCATTAGAGGTTGTTAGATGGATCTCTCCAATGATGTTTATTCCCCAAGATGAAAAGGGCCATGGTGATGATAAGTTACACAAATATGAAATGGGCAAATGACTCAAGTCGGCATTTTGCTTGCACTGATGGCACATTTTCACATATTTAGAGCAGTTAGCATCTATAGTCAACCAAAAGAATCCTTGATGCATGATCTTCCTAGCTAATGTCAATCCATTCATATGAGCCCCACATACCCCTACTTGAGTTTCTTTTATGACTTTCTTTGCTTCTCTCTCATCCAAGCACCTTATTTGAATGCCATTAACCTGCCTCTTATACAAGATCCCGTCTACGCTGATGAATTGACTAGCCAACTTTCGAATTATCCTTTGATCTGTCTCTGTTGCCTTTTCTGGGAACTTGGAACTCTTCAAATAATTTTGGACATCATAATACCATGGTTTACCGTCAGATCCATCTAAACCTATGAGTTATTCATTCTCAAAGCATGGCCTGGTTGAGCTCGTGATTATTACTGGCCTCATAACTATCCCCTAAGCGTTGTCCCATATAGATACTAGTGTTGCCAAGGCATCTGCCAACTGGTTCTCATCCCTTAGTACATGCCTAAAGGTGCATGCCTTGAACTGACTAATCAAGCTCCTCAAATATTCCACATAAGGAATCAATCTATCCTCTCTAATGGACCATTCTCCCTTTGCTTAGTGGATCACTAAAGATGAATCTCTAAATATCTTGATAGTCTTCGCTTCCAGTACTATCAAGACTTCTACCTCGTATATACAAGCTTCATTGTTGATCACTTTAAACCCTATTTTCTTGGCTAAATGGAGTTTTTCACCATCGGGCATGATGAGGATGACTCCTAGTCCAAATCATTTGTTATTTGTAGTCCCATCAAATACATATGCCAACCCCGAATGGTTATGGCATTGACACTTTCATCTGGGAACTTGTATTTGACTTGATCCACCTCCAGTGGGTGATTAGCAAGAAACTCTACAACTGCTTTTCCCTTGATCGTCTTTTTGGTCACATACTCCACTTTAAATTCTTACAAGAGCAACAACCACCTTCCTATTTTTCCAGTAGGTATGGTGTTGATTAAAGGTATCTGAGTGGGTTGTGCTTAGCCGCTGCTTAAATCTTATAGGAATGGAAATACTGCCTTAGATTTTTTGAGGCCCATATCATCGCCAAGAAAATCTTCTCAACATCCATACACTTGGTCTCGTATGGTAGGAACTTCTTACTTAAGTAGTGCACAGTGAACTTTACTTTGGTGTCATCCTCTTGAGCCAATATAGCTCTTACTGAACCCTGCTCTACTGTTATATACAAGATTAAAGGCTTTGATGGTCTGGACGGCTGGAGAACTAGAGGATGTAGCAAGTATTCCTTTATGGTATCGAAGGCCTTTTGACAATCATTGTTCCACTTAACCGGCATATCCTTTCTTAGAAGTTTAAAAATTGGCTCACATATAGAGTTAAGCTTGGCAATAAACCAGCTGATTTACTAAATCCATCCTAAAAACCCTTTATCTCTTTTTCCTTATTCGGCATAAGCATCTCTTGAATGTCCTTCACCTTATTTAGATCCACCTTTATCCCCTTCTAGCTGATGACATGCCCCAGTAGTTTACCTGAGCTCACTCTAAACACACACTTTTTTGAATTGAGACAGAGATAATACTTATCAATTTACTGGAAAAACTTCCTTAAAGCCTCAAAATGTCCTTCCCTTGTAATTGACTTGATCATCATGTCATCAATATATACTTCAACTTTTTTATGGATCAAGTCGCCAAGAATCTTAGTAGCCATTCGTTGATAGGTAGCTCCCACATTCTTTAACTCAAATGGCACGCCTTTGAACGTATAAGTTCCCCACTCAGTAATTAAGGCAATCTTTACCCTATCTATTATCTTGTTTAAGATCTGACTGTACCCCACATACCCACTAACAAAACTATACGTCATACACTTCGCTACACTATCGACTAATAGAGCTATGTGAGGGAGTGGAAAGTCATCTTTCAAACATACTTTGTTCAAATTTTGATAGTTTATGACATATGTACCTTCCCATCTTTCTTAGAAATAGGCACAACATTGGCTAGCCAGGTAGGATACTGAACCCTTGACCAAGAACTTTGCCTCAATCTGTCTTTTCACCTCTTCCTTCACCTTTTCTAATATACCTATTTTAGCCTGGGCCTCTGAAGTTTTTATTTTACTGGGTTACTGTCTGGATATCTTAGAATTGCATGCTTTGTAACTTCTCTATCAATTCTAACCATATCTTCATAGGTCCAGGAAAAACCCTTTTCATATTTTCTTAATATTCTCTCAAATTTTGTCTCTCCTTAGGAGTTATGTTGGATGCAATCAAGATTTCCTTAGGGTTGTCTTGGGTTTATAGATTAAATAGAGTAGTGTTTGTTGAATTAATGTTAAATATGAATGAGTTGTGATTATGATCCTGCATGGTGCAATCAGGTGAGACATCACGTAATAAGCACAGTTATTCATCTTATTAACTTGAACAGAAAGAGGTACATCATCACAAAATAATTCAGGAATGTAAATTACATCAGCAAAAGAATTATCTTTTAAATCGGGGATGGTTGATGCAGCAGCAGATGCTCTCCTCCTTCTGATGGCATCTCCTTCTCAGGAACTATAGCCTCATACTTAATCTTTTCTTTTCCTTTAGCTTTGGTGGCTAGCGATTCTGGCGTTAGCACCTTTTTCGGGTAACCTAAATCCAAATCGATAAGCTTGACCATGACCTCTTCATCCCAGAACCCCAGTACCAGCTTGATGGTTCTGGCTGACCAATCGAAGACATTATCAAAGATCTCAAATCTAGGGATAACCTTTTCTTAAATCACTATAGGTTCGACCTTTCCATGATACTTGCATTCTTTGGATGCTGGCATAAAACTTTTCAAGAGATAGGGGATATTTCTTGGCAGTGGATTGGGTTGCTTCTCGATATCATTCTTACAGTAGCTCGAACCCTTTTTATCCATTTGACTAATTAGGGTAATGGGTATAGGGGTCCTCTGAGAATTTTTCCTCGGCCTAGCGCTTGGCAAATAACTCATTTTCTTCATCATATTAATAGCTTGAGGGTTGGTGAAATCTATTTCTTCTTCCTCAGCATCAATTCCAACTATGTGAAATCCATTGAATGGCTGATTAGCTATACTTAGAGTGGAGACTGAATTCTCTTATACTGCCTTTATAGTGACTATATCACCTTCATGCAAAATTTGAACCATCTGGTACAGGGTGGAAGGAACCCCTCCTAGTTTGTGGAACCAAGGTCGCCCCAGTAACAAAGAGAAATTAGCTAGTATCTATAACATTGCGAACTCTACCTTTATCTCAATAAGCTCCATGTTCACTATTGCCTGAAAGTGCCAGCAGCTTGCCTCTTAGAGTTGTCATAGGCCATTATAGGAAGTTGAGACTTAGTGAACATGGTCTCATCAATACCATAAGCCGACATTGTTGAAAAAGGGCATAATTGATAAAAGAGCCATCATCCATCATTACACATGCAGTGTGCTTACCATTCACCTTGGCCGTAATGTACAAAGGGAGATTATGCTCACATCCTTCTAGGGGCAAGTCCTCATTAATGAACACAATCTTCTCCTTAGAATTCCCATTCACCATATTTGTCAACTCAGAAGGAGATATGGTATTAGCAAAAGTCAACTCAGACAAAGCCTCCACCAGCTTTTGCTTGTGGGAAGGCGATTGTCTTAGCAAATCCCAGACCAAAATCTGAGCAAGTGTCTTCTTAATTTGTTTTAAAATTAGATTATCCTCTATTACTTTTTTTCTACGGTTGTAGTGGGTTCCTACTGCCTCTCAACCTCAGGCAAGACTTTATTGCTTCTAGTAACAGCTTGAACCACCATTTCATTTGCCACTTCCTTCTCATCTTCATTAGTTTTTCACAAGTCTTTTGGCTCCTCCCCAGCCTTACCCGAGCTTGCTTTATTGTCTGTATCCCATATTTCTACCAATTGAACTGATTCCCTTATTTCTATTGATTCCTCCTTGCTTGCATTTGAACTATTATCACTTCCCTAAGCCTTTGCGAGTGATAGCCAAATACTCATTACCATGCAAATCCTGAATAACATACCATTTTGGTAATCTAGATCTAACCATGAACACTGGTGTTGGTACGGCACAGCAAGCCTCTTTCTCCTTAGCTTTCTTATTTGGATCAAGTATTTGTTGAGAATCAATTAAATCTTGGATGCAGTCCCTCAAGGTACAACAATAATTAGTTTCATACCCTATATATTGGTGAAATCACAATACCAATTAGACTTGTGCCCTGGCTAATCCCTGACTTTTTACGGGCTTAGATGGCAACAGCTGTAAATTCTCCTCTTTCATCAACCTACTGAGGCACCAGGATAGTGACTTCCCTAAATTTGAGTAACATCGTTGGTTGACCCCTATGGCTGACACTTCTGTAGTTCTTTCATTGTTACCTCTACTACCACTACTGTTACCAGTACTTTTACCAAAACTTGAGCTTCTAAAATCCCGCCTGTTGCTACTATAACCTCTACTATTTAAACTCGCAGTACTAGCTTTCTTTGCTAGATATTCTCCTTCAGGTCGGATCACTATGTCTTTCAGGGACTCCCAGTCTTTCAATCCCTTTATTTTGAGGCGCTCCTTCAGATAAGGACTAACATTCTGAATTAACAATTGAATTTGGTCCTATGTCTTAAGCTTCTTTTTATCTCCATCACCTTGTTCCTCTATCAAGTGAAATACTCATGAAAGGACTCTTCAGGTTTCTGCTATAACAATTCCAAATCTTTCAAAGTGACCTCCATACATGTGCTACAATCATACTACTTAAAGAACTCCTCTATCAATCTCTCTTAATCTTTCTTAGTCTTTCTATCCAAACTATGATATCAGTCAACAGCGGGGCCTACTAGGCTGAGACTGAAGAAATTCACTTTTTACCTTTTATAAGGGTAGTCCTTTTCATAAGCAGAACATGCTATTTGATGTGTGCTAGTGGGTTAGATGTACCATCAAATTTCATCAAATCAGGCATCTTGAATCGGCTAAGCAAAACATCTTCACTATCCAAATCAATATCCTTAAGACCAACTCCCTTTTTAGCTGACAACATCTGTAACACCCTTACTGAACAGTCTAACTGAAACAAGTGATAATTTGGGAAAAATTTTTTTTCCAAGGACCATTTGTCAAATATTGGTCATTGACCCTTTGAGGAGCAATGAACTGAGTGGCAATTCTAAAATCAGCAAGATTTTTCTTTTGAATCTTAACTATCTCATCAACCCAGGCTTGACCAAAAGAAATACTTATAAATTAAGTAAGCCGATAAAGCTATAATTGTTCAAGTGACTGAATACCAAATAAAAATCCGGCAATATAACGGCTAAAAACTCATCTAACCCACCTGCAAATCAGACAATTCCTCAGCCCTTCAGGGGCACAACATTACAAAAATAATTTCACTAAGCATCTCATACATCAATTCTCATAATTATTCTTATGTCCTAAGATGATTCAATATTACATATTACACTCTTAAACCGCTATAACATTCCAAAGTAAAGAACAATATACATTAAAATCATCTCGCTACAACTGTAAACCCTGATAGAGGTCTGCCCACACTAAATCCTTTCTTCTGATGGTTGAGCCATAATAGCTGCTTAACCCAAAATAAGCTTATCCTGTTACCTACACGGATAACAAAACTCGTGCTAAGCTATAAAGCTTAGTGGGGATAGAATAATCTAAAGATAATCTTTTAAACATGTAATATCAATTATATGAATACCAAGTTGATAACACTCTTAATAGATACCTTCAATTACCTTAGATCTCAATTCTTACATTCAGCAATAAATTCACAAGCATAAGCAACAGAACATCTTACTTACATAAGCAATAAAACTTAATAACTCAATAATCAATTCATCATTCATTGCTATCACAAAAGACATCTGATATAATTCTTTCATACATCTACATCATTTAAAACATAGCATGCATTCAAAATTCACATTCATGTAATCATTAATTAATCTTAACAAGGTAAACAATATATTACTTAACACCATAGTGTGCCATATACTATGTACTTTATCGATAACAGAGTGATATACATACCTATACATAGATATATAGATACATAATGCTTATATAGAATTAAAGGATCACATGCTAATCAATAATATAACTTTCAATTTATTATCCATTTGATGTACTTATACAAGAGAATAATTCTTATGCACTTTAGTTTTGAACTATAACATTTCTTGTCTTTTATACTTTTTAATTTATTTTCATATTAATGCCCCTAGAACAGTACCGACAGGAATACTCAGACTGGATACTCGGGACGTGGACCCCATGGGCCACATACAGACTGAAAAATGATCTCAAAGACCATTTTTTCACGTAGAAGATACCAGATACAAACAGAAGCTATGGAGATCAATGATCCTACCATAACTAAGCAAGTCACCATGACTTGCACCGCGGTATAGATGTCCCTATGGCTAGCCAATTATATCCTGAGCTAGTTTTTACTGCCAGACTATTTTCTAAGGGCGCAACAGATCATTCACTTTCTGTACATTTATCATCATTTCAATTCCTTTTTCAATCCAGATATTACAGTTATTCAGAACATTCAATATTTTTGTACAGTTTGTGAACCATCATTCACTTATGTCATGAATTATTTCACAATAATTCAACAATTTTTCTTTAAATTACTCTTCAGTCATCAAAGGGATTTACTTAATATACATTCTTTCAAATTACTTTTAAACTTTCTAATAGCCATATCTTAACAATACTTATACATGTCATAATAGTTTAAGCATTGCTAGATTGCTTTCGTGAAAATGAAATCATAAATAATCACATCCACTATGAGTGTCTAAAACAGCACATAAATACATAGTCATTTCAGAAGGACGTACCTGTATGTATCATCATATCCATCTCTCATGCTCCATTGTACTTAATTTAGTTATCAAATATACTATAGTCAAGACATATATTCACTAAACAGAGATGCCTATATATATATATTGAATATCAGGCTTAGATATGTAGTTATATCATCTCAAATAATCATATACCAAAGCAATCATGTGTAAAAGCATAGCATTTTCAACATTAGTTTCTCATACTATCAGAAAATCATAACCATGATACTATATCCATTCCATTTAGTATAATAATGTACACAACGACTATCCCTGTATCAGATAAGAATTTATATCAAGAGAAGTAAAAGTGTCACATTTATTCCAATAGCTTGTTATTACACTAGGTACATTCTCTCATCTATAGTTTAGTGAATCCCAAATAACTATTTTATACTTTATCATGATCTCTTGTGTGTCAAATAACTTCCTTAGTCAATACCTTACCAAAATGCATTTTAAATAATAATAGCATTTATGAAGTTAAAATACTGTATAACCCAACACTTGTATAAATTTTACAGCAAGAAATGAGAATAAAACTTTACTTAGCTTTAACTATCTCCAAAGAGTAACCTTTTATGTTTGTCTTTTGACTTGATCAATTACTGATTTATTAAGACTTTAACCGTCCTATTCTAGTCACCTATCTTTTACTAAATTAGCAAGTATGAAATGATAGCAACTACAACTATTGAACATAAATTCTTATTATTACAACAACGACATATTACTTTATTATCATGTTATCAAACCATCTAATTATAGAGTAAATCCATATATCATTATGCCATTTCATATTGTCTTAACATCTATACATACATACATATAAGTTCAATATCATAACTACCTATCTAGATGCATAATCTGACAACGTATATATATAATTAAATCAACAAGTGAAACTGCATAGCGTTTAGCTATCATTATTCTCATGATACCATAATTTTCTTAATAATCTATTAAATCATATTGATTACTAAGTTACTTAACAATAGTTATTCCATGCAATTTCTCTCAACATCACAACCTAGTGAATTCTTACTATATGATATAACCAAAACTTGATAAATATAAGTTAAAATATTATTGCATCCATATATAGCAATTATACTTTCCAACTTCTAAAACTAAGCCACAACTAAGTTGAGTTATCCTTACCATTTTTTTTTACTCTATTGCCTTATGTTTTATGTCATTAGAGATAGATATATCACACTTAAGTAATCAAGAAGGCTATATTACTTATAATATACAATCTATTTCCTTAAATTAAATCTCAATTTTACAATCCATTAAATCTTAACATAGCTCATGCCCTTTTAATTGACATTCTACTCAAATCACATCTTAACTCACTATCAATTCGTATCTTCAAGATCTGTCAATAACTTTTACATGCCATTAACATGTACTAATAATTCCTGTGACACTTTTACAATAAATTTAAGCATACACGATAACAAGAAATAAATCAATAACTCGACAACTTAATAATTTCTTCAACTAAGTTGTCTGTTCATTTTTCATCTCAAGCATATTTTAATTTTACAAATCCTTAAGCCTTGAAATCAACCTATTTAAACCATTAAAACTCAAATTATCCATATGTAAAAGATTTAACTAACTACTCGTGAACAATGCCAACTCTAAGCCTTTAATCTCCTTAAAAAAACATATATATATATATATAAGGAGAAAAATATGGTTCCCGTACTCTGTTACTAACAAACATTTACAAATTCAATCAATTTCCAATAATTTACGACTTTACTTAACTAAATGTCACAGAGAAAATTTCAGTATCCCATACCGTAATTGAAGCCTAGAATGCTCTCTCTCTTCTGCCTCGCCGGAGACTCGTCAGAGGCTCGCTGGAGCTTCGCCGGAGACCCGTCGAAGCTTCCCACCTGAAGCCAGAGTTGCCAGTAGCTTCCCGGTGGTCTTCACGTGCCTCAAGGCAACGTGGTTTGGCCAAAAAACCACCTGGAACCGCCGGCTGCCACAACTCCGATCTCCACTTCGCCGGCGAGTGGGGACGATCGGCGAGTACCAAAAGATCCGCCTCAACCTCATGATCCCACCGGTGCCATCAACTCCCTCAACCGCCGACGAGAACCACCGAAAAAAGGAAAAGAAGTTATGGTGGTGATGGGGAAAAAAGAGAGCTTGATCTATGGTGGTGGTGAGCAAAACGGAAGGAAAGACTCACCGGAGAACAGCGACGCTAGCGAAGGACTGGAAGACGACGGTGGCGGCGATCAGCGCCCTTCCGCCGGCGTCGAGCAGCGGCGGCAGACCACCTCCCCTCCCGATTCTCTCTTCCTCTTCTTTCTTTCTCTTTTTTTTTAACTTATTTCTTCTTATTTTCTTTTTACCACACACACACACAACTTTCTTCTATTTTTACCCCACCATTCTCTTTCTTTTCCTCTTTAAATCTCAACCACACATTTCTTATTAAAAATCTCACTATTTCTCTTTTTTCTTCTTTTTAAATTTTACCTTCTTAACATTATTATTAATTTATAAAAATTTTCATAATATATTTTAATTAACAATTATTAAATTAAAACCCAAAAATAATACTAACTTATATTGGAATATTCATAATTGATCCTTACAAATTGATACTATTTATTCACTATAATCAATCCGAATTTTTGGGGCGTTACAACATCCTAGTCAAAGTCTCTAATTTCTCTTCCATCTTTTTCATAGCAAGATTTTCCTCCTTGGGGGATAATATGCTTCAGTACTTGGGGGCCCCATAATTCCTATTCCTCATTAATTATAAAGTCACATTCAGGACCACTTCTTTGCACAACCACATTCTTGACATCAGTTGCTAATGAAGGGGTCACGACGACTGCTGTTGGAATCCCCCCAACATAAATCAGTTCGACCTTAAGGACAGTTAACGTAATCGATTGAACGACTGAGAGTAAGGTCAAACTGGCCATGAGACTTGCAAAAGTTGACATCATTTTCTTTCAAGATCATCCATCCTTTTATCCACATCTTAATAACCAAAGGAACCAACAGGGGGAGTGATATCAAACATGATTCCCCTTTTTGGCCATTTTGGATACTCTTTTAAAAATTCTTCTGACAAACTATTTATAGGTAACTTGATCCAAGTTCTGAACTCTATCCTAACACCAACTCTTATGTCTACTCAAAAAACCATGTCTTAACCAAATAACCGTTCAAGCCCTGAAACCACCCGGGTTATAACTACTAAAATAGGATTGTCAGTATAATGCATGAGCAGATACATTTGTATGATTGTGAGATGCAACATCGACAACCATATGAAAGAATCCACTCTAAATTATTTTTCCCACACATATGGTCAAAGTCTTTTTTCTAGGTGGGCTTAATCCATAGGTCAACAGGGGAACCCTAATGAATACATATGGTGCAAGGCAAAAATTCAGCAGCATGATGCCTTTCAAGAAAAGCACATAAAGAAGGTTTTAATTAATACGTATTTGAATAACCTGAGTCAAAATGGGATTACCGAGGTATGTCAGCCTTTGATAAGTGGACATCTGGACTTGTCTAGGTATGCTCAATACATAAGGCCCCACATCACAAGCAATGCAAAATTATTACAGACATCCTAGTGAAAATTTCTATGTCACTACATGGGCTTTTGGTCCGGGCACTCAATTACAAAACCTTGCCAATAGGTTTAGCTTATCACAAACATAATGACTGATCGGGTCACCATTTGATATACCAAAAGGTATTAGACTTGGGCTAGTGATTATCTCTAACACCATCCTCGATTAAGTGAACAAAAAGGGAGTGCTTTGGAAATGCACAGTGGTCAGAAAATTGGGACGCTTAACTTATTATAAGGCTCCGGCATCATTCTAATGCAATTTCAAAAATAGATAAAATTTCTTAACCAAAAGCCTTTTTATGTCACATAAATCAAAAGTAGTTTTGGATCAAAGTCTCAAACTGTCCCCAGTGGAGTCGTCACTGTGATGTGCACTTTTTCATTTTCTTACCTGAATCACCTCCGAAACCAAGGGATCATCGAACTCAATAGAGGAAACCTTTGACCGTTAATGGTTTAATACCGCTTTTAGGGTCCGACTAGGTTGAGGCTCCTCTGCTTGAGCTGACCGGTTGCTTCACAATAAGAAAAAGACTTTACCAGTTTGCTAAATCCCAAACCTTGAGAGGCATGAGACGACATCTATAGGTGTCTTTATCTCATTACTGATGATCAATAGCTGGGAGGCATCTTTTGGGCACCATAAGGATGATTGTAAGAAGTCACCACCCAATGAAATATTGGGAAAGGGATGTTCCGACCACGTGAGGCCAAAAACCCAAAGTTGGTTCGAAACTTTGCTTTTATTTTTACGTTTGTTAAATGTGACATAATGGCATTTAGATTAATTATGTTATCTCTTTTCTCACATACAGGATTAGAGCAAATATAGAAATTAAAGGCACACCCAAACACGTAAGAAAGCAGTAAATCATGGCATAGAATAAAGCGATAAAGACATCTATAAATCGAGCAGTTTATTGTATCCTTTTTTATGAGAACTTTGGTCCTCGCATGTGAGTTGTGAAGAAGCATTTCAATGCATGGGTTTAAGATAGGGACTTACCAGTCCAAGTTTTATTAAGAAACTTTCCATGTTATTTTAATTATATATAAAAATCTTTTACATTATTAAAAGATAATTTTTTCCATATGAATTTCTTGGGCAAGAATAGGACTTTGGTCCAATTTTATTAACAAAATGTCCCAATTCTTTACTATAAATATTTATAGTGACATTTTCTATTTGCAGTCAAAAGAACCTTTTTTATGATAAGAAAAAGGATTAAAGACTTAGCTATAGCGCTCACCCGACTACGCTCGCAATTGGCTTATTCGTAAAAATAATAGTAACAATGATAACATCGATAAGATTAATTAATATTAAAAGAGAAATGAAATAAATAAAAGAAAAAATTGAAGAGAAAATAAAATCTCTAACATATGTCAATGAATGCGCTAACACGTATTAGATGACATACGGCCGACTTATTTATTTTTTTAAAAGGGCAGAAAAACACGTTTTTTGGCCATGCATCACATGATGCACGAGTGTGCACCAAGTGATGCATGGCCATAATGACCAAACAAAAGGCTAGTTTTCCCTTCCTTTTAAAATAAAGTCCTTGCCAACAAAAAGATCCTAAAAGGAGCAAAAAATGGATTATTAAGTACAAAAAAATGACCCTTAAATCAAACTTTTTGAGAAAAAATGATAAAAGAGAATTTTGCAATGACGGCCTAATAATTTCTATCACACGACAATATACCCTTGAAAAGGATTTCACAACCTAAATCTAAACAGAAATAAATATGCGGTGAATATACATTAAATATAATCAACAAATTAAAATTATAACATTTAGAATAATAAATATGTAAATTTTATACTATCAAAAAATCCAAATCGAGTAGAAGAGACTCTTTATATTACCTTCATTGTACTTGCTTGATTAGACTATTGAATGTCGGATTCGTGGACCTTTTTGTGTTGAAATAGTCAAAATCGATTTGAAAAAGTGAAGAACTAAATGCTAAAGAAAGCCTTTTGAAACTTAAAAGACTTTTGCTTTAAAACCTTAACAACAACAAAGATTTTTCCAACCCTCTTCAAAGTGACTAACCAAATTGTTTTATAGTAAGGGTTGCACGGTCGTGCAAACCCATATGCATGGGTTTGCAAACCCAAAAGTCAGCCAACTTACCAATTTACCTTAGAAAAATTGACCTATTTTTCGCTTACAAGGGCGTGCAAGCAAGTTACATGGTTGTGTAACTCAATTGCTACAGACCACTTGCATGTAAAGTCAAGATTTTTAATTTGCACAATCATGTAAGCCTTTGCATAAGTGTGCAAAGTTTAAAATTTATTTAAAATGACTTTTAAGCCCCCTGATTAAGAATATTTCTCATTATTCGACCCTTTGCTACGCTCAATTGCTCGAATTAAGCACAAAAATATTTTAAAACATTTTCGAAAAATGTTTCAACACAGAAAGGACCTCGTAACCCTTGATCTACTGTCTTTCAAAGAGCATTTTTTCTCATTAGGTAACCCCGACAAAAGCATCCTTAAGGCTCAGCGTCTATAATAGGTTTTTCGATTATGTTTGAATTCTTTGCATTTTCCACACCTTAGGTAACTGTGACAAAAGCATTCTCAAGGCCCAGCGTCTACAATAGGTCTTCCAATTATGTTTGAATTATTTGCATTTTCCACACCTTACTTTCACTTTAGTTTCCTATAATGATTTGATTATTTTCTTTTTAGGTCTCCCTGCTTTAATTCTCCTATAATGTGGTTGCACAAGTTCCTTTTTAACCTCAATAGGTATGTTCCATGTTTTTTTCTGGTATTGGATGGATTATTCCTTTATATATTGTTACCATTGTGTCTTTAGTATGGTAAATTTAGCAATATTTATAAGGGTTCAAGTGATACTCATTCACTACTACTAAAGCATGTGAACATGCCAATTCATCCATTTGGAAACGATTACAATTGCAATTTTTTTTTCATGTTCACTATATAATTCTTGTCACATTCTTGGATAGTAAATGTATCATTGCTTGATTTTTTAGCAAAAAAAATATGATAAAAACAATTTGAATGTTTTGAAAAAGAGAGCATTTTTGCTTTCTATTTTGTTATGATATTATATATTCTTCTATGTTTCTTGGTATACTAACCGGTATACATCATTATACTAACTAGTATTCCTCGGTATACTAAGTGGAGGTTGTATACCATAGTATACAACATTATGGATTTTAATGTATATGAAAAATATATTAACCTTCATTTTTAGAGAAAAAATGTAGTTTTTTCTCAAATTATCTTCATGATTTGTTGTAACTACTGTGAATGTTGATAGTGTAAGTTGTCTATTTTTATAACTCCACTCTTGTGTCAATTCTCACAAATACTCAACCAAAGATGTTATTGGTAGTTCTATTGCCGATTTATTAGTTGCATTCATTAATTCGGCTATATTTAAGGTCATGGTTGAAAATCTATTGTTAAATGAATGTAGCTTTGACCATTTTTCATATCCAATATCATTCAAATATTTTTTAATATGAGAATCTACCTTATCAATTTCATCCATTTTGTTCACAAATTCTTTTAATATGTATTTCCCAGCTGCTCCAAAAAATAAATCCTTAATCTTACTTGAATTTTTCTTGAACATGCATAATGGCTGATTTTTGGTAAAACGTTTTTGGTTGCTTTTTCAATACTATCATGTTTGTTCGATATTATGCACACCCTTTCTCTTATACTAAATGTTTCCCTAAACATCATGAAGAACCATTCCCAAGAACAATCATTTTCAGAGTCAATAACACCGAAGGCTATAGAGAAAATTTTACCAGCTGCACCCTATGTGCTTGTGGTGATTAGTGTCCTTCCATATTTTGCTTTCAAGAATGTGTCGTCAATAACAATGATTGGCTTACAATGCTTCTATCTCTTAATCAAAGCTCCTAAAGTAATAAATAAGTATAGGAATGACCCATTTTCTCTTATTTGAATATCAATAACAGATGCAGGATTAAGAGCCTTTAACATATACAAATAGTTTGGTAGCAGGGCATAAGACTTTTTAGGGTTTCCCCTAAGCATTTCAAGAGCTTTTGCTTTTGATCACAAAGCTTTTCCATATTTTATGGTAACTCCAAAATCGGCTTTCACGTCACAAATGATATCAAGTAGAGTGTATATTGTTTTCACATTCAAGTACTTTGTCTTGATGATTTCTCCAATCATATTCGATGTTGCCTATCACTGATTGCCTAATCTTATTTGCAAAAGGCAAGTTTGAATGTTGATAAACTTTTTGATTTTGAATATACTTGTATTGCCCTTCCTTGATACTCTTAATTGCCAACTATAATTCTCATCTAGATAATTCAAAATATATCTCTTGACACATGATTTATGAAATTTGTATTAAAAGTTATTTTTTAATGCAAAAAAGCTTAATGCCTTTGTAAGGGTTTTCTTATTTTTTAAAAAGTTATCCCATCTCTATATTAGGATATCTTAGGTTACTTATGATAATAGATTCTGTTGTCCTCGTATCTTGTTCTTCTTCAATTTTTTCTTTTGTTTTCTCAATAGTATCTTTGCTCAATATGCTCACATAATCCATCATTTCATAAACACTTCCTTGCAATTCTAAAAGTGGTTGTCTTGTAGTGATGAAGAATTTGTTGTTAATGCTTGGATTTCAATTATTTGATCTGCATTTATGTTATTGTTAGAGCTAAAATATAAAAGACATGCTAAAATGCAAATTCAAGAATGAAAATCTTATTCTAGAATTCGGTATGCTAACTGGTATGCCTAGTATACCAGTCGATATACAAAAATCGAGAAGAGAATTTTCATTATGAAATTCAATATACTGATTGGTATACGTGGTATACTAGCCAATATACCAAAATTCAGAAAAAAATTTCATTCTAAAATTCGATATACCAAAATCCAGAAGTGAATTTTCATTTTGGAATTTGGTATACTGACCAGTATACCAAGTCTACTAGCTGGTATACCAAAATCAGAAGAGGATTTTCATTTTAAAATTTGATATACTAGTTGATATTCATGGTTCATTAGCTAGTAATACTTTTTCACCTCGTCTCTTCCCCCCTAGCCGCTTGTAATGCTCTGGAATCACTACTGACATAAATACTACTTTTTCAATGCTGAATAGTGATACCAAGGGTAAATAATACATCGGGCCCACCAAGATCCAAAAAAATTTTATGTCTTCATTAGAAATTACAATTAATGACGAGTCCGGTGGTATAATTTGAGTTGAAATTGAATTTAAATAATCCTCCAAAAATCAAAAACAAAAATAAGTCACGGGATCGAAAAGGGGTCAAACTAACTTTGACCGGCTTAAAAATATTCTACGGACTTCTGAAAATTTTTCCGATCACATGAAACATCTTAGAATAATGAATATTAATTTTCAGAAGTAAAAAATAAAATTTTGGACACTTTTAAAATTTAGGCTTTTTAGACCGGCTGAAAATATTTTGGTGCCCTAAAACCTATTGAAATAAACTCTGATTGACTCGAAATTTAAAAACAATCATTATTATAATATTTAGGAATTTTTGAAACAATTATGTAAGAAAATAAGGATAGATGAGCCATTGAAAAATGAATCAGCATGCATTAAACTCATGGGTTGATCCAAATCCACCCAACCCATTTGGATATTGGCCCATTTATGCCCATATTTTTTTCCCATTTATGGCCCAATCCAATCCAATCTAATCTAAACCTACCCAACCCACCCATTTGCCCCCTCTAGCTAGTATGTCAAAATCTAGAAGATATTTTTCATTGTGAAATTTGGTATACCAACGATATGCGTGGTATACCAGACATGGTATACCAGTCGATATACCAAATTCCAAAAGAAGATTTGCATTCTAAAATTTGGTAGATCAGCCGGTATATGTGGTATACTAGAATTTTGTCTTAAAAAGTATAAGTCACATATTTATTTAAGATTAAGTATCTAATATTTATCAATCAGTGTAATAAATAAGGGATATGTTGTAAAATCGGATTCCTTCTTCTTTAATTCAAAATAAATGTTCATACTATTATCATCATCAATTTCCAATGGAAAACTTTTTAGAAGATACTTTGTATTAAAATAGATTAGTTCTTGATTTTCAATTAATCTGATATTATACCCATGAGATGTTTATAGCCACAAGCATTTGAAATTAATACTCATTAAACTTTAAAACCTTCTACTTGTTATCACCATTCCATTCTTATGTATGTTTAATCAAAAATGGAATGTTATCCATCCAATTCCACCAATAATTAATGCAAAAATTCTGCATTAAAGAGTTGACAAAATACTATATCAGTAAAATTAATTAGAAATTAAACATTTTGTAGAACATTTTCTTATGTCAAAAAGTTCATGTTGAAATTTTGTCAAACACTTTGCATGCAACAAATAAAATACCAGATTTTAACAAACAACAAAGTTTGTTTCAACAAAAAAAAAAAAAGAATTGATTAAAAAAATGATAGAGGAGTAAAAACTTGCTTGGATAATTGAAAATTTGATTCAAAACTAGATGAAAAACTCCTCGAAACAAAGTGCTCAAAGTTCAGTAAACAATGCAATAGCAAAAGTAGGCAATTCCAGTTCTAGTGCTACAACACTTGATCAGGGATTTGATTCTATTTTTAGTTTCAATTCATCTTCAAACTCCGATGGTTCTCAATTGTTGGATGAGGATTCTAGTTTGATGCCTGAAACACATATTTTTCAAGAAGAAATAGAACTCCTTTTTTTTGGACCATGGAGCGTGAAGAAGAAAAAGAAAGAGTCTGTGTTTGAGTTAAATATAGTACTTTAAAAGGAGGATATTTTTTAAAATGAAAATTTAAAAAAAGATAATTTTAAAAGGGCAAAAAAGGAGGGGATATTTTTGAAAAAAACTTTTTTTTTTTGGTATTTTTGTGAAACTCCCTTAATATTTTCATGGTTTAGCTTTATCAAACCCAAGAAATTTTGTATTTTTCTTTTGGTCTTCTCCAACATCTTAAATTTTAAGAGATTCCTCCAAAACAAATTGAAATGCCATTGCCATTCTTATTTTGAAAATATTTTCATAGTTCTCCTCTTTGTATTTATAAAATCTATTCTCTTTTTCTGGCTTCAAGACGATTTACTTTGGTATATACAAATTTGACATAACATTTTATAATTTTTCGTTCGGCCAATTTTGGTTCTTATTTAGTAAATAAAACAAAAAAGGTCACGCAAACAAAGGCACCAAAAATCATGCAATAATTGATTGAAAAATCACACAATAATTAAGGCTACCATTGCATGATCTGTTTGGGGCAGCAGGTTCGATTGAATAGCATGAGATCAGCAATGCAAATCTGTTGATTGAATAATTTTGCGAAGGATGGATCGTAATTGATTTAACGTTGAGAAAATTACATGGTTTGTTCTCTTTTTTAACTCCTGCTTTGGAAAATGCTTCATGATTGTTAGAAGGTGTCATTTTTGCATTTTAAACTTTCAAAAATGTAACTTTTCAATTATATGGTGATATTTAATTCAAAATCGGCTTTAAAAAAAAAAAAAATTTCTAACCCTAATATGCTCTTTCCCTCTCTTAAATATCAACTTTTTCGTTCTCTTTCCTTATTTTTGACCCACTCTCAATCTGAATCAATTACTTGATTTCTCAATTCAAAGAAATTGCTAGCAGTCGCGTTATTTGGAGTTTCTTTTTCCCTCTCCTCACTCGCTTCCTTGCTTGCTCGATAGCCGCATTGAGAAGAAACCACACAAATGCAGGTGGAAAAATTCCGAGAACTTACACTGAAAGTACCATACAAATGCAGGGGGAGAAATTCGGAGGACTTACACTAAGAGTAGCTTTAGCAGATAATGCGACTACCGACAGAGCGAGTGTGGAGGAAAGAAAGGACCCCAAATGCTACTACCGAGCGATTTCTTTGAATATGAGAGATTGAATGATTGATTTGGAATAAGAGTGGGATTTAAAAGAGGGAAAGAGAACCACAGAATTGATATTTGAAAGAGGGAACGAGAAGGAGCAAACAGCACATTAGAGTCGGAATAAAAATAAAAATAATAAAAAAGACAGCTTTGGAATACAGATAATGTAGTTTGGAAAGTCAAAAATGCAAAAATGATACCCTCTAAAAAATCATGGAGCTTGAAACCAGGAGTTAGAAAGAGGACAAACCACGTATAACTCCTCTTGCTACAATGTGCAAAAGCTATTATGTTATACAATAATGAAAAGGGGTCAAGGATTTCTTCTGGAAATTCACCATTGCAGGACAGAATATTCTGATTTCCTTATCAACAGGCTGGACATGAAAAGAACATCCCTTACTCCATGAAGTACCTACTCGTATATTACAAGTAATAATACCGATAATAAGAATTGGTGCTACGACATGAATGAGTATCTCCCTCCACTAATAAGGTGAGGGTGATAATGGCCCAGTTGCCACAAAAGCAGCAATAATGCCAGTCTTGTTAAATACTAGAACAAATAAGAATATGCTATGATAGATGAAATAAGTAGGCATTTCTTGTCAATTATGCAGATTTTAGTCAGCGGCTACAATACAACATTAAATCCACATATAAAATTAGCAGCATCCATTTATGTAACATTTGTTAAATTAATTCAGATAAAAAATTTTCAGCTAAAACTGGAATACTTTCCGAACTAAGATATGAAATAGTCAAAATAAGACTGAAAAGCATTCCGAAAATTTTTTCCAATCGTTTTTTAAATTTTTTGGGATGAATTAAAAATAATTTTTCTTCAATTTTTTAGTTATTTTTTATCTTGAAAGATCAAGATACGCATATTTTGACCCTATGTCAAGATATGTATATCTTGAAATATCAAAACATAGGTAGTTAAAAAAAAATTTTTTTGTGGGATCCATTTTTTTAACAAACACTTAAAAAGGTCGGAAAAGTTGAAATGATTTTATTGTCTTTCCATCCCGACCTTTCCAAAGTTAACAAACACTACCTTAATGGGCAACTCAAAACAATTGAACATTCTACAATAAGCTAAAAATTTACATAGTTTGAGTTCATTGTTTGAAAAATCACTTCTTAGAAAAACAATTTTCCGAGAAATGGTCGAATTCCAGCAAATATTGGAACTAGAATTGATTAAATTTTAACTTTGGTCCTCACAATAATAAATAAACTTAGAAAAGACAGATTAGCTAAGAAATATTTACCATCATAGAAGGATTTATGGCAATTGAAATGTGAAATTTTGAGCATCTTTACATTAGGCAACTTGAGTGTAGAAAATGGCTACTAAGTGAAGAGGCCACGACCAACTACAGAAGTCCGCACACTTCATCTCCGCACGTGGATTTCAACCGAAAAATAACATACTTCAAGAGAACGTGGAACTCATTATCCAAACACTAATCTATAATCAAGATGTTAGAAGGCAGATCCGCCATCCTTCGTCTTCCCAAGCATCAAGTCTTTGGCTTCATTGATTTTAGAAGCAAGGTAGTGGCTACCGCCAGCATCAGGATGATTTGCTACCATTACTTTCCTATGAGCTTCCTTGACTTTATCTGGTGTTGCATTCTCCCTTTTAAACAACAAATAAAAGGGCACAATTACTTATTTCTGACAGAGGAAACAAAAAGTGAAGAAACAAATGCGTAACATTACAAGAGATGGTATTGTAGTCAAATTTATGTCATTTTCTCATTATCATCTATCCTATAACACAAATCAGATTCCCCATTTAGCCTCCCGCAAGAACAATATACTTGTGGGAAAAAAAATAAATAAATAAAAAGAAAAAGAAACTAGATGTTGAATATATGATTTATTTCCTTAATTAATTTTGTAGTTAAGTATACTTTCTAAATAATAGTGGGGATTTTTGTATAAAATTCCTTATACCTTGGTTGATAACACACAAGTGAGATAATAAGAAAATTTTCCTTTCATAAAATTTGTCATGGTATCAGAACCTTTGTCGTTTTGAAAATTGAGTTTACTCCCTTTCGCAGGTTCTTAAAATAGGATTACAGTACGCTATTTTTGACAAGTGTGAAGAGGCTGTGTTTCGTCCCTTTTCTTTCGACACAACCCTCATAGGAGCGAAGCCCAAGCCTAGTCCGGCCAGTACCCAAAATTCCAGCGCCGCCAGACCTCGCTCTAAGCACACGCGCCATTGGAACATTTCGTCCTTGTCCACTCGCTGGCGCGTGTAGCGCATGAAGCTTTCTTTGGCCACCTTCTGTCACCGGATTTTGCCTAGAATTGTTCCGGCCTTCTCTGACAACGACTAGCTACTCTTCGGACACTTCTGAAGTCTTGGTTTTTTGGGCTTCTCGGGAACAGGTTTTGCTGCTATTTTTTTCTCCATTGTTCCTTGTGTTTTTCATTTAATCCCACCATTATGTCAGATACTAAGGAAGTAGAGAAATATTATACTAATAATTACAATCTCCACTCTCAAATTAGTCTTGTTAAACTGGATGGCAGTAGTACCTATTTAAGTAGTACCTATTTAACTTGATCTAGATCATGTTTACTGTCTATTAAGGCTAAGAGATTACAAAGTATATTACTAGAGATAAGAAACAACCACCTGTCACCAACCCCACTTCTAGTCAATGGGACTTTGATAATTCATTGGTTATATCTTAGCTTATTAATTCTATGCACTCCTAGATCTCCTGATAGTATTACTGTTGGACACTGTAAAGAATATATGAAAAGCTGTAAAAATCATGTATTTTCGAATGGAAAATGATCCAGAGATTTTTTAACTTTGTAACAAAATCCATGGCACAAAATAAGACGCGCTTACTATTACAAATTATTTTTCTGAGTTAGGTAGTTTATAGCAGGGACTAGATTATTATAAAGATTTTTAGGCCAAGTGTGCTAATGATGCGGTACTAATTCAAAAACATAATTGAAAAGGAGCAAATCTATGATTTTTTAGTTGGTTTGAATCTTGAATTTGACCAATTAAGAGTTAAGTTATTAGCAGATCCCCTTTTGCCTACTTGAGGAGATGCATTCTTATATCCAGCAGGAAAAGACCAGAAGACATGCAATGTTTTACATTGCACCAATTGAAAAGTCAGGCTTAACTACCCATATTACTCATTAGTAGCCGAAGAGTATTGCTTCTAATGAAGACCATTTGCTCCGTGATTACTGTAAAATGCCAAGGCATACAAAGGAGACCTATTAGAAGTTGCATGACAGACCTATTAGGGGTTGAGAAAAAAACGAGTCAACCCAACAAGGGCTCAAGCAAATATAGAGATACTAGAATCATCTCATGAGACAGTTTCAGTTGAAAATCACTTCTAATGAAATTCAGTATTTCAGACATTTTCTGTCTCAGCTTAGCACTTCTTTCAGTGCTACCTCCAATTTTGTCAAGTAACACTTTTGCTCATCTTGACTCATGGATTATTGATTATGGTGTGAATAGACATATAACAGGCACACTCTTAAAAGCTTTTTTAACTACTCTTCTTGTCAAAAAAAGGATGTCAAAGTAGCCAATGGGTCTTTAACACTTATTTTTTGGACAGGTTCTATTGTTTGTACTGCAAATATTAAATTGTCTTGTGTCCTTCACTTTTTTGTCAATCTTTTATCAGTTAGTGCCATTACTAAGTCTCTAAACTATAAGATTGAGTTTTTTTTTTCCTAATTATTGTATTTTTCAGGATCTTCAAATAAAGAAGAGAATTGGTAGTGGTAGAGACCGTGATAGCTTATACAAGATGGAATACATAGCTTATACAAGATGGAATACAGTCGAGGCTTAGCCCTTTTTGGAGGATATAAGGATGTCAACTAGGAAATAATATAGTGTCATAGGCGGTTAGCACATCCATCCTTTTTTGTCTTAAAAAAACTGTATCCTGGTTTATTTCTAGAACTCAGTTTGACTGTTTATCTTTTGATGCTTGTGAGTATGCTAAACATATAATATAACTCTTATCATTTAATTGATGATAAAACCATTATTTCTTTTATCCTTATTTATTGTGATGTTTGGGAGCCCACATAGACTGTCTCCTTGCCTAGAAATCGATGGTTTTACTTCATTGATTATTGAACTATAATGACTTGGTATATTTTATTAAAGCAAAAGTGATATTTTCTCTTACTTTCAATCTTTCCATAAAATGGTTAAAACCTAGTTTGATGTTAAGATAAAAGTCTTGAGAATGGGATAACTGAAAAGAAAAATAAGCATTTGTTGTTTATCAAACCGGTCATCCTTATATTAGTGCTCAGAATGGGATAACTGAAAAGAAAAATAGGCATTTGTTGGAAGGTACTAAATCCTTTATGCTTACTATGAATGTTTCAAAGCCCTACTGGGGGAACGCTACACTAGTAGCAGCCTGTCTTATTAATAGAACGCCCTAAAAAATCTCAACTTCAGGACCCTATTGGTAGTCTTAACTGGAAAGAATGGCTATACTGTTTCACCAAAGGTTTTCGGACGTATCTACTTTGTTCATACTAGGAATGTTGGGAAATTAGATTTGAGTGCCCTTAGATGTGTGTTTATTGGGTATTCTCCAACCTATAAGGGATATAAGTATTATCACCGTTCATCTAGAAAGTTTTATGTCAGTATGGATATTATCTTTCATAAATCTGAACCTTATTTTGACACTACCCAGTTACCACTTTAGGAGGAGAGTAGTGAAGAAGAAGTGATGCCTCTGTTCCTTAATGATCTTGTTCAAGAGAAGAATGAGAAGATTGATGATGTTCAGGAGAAGAATGAGAAGGTTGATGATGTTCAGGGGGAGACCAGTATTCAAGGAGGGAATGTTGTTGGGCGTTTAGATAGACCTAATTTGTTAAGATACCCGAGAAAAAACAAATTTGAAGAAGCCATCATGCATCTTAAACTAGCAAAATCCTCGGGTAAGTTATCTTTAATTTTGATTTGAATTTACCCATTGCTCAAAGAAAATGAGTCAAATTGTGTATAAACTATTCTATTTCTAATTGTCTCTTATGATTCCTTGTTTCCCTCCTATAAAGCATTTGCCTTGTCTATTTTCTCTGTATTTATTCCACAGGATTAGAGGAAAAATTATCAAAGATCCAAAGTGAAAAGAAGCTATAATAGAAGAAATGAAAGCTCTTGCCAAAAATAAAACCTGAGAACTAGTTGCTCCCTCGACAAGAAGCTAATTGGCTGCAAGTGAGTGTCCACAATAAAACACAAAGCTGAAAGCTCGATTGAAAAATTCAAAGCCAGATTAGTGGCAAAGAGATTCATTTAGATTTATGAAGTTGATTATCTATTGCCAAAATAAACACAATCAAAATCTTACTATCTTGTGCAACCAACTTGGATTAAGATTTGCAACAATTTGATGTGAAAAATGTATTCCTTCATGTTGACCCGGAAAAAAAGGTTTATATGAAGATTTCTCCTTGTTTTGATAATGAGAGAACTCAAGGAAAGATATGAAGACTAAAGAAAGCCATGTATGGATTGAAATAATCTCCAAAAGCTTGATTTGATAAATTCAGCAAAGTCATAATCTCTTTTGAATGTCAACAGAGCAATACTGATCATATCCTCTTTATAAGACACTACAAGGGTAAAATCATTTTTCTTATTATTTATGTTGATAACATAGTAATGACAGAAGATGATAAAGAAAAAATGGCTCGGCTCAAAAAGCTCTTGGCTCAAGAGTTTGAAATCAAAAATCATGAAAAGTTTCAATACTTCTTAGGAATTGAAATTGCCATATCAACCAAAGGAATCTTCATTTTTCAGAAGAAATACATTATGAATCTTTTGCAAAAAAACTGATATGCTGGGATGTAAATCTACAAAATTGCCCATTAAAAGCAACCAAAAACTACAAGCAGGAACTGAAAAATTAGTTGATAAAGGAAGAGATCAGAGATTGGTTGGAAGGCTCATTTATCTCTCACACATAACAAAATATTGTTTATACAGTTAGCTTGGTGAGTCATTCTAGCATGATCCTAAGTAATCTCAACAACAAGTTGTCTTTCGCATTTTGCGGTATTTAAAGTCAACTCCAGAGAAATGTCTTTTTTTCTCCAAACATGGTCATCTTCGAATTCAAGCGTTACAGATGCAAATTGAACTGCATCCCTAAATGACAAAAAATCTACATCTAATTATTGTATACTTGTGAGAGATAACTTGGTCACTTGGAGAAGCAAGAAACAGAACATGGTTGCTAGGTCAAGTGCAGAAACAAAGTACACAACTATGATTAAAGGTGTCTGTGAGCTTTTATGACTGCAAAAATTGCTAGAGAGCTGAAGTTGGCTGAAAAAGACAAGCCATTTTGTATTGTGATAACAAAACTGTAATCAGTATTGCTCATAATCATGTTCAATATGACTGAACAAAGCACATCAAGATGGATCAATACTTCATCAAAGCAAAGCTAACCGATGTTGTCTTGAGCTTATTTCATGTGAAGTCAAAAAGACAGCTAGCTGATATTTTCATAAAAAGACTAAATAGTCGAGACTTTCACAACTTAGAACGCAAGTTGGACAAGTGTAATAGTTTTGCACCAACTTGAGGAGAGTGTTGAATATATGATTTATTTTCTTAGTTAATTCTGTAATTAAATATACTTCCTAATTAGTCAAAGAAATTTTTGTATAAAATCTCTTGTACATTGATTGATAATACACAAGTGAGATAATAAGAAAATCCTCTTATAAAATTCTTCACTAGACTTGCATTATAATGATCTCAGTTTTAAGCATAACTTTTCTGTGTTGTTTATTATGCACTTGACACATCTTGCTTGGTCATTCAAACATAAATCCACGCACGAATAGGAGAGTTATTGAAGAATAAAAATATAAAACAAGTTTTTATTCTCTTCACCAAAATTGATGACAAAAAGAAGTATACTAATTAAGATTCTCAGTAGTAAACATTCAGTGATCCAATTATTAGGGATTTTAACTTTGCAAGTTTGACTAATGTTAGATTTTTGCATCTTCCCTATATATTCATCAATATCAATTTGTATTCTGTAATAATCTCATCCAGATCACACAGAATTTTTGGCCACCTAAGGCTATAATTACTGAGTAATTAAAGCATTATCCATCCCTACCAAAGATTTCAGCACTAAAAATCCATTTCTCTTCTTTGCTTTCTAACGGTAAAGCCAATATGAGCAAATCGAGAAGGTAAAGTACAACAGTAGATCGATAAGAAATCGTTGTTCATGAATACATAATACATAGAATCTATTAGCCATACAATCAGCTGCATTTGGATCTAATAAGAGTGAGAACATAATGAGTTTATCAGTTATCAATTCAATACATCAATCATCTAACAGAGACTGAGAATTCAATTTCACAGATCAAAAATCAATCAAGTAGGGAATTTGAATTTACCTAATACCAAGAATGAGAGCAGCTTCTCTTCTGGTCATCTTAGGCTGGAAGCCACCATCATAGAATTTATGTAATTTAGGTTTAGGAGGTCGAGTCTTAAATGCTTGCCATGCCTGGATTCCATATCTACCGGCAAGAGCAGCTGCTGCAACAGCTAACCCAGCCAAAAACGGTGTCGCCTGATATACATCTACAAATCCATTAGTTTCAACATTTATTAATCCCTGCTACGATTATCATACTACCGAGACAAATAGAGAAGGAAACTAGTTTCAAGGTATAAATGGATTGAAATTATCAACAACCGAATATGAAAGCTAGGAAAAGATTTAGAGATTTTAGCCTACCATTGTCGTGGAATTCGAGAAGTCGAAGAGAGAATTTTATGGGAGTTCATCCGACAAACTTCGAGAAGCAAATACTTTTTCCGTTTACGATTTTTGCCGGGGGCTGAAGAAGATGACTGTGAGCTTGGCGAATCTAGTACGTCTCACTTTAGGCACAGGTTAAGAGTTTTCCAATAATATTCTGCCACGTTTTCAAAATTTTAAACATTTGGTGCCTCGTGTGGTTGGTCGCCGTTCGATTTCACCATACTTTCATTAGATTGGGCTGTTCTATTTTGGGCTGAGATTGGCTGTTCAGAATCCAGTATTAACTACAAAATAGAAGAAATTAGAGAAATTTACTCAAAATCTTTTTTTTTTTCACTTTTTAAAAATGCATTCATCAATTTTAAAATTTTAAAAATAATTTTTTAATTTTATATTTTTAAAAATATCCATTTATTTTTTAGCCCTAACTCTATCATTTACCTGTAAATTCATTTTTTTTTTTTGCCACCAACGGTGTCCAATGTTTCCACCCAAGTGCCAATACTTCTCCAAATTCGTTGCCATACTTCTATCTTGATACTATCCCGTGGTAGTATACAATAGTAGTATACTTATAAAATAAAACTATATTAGATCTTTTTTAAAACATAACCTAAAAAAATGGAATCTTCATTATTTAAATGAACTTGTAGCATCTAATTAGAAAACTGATTCGGTAATTAAACACCACATACAAGAATGAGATGTACACAATAGTGCTGGCTATGAAAGACTGGAGCCATTCTTTGCTCTAGAAGGAGGCACTTTATGAATAGGCCATTCTGATCAACAAGCCCCTTCAGTATCTACTTTATTTGTAAAAGTGACAAAATAGATTACCTTTTTGATATTTAAAATATTTCAAAAAATTTTCCTTTATTATTATTATTATTATTATTATTTTTTGTTGTCTACTATTTCACGAAATAAATTGAATTTATTACATATTCAAATTTAAAGTGATGATAATGATAAACCTAGGATAAGTTTTCCTTTCTCATTTGGGAGTTTCAACTAGATATGGGAAAAAAGGGATGACATAATGAAGAATTATGCTCTCAATCTCCATTTCTCGTTAGCATCCTGCTACCCTGCAATTACCTAACCCCTATTCATTCTAATTTCTTTGAATCTCATTTTGGGTTTGTTTTCTCTCAATTCACACTCCCATGGTTCTAGTTTGTGGTTTTAAATGATGGGTTCCAATGCTTTCATTCATTTTAATTTATAATCTAATACCTTGGATGAATTCTATGGTTGTTTACAAACCATTTGCCCGCTACGTATTCGTTTAAATGTTAGAGAAAACTTAATACCGACTCTGGTATTGTTGATATTGTAAATATTTCATTTAATTTTTATTTGTATAGTCAGGACGAGTGAGAGACAGGTACTGAAGACTGCCAACTATCGCTCTATATACTGTAGGATCAGATAATAATGTGCCTGAGTTGAGAGTAGGAGAGGAACTCGGAGGGAAGGGAGTGGTCACCGGCTTGGCATCAGTCATATTGGTGCGATTAATTAAGTCATAGATGTAGCGACGTTGAGAAAGCAGAAGTCCACCTGAATGAGGAACAACCTCCATACCCAAAAAATAAGATAAAGAACCAAGATCTTTTAAAGAGAACTGGTTAACTAGAGCAGTGAGAAAGTGTGAAATAAGACCAGTGTTGTTACCCGTAATTATTATATCATCTACATAGACCAAGACAAACACCAGATTTGGACCATCTTTGTAAATAAATAGAAAAGTGTCCGTGACAGAATTATGGAAACCTGATGTAGTCAGGAAGTGCCGGAGTTCATGATACCATGCTCTTAGGGCTTGCTTGAGTCCATAGATGGCTTTGCGAAGTTTACATACATGTGTAGGATGATCTGAATCAGTGAAGCCCGAAGGTTGAGCCATGTAAACATCTTTAGAGAGATGTCCCTAAAGAAAGGCATTGTTGACATCTAATTGTCGGAGAGGCCAACCATGGCTGACTGCAAGACCGAGCACCAATCTAATAGTAGTTGTCTTGACCACGGGACTGAAGGTCTCATGGTAGTCCACATCGGGTCTTTGATGAAATCCCTTTGCTACTAGCCTTGCTTTAAACCTGTCAATAGAGCCATTAGAGTGTCTTTTGATACGGAATATCCATTTGCACCCAACAACATTGGAAGCATGAGCAGATGGGACTAACTCCCACGTGCCATTACGAATAAGTGCATCAAATTCTTCACACATGGCCTGTCGCCATTTGGGATGTTTGAGTGCTTGAGGTACAGAGGTAGGTTCAATGTCCATAGGTGGGTTAACTTAGGTATGAAGGTTTAGTTTTTGTATAGGTTTGTGAATATTATCGTGAGCTCAGGTTGTCATGGAGTGACGTGAGGGATTAGGAATAGCAGCTGGCCGGTACAGATCATCAGGTAGGGCAGACTGTTCTTGTGAGGGCACTTCAGGAGGAGTGTTGTCAGACCTGCAAGAGGGAGTAGGAATAGAAACAGGAAGTGGAGGTGGAATCCAAGTATCAACAGTTGTGTTACTAGGATGAGGCAACTGAATGTGGAGAGACACATAAGGAAACACTGACTCGACAAATCTAACATGGCGTGAGGTGAAGAGTTTGGAAGTAGAAGGATCAAAGCAATGATAGGCACTTTGGGTAAGAGAGTATCCGAGAAAGATGCATGGTTTAGAGCATGTATCTAGTTTGTGTGTGGCGTATGGTCTTAACCAAGGAAAACAGAGGCAGCCAAAGATTTTAAGTTTGGAGTAATTCGGTGGATGGTTGAAAATTAACTTAGAAGGAGATGCAAGGGATAAGGTAGATGTGGGCATGCGATTGATAAGATATACAGCTGTGGCAAATACATATGGCCAGAAGATTAATGGGAGGGAGGCTTAAGAGAGTAACATGAGACCAATCTCAACTATGTGCCTATGTTTTCTTTCAGAGTAGCTATTGTGTTCAGGTGTGTGAGGTGGTGTGGTGAGATGGGAGATACCATGAAGTGAGAGATAGTCTTTTAGGCTAGTATATTCTCTACCATTATCAGAGTAAAGTGTTTGTATTCTTCTTTGGAAATAATTTTCAACAATGGCTTTGAAACGAATGAAGATGTTTTTGACGTAAGATTTTCGTTGCATGGTGTAAAACCATACATATTTAATGAAATGATAAACAAAAATAACATAATATTTAAGGCCATCTGGAGATTGAATCGGGGAGGTCCAAACATCAGAGAAAATTATTTGGAGTGGATGATGCGAGACAAGAGATGAAAACAAAAACGGTAACTTGTGACTTTTATTACATAAACATGCAGAACAAACAAGTTCTTTAGACAGAGAAGATGACAAATCTAATTGGTAGTTAGCTATAAGATGTTTCAAAATAGTATAGGCTGGATGACCTAAACGTTGATGCCAATATGAAGGTGTTGTTTTATTCGTGGAGAAAGCAAGAATCGGGTTCTGACATTGAGGTCTTGTTGGCCATTCATACACTCCCTCCTTGGTGCCTCCCGTCAAGAGGATTGCCCCCGTCTGAAGATCCTTAACATGAAAAGCAGATGGTAAAAATTCAACAGATGTATTATTGGATGCACAAAATTTTGAAATGGAAATTAAGTTCTTTTTCATATCAGGTACACACGGAACATTTTCTAAGTTAAATTTATTGAAGGAAGTAAGAAGAGATGTAGAACCAGTGTGGGTTATAGAGTGCCTAGTGCTATCGCCAATCATAACATCATCTGAACCTGTATAAGGTGTGTGCAGAGAGAGATTATTGAGATCTACGGTGATGTTGTGAGAAGCTCCACTGTCTAGAACCCAAGGTTGAGTTGCTAACGATGGGATAGTTGTGAACTGGGCTTGAGGGTGCCATGAAGGAGAGAAGTTTGGAGAGGAACTTGTGAAATTGTTGCTTGGTGTCATAGGAACAATACGGTAAGATAGACATCTTTTGGCAGTATAACCCTGTATACCACAAATCTGGCAATAGCCAAGGTACGGTTTGGAGGGTGGTCGTGAGCCACGAGATGGAGTATTGAAGTTTGAAGGGTTTTTGGTAAAATTATTATGGGTCTGTTGCATTGAAGGAGAATGCCTGTTATTAGGTTGTTGTTGATTGGAGTTAGGACGCCAGTTGGTGGATGTTTTATGAGTGGAGTTGGCAGTGATAGGAAAGGTGGTTTCAAGTTTTGTGGGAGATGATATTGAGGTCTCAAATGTAAGAAGTTTTTCGTGGATTTTTTCAAATGTTATGGCTGTATCTCTGGCTTGTACTGCCCAAACCAGGTCCTTGTAGTCTTCACCCAATCCATCAAGTATCTTGTCAATTAAATCATCTGCATCCATTGGTGCTCCGAGGATTGCAAGTTCATCTGCATGTGCTTTGACAAAATGTAGAAATTCAGTGATACTCATGGTACCTTTGGTGGGATTTTTGAGATGATTTTTGACTTGCTTAATCCTTCCTCTTGATGGTTTAGCATATGTGTTAACAAGAGTGGTCCATGCTTCATGAGAGGTTTTGGCTCTGGCAATAAATGGGATGATTTCAGGAGATAATGATCCAACAAGGGCGTTGAGTATAAGTTGATCTTAGCGAAATCATATGTGAAAAGCTGGGTTTGGGTTGGTGATGTTGTTGTCAGTGATGGTTTTTGGAGGACAGGGTTTGGTGCCATCAATGTAGCCTAGAAGATCATATCCAATAAAGAGTGTTTCAAATTGGAGCTTCCATGATAAATAGTTACTCGATGTTAATTTGAGTGGAGCTTGTGCTGAGATGTTGATAGTGATAAGGTGGGATTGAAGAGGATTGAGTGTTAACGCATGAACTGGATTTTGTATATCAGAAGGATTGGCCATGATGGGATGAGGAAGAGAAAGAAGATAATTAATAGTTTGAAGAAATAGAATAAAGAAGCGTATGCAGAATAAAGAATAAGAGTTTGCTCTGATACCATATGAGAGTTTGGTGATAAATGAGATGTATTATTGACTGAGTTAAACTCATATTTATACAGGTAACACTTCCTTGAATGAAGGAATTCAAAATACAAAAGAGTCTAGATTTACTTTACATATAACAAACGTATAACAAGAAAGATCTTTGGAACTGATTTATCTTCTTAATTCAAATATGTACAAGCTGTACAAGCTTCCAATCATAACTACTTTGGTTTATAAATAGTTAATAGAATAGTTAGGGGAGTTTTAAATTTTAATTTTTGCTACATATTCTAAAGATAGAAATAGAAACTTTTCAATTCTTTAATTTTTAAGCTTATAGCTATTATGCTCTTGAAGGATTTCTTTTTTACGATATTCAGAATTAGATGTATCATTTGTTTTTGTTTTTCAGGAAGACATATTATTGTTCATTTTTTGGTAAAAAAAAATGGTTTTAGGATTTTAATAAGGAATAAGGTGTTTTTCTCCCTGAACTATTGTAAATGGGGTAATTTTGCCCCTCTACTATTTTTTAAGCCAATTTGCCCCCTGAAGTCATTAAATGGTGTGATTTTTCCCTTGAATTAAATTTTATTGTGTGATTTTATCCCTAAAACTTACGGAAATGTCATATCAGTAAATGAAATGACAACCAATTATATTGGGACAGGACTATCTGAATTTTCTAGACTTGACATGACCTACTTCTTCCAACGATTAGACATCCATTGGAACTCTAATCAAGCTGAATTTTGGTGGACAATTAGGAGACACGTATTTCTTCATTTTAAACAGTGGAGATCATTTTTGAATGTCTGAAAATTAAGATTTTGTTGCAAAAAGTGGACTTTTTTTTTTGGATATTTGAACAAAAACTATATAGTTTCATATATTTTGACAATTAGAAAGTCATTTGTTGTTAGATCGAGCTGATTTTTGTGTGTATGATTGGAACCCCTTGTTCTTCAATGTGAATGGTGGAGATTAGATTTGGATAATCATAAAATTGTCTAATTTGCTTTGAACATAAGATAAAAATCCAAAAATAGAGTTTGTATAATTTGATAAAAGCCAACAAAATCCAGAAATTTAAAGCATTTAGCTAATTAAAAATTGCAGAAAAATTCAAAAAATGAAAAATAACAAGAAATTAAAATATTTGGATGGGTACTTTCAATTAAAAAAGAGAAAAAGCGAAAGCCATGGAAGAAGAAAAAGAACACAAGTAGAGAGAAATAGGAAGAGGAACAAGAGAGAGAAAGGAAGATTTTTTTATATTTTTCCATACAAGCTGCTACATCAACTTTTTTAATTAATTTTTTTTGTCAACTAGATCGGTGAGTAGGAGAAAGTGGTGACATGTTATTATCTAATTGGTTGTTGTTAGTGCTGTTAGCCACGTTATCGTTCCGTCCATTTGAGGATTAAAAACATACCATTTAACTAACTTTAAGGGCAAAATGGACTCAAAAAATAATATAAGGGCAAAATTATCCCCTTTCCAATAGTTTAGAAATAAAATTACACCTTATCCTTTTTAATAATAATTATGATCGATGTTAGTTCAAGGTTTTCTATATAGATTGGAGGAAGTGTTTTCTACAATGATCTTTTATATAGCTTTTCATGGTGAAACCTTTAAGTTATGCATAATGTGCTTAACTATTGGAAGAATGGAATTTAGTTTTTATTTGTTAATAAAAATTATCCCTTTCTAATAGTTCAGGGGTAAAATTACGCTTTATCCCTTATAATAATAATTATGATCGATGTTAGTTCAAGGTTCTTTATAGATTGGAGGAAGTGTTTTCTACATTAATCTTTTATATAGCTTTTCATGGTGAAACCTTTAAGTTATGCATAATGCACTTAATCATTGGAAGAATGGAATCTGGTTTTTATTTGTTAATCCTTGATGATGTGTTAGGTTTGCAATTATTATGGGAAGCGAATTGGTTGATTATTTTGGTTTAACTATTTGTTCAATTTGTCTTCATTTCTTGTGTTTCTGTGATTTTGTAGTTGCAGTGATTTTGATGCTTTTGTTTTGTCATTTGCTGGGTAATTCATAGATGAAAAGGAGATTCTAGCCTAAGACTTCGATGTGAAAATTTATCGAGTTAGATTGTGAATCTCCTTATATTTTCATAGATTGACAAAGCAACTACATAATGTTGAGAGTGAATTTGAAACACCATTAGGAAGACCTAAATTGAATGATGTTTCTAAAAATTATAAAAGAAACATTGTTTTAGTTTGATAATGTAATTTCAAATAGTTGTAAATACTATGAGATCCATTTAATTAAAAAAATAGTTTTTTAATTTGTATTCAGTGGATATATCCCAATTTTGTAATATGATATACTACATGTAAATCAAAATCAATTTTTTTATTTTCTTTAATTATGTCTATTTATACTAAAATCTAGATTTAAAAATCATCATCTAGAAGTTGGTATATCAGTCGGCATACCATATATACTAACTAGTATACCAAAATCCAGAATTAAAAATCATCATCTGCAATTTGGTATACTAGCTTGCATACCAAAGTCCAAAATTGAAAATCTTTATTTGGAAACTGTTATACCAAGTATACCATCTGATATACCAAAATTCAGATTTGAAAGTCATGATCTGAAATTCGGTATACTAGCCAGTATACCCACTAGTATACTAGCCAATATATTGGAATTTGGTATACCTAATATACCAGCCAGTATATCAAAATTCAGATTTGAAAATCAACTCTAAAATTCGATATATACTTGTTGGTATACCAAGTATATCAGCCAGTATACTAAATCTAGATTTGAAAATCATCACCTAGAATTCGATATACTGGCTAGAATACCATACTAAGTATACCAAATTTCAGATTTGAAAATTTTCAACTAAATTTTGGTATATTGAGATATACTAAGTATACTAGCTAGTATACCAAAATTCAGTTTTTGTTTTGAAATGTATAATGCTCCTTTAACTTCAAAACCTTCAAAATTATGTCATTATCATTCCGTTCTCATTTATATTTAATCAAAATCGGTTTGTTATCCATCGATTCTCACCATCGAGAAATGTTAAAAATTCTACATTGAAAACTTGATAAAACAAAATATCAATAATAAACTAATATTGAAAGATATAATTTAGTTACTCAAACTCAAAATTCTGCACTTTAGCTTTGTAGAAAATTACTGAAACTTAAATTATTAATTATCAAGTTTCAAAATTAATCAAAACAATAGAAATAAACATATACTTTAAAATAAATATGTAAAAATATCTCAACTCAAATATCAATTCTCACATCAAAAAGTTTATATAGACATTTTCACAAACACCTTATATACAACAAATGAAACACCGGTTTTAGTTACCATTTTCATCGGTTATCAAAACTTTTTAGTCCTTAAAGATATTTTAAAATATTCCTCATTTTAGAAATGAAAATTAGTAATTTATATAAATTCATCAAACTAAAGATGGAGAAGAAGAAGCACATAATAAAAATAAGCCAACTTGCAATTATGATCTTCTTTCTTTTTTTTTTTTTTGAACTTGTGTTGTGGAAAATAGAGATGATCATTAATTTCAGATTCAGCAACAACAAAATTAAATAGGAAATCAAATTGCTACTCAGGAGTTGACACGGTTATTGTCTTTGCTATAATACAAATAAAAACTTAATAAAAAGAAGGGGTATTTTTAAAAATGAAAATTTAAAAAAGGATAATTTTAAAAGAGAAAACGAAAAGGGAGTATTTTTGGGAAGAGCTCTATTTTTTGAGCATTTTGTGAAAGTCCCAAGAAATTACACATAATATTGTTTTTTTTAATAATTATTTAATTACATTTACAAAATATTGTCTCTTACTATTTGACATGAAATAGGAATCGCTTTTATCTACTAAGAACTAATAACAGTTATACTAGATTTCAATAAAATAAAAAATAAAAGATAACAGTTATTTTTGCTAAAATCTTACAACTTTTAGATTATGTTGGCCTTATTTTTTCTAATTTGTTATGTTACCAGGCATAATGTCTAATTACACATATGTTATTAGAAAGAAACGAATTTTAAATTTTTCCCACTTTTTATTAAGTATTGACTACCAAAATGATTCTTGATGATTTATTTTTTCTCGTTGTTTCACCTTTTTCTTTCTCTTAATTTCTTGAATTGTGCTCTAATCCTTTCTTTAAAAAGCAACATTAACTAAACCATTCATATCAGATCAACATAAGCATTGCAGAAAATATTTGTACAGTTATAAGTGAAAAACATAGTATTAACTTTTATTAATGGAAGAATAGAAGGGAATGAAAATTAATTGGATAAAAGTATGGATGGGAAATGGACAGGGTTGGGTGAATTTGGATTGAATCACAAACATTGTGGATTAAATTATAGATGACAATAATTTTTTTTTATCATTTTTTTTAAAAAATAAAAAATTATAAATGTATAACCTATAAAAATAAGAGTACACATTTGATACATAAAATATATTGTATATTAATGAATATGGATCATTGGACAAAAAACTAACAATTTTATATTTTTCATCCAATGGTCCATATATGATACATTCAGTAAATCTGATGAAACGAATCATCTCCCTAATTGTTTTTATATTTTTTTGATATAAAAAATTTATAAGGTTACAAATAATATAAATAAATTACAAGCAAATCATAATTGAATTTGGGTCACTTTATGGGTCAAATGAAGTGAGCCAGGCTTGTATCACATTTTGTTAGGCTATCTGTTTAGGTCTTATCATTTTTTTTTTTTGTAAGGAAAAAGGAGAAGTGTGTGCTTGAAACTGAGACCTCATTGTATACACTGAGCTGAGTTTTGAAACGTTTTTTTTTTCAGAGTTACCTAATGATAAAACAAATCTTCTGGAAAGATAAATTACTCAAAGATATGGTGATCATTTTAAAGGTCGTTCTGCAAATGAATTTCATTTTCTAAAGTTGAAAAATGTTTTTAGTATTGGAAAACTTGGGAATGGTGTTTTGGGTCAAGTCACAGCTATAAGTCATTAAGTCACAGTCGTGAATGGACTTCATGCCCTTGACTGGCTTTATGCTTAGAAAATAGCATGTACACTGAGATTTCCTTTGATGAACACCTCACGACCGTGACTTTCCATGTCACAACTATGACCCATTCTCTTCCCGTCTTGAAACCTTAAATACTTGAGATTTTGAGAAAAAAAGGCTCTTTTTTCTTCTTTCTTAAAATATAGCATTTTATGCTTTTTTTTAGCAAAAACCCATTAAAAATTTTGGTTTTTGATCCATTCAAACATCAAAGAATCGCTAGATCTTGGAGCTTCAGTATCTAGAAGATTAGCAAGCTTGAAGGTAATATTATAAGGTTTTTGCCTCCTAGTTGGTCCTTTAATGGATTGGTTCATCCATTCACCATTAAATGTGGTGAATTAATCCATTATTGGTAGATGTAGTTTTTTTTTTAAAGATTTTTTTTATTGATGTATAATAATTTTTTTTTGTTGATTTTTAGCTTTAGGGCGTGAAACCTAATTATGGGTTTTGATGTGTGGTAGAAATATGCTTAAGAAGTGTTTTGTTCAAGCTTGTAGTGTGGGTCAATTTCATCCATGATCACTGAACTTGGACCTTATTATCCAAAAGTAACTGATTTATTTTTTGTAACAAAAATATTACTGAACTTAGTACCGGTTTGCATAAAAATCATATTCATCAGTTTCTAGTAATGACCCTGGCCCGAATGATGACATGACATACCACGTCATATGTCTAGGCACACCTGACACGACATGTTAGTAGCCGCTTGCCGAAATACTGACGTGGCGTGAAAAATAGCAACGAAATAATTTCTGTTGCTAATTTAACAATGAAATAGTTTCTGTTGCTAATTTAACAACGAAAATTCCATTTCGTTGCTAATTAGCAACAAAAATCAAATTGTGTTACTAAAATTGGTTAAACTTTTTAGATTTAGCAACAAAAATAAAAATGGTTATCTTCCGTTGCTAAAAATTGAGGGAAATTTTTGCTCCAAAATATAGCAACGGAAATTTGTAATGAAATGCTCATACCATTGCTAAATAAGGCGCCAGCAAATGGCGAAAAAATTTTGAACGAAAATCACCAATGAATTTTTGTTGCTATTTTAGCAATGGAAAAATTTTTCATTGCTAATCCGAAACTGAATTGCTTTAAGATTAGTTATTTAGCAACGGAAAACATATTTCGTTGCTAAAATAGCAACGGAATAAATTTTCATTGCTAAAATAGCAACGAAATATTGTTTCTGTTGCTATTTTAGCAATGGAAAAACATCCCGTTGCTAAATAACCAACTGAAATACAATTCAGTTGCTAAAATAGCAACGAAATAAATAGCAACGGAAAAACATCCCGGTGCTAAATAACCAACCGAAATACAATTCAGTTGCTAAAATAGCAACGGAACAAAATTTCATTGCTATTTTAGCAACGAAAACCATATTCCGTTGCTATTTTCATTTTTGCCCAAGGTATAAATAGTCCCTTTAAAGCTGAAATTTTTCCTTGCCTAGCCATTTTGCTACTTCCTCCTCACACTTGCCCTTTTCTTTGCCTCGCCATCTCGCTGCTTCCTCCCTCTCCCTCGCCATCTCCCTCTCCCTCCCCTTCTATACCTTATTCTAATCGCCCTCTCCCTCTAGTCTTGTCCAAATCTACCTCCATTAGTCGCCAGCAAATGAGTGAAGCCGAAGGTGTTCTTCTCTAGATCTGCCTCTATTAGTCTCCTATTCAACCTGCCACTAGATCTACTGCATCTGCTTCTAGTTTTGGTATGTGTTTTTTCCTTATTACTGGCTTTTTTAACTCGTTTCTAGATCTGCTTATAGGTCTTTGTTTGCCAACATTTTTTTAACTCATTTCTAGTTTCCAGTTTCCAAATCCGCTTATAAATCTCTTTTTGCCTGCATTTTTATTTCAGTTAGCAAAATTATGTCATTTTTATTATTTGTTTTCTTTTTCATTTTCGTTAAAGTTCATTGTATTATTTCATTTTTCATGTTGGTGTGTGAATCAGTGTTAAAGAATCAAAATAAAAAAATTCAATAATTATTTATGGGTTCTGTTTTAGTTTTTGTTTGCAGATTAGGATTTGATGTTTTAGAGTTTTATTTATTTATTAATTAATCTAAATGAGCAATTGCAGGTATGTTTGAAACATCAATCCTCAGGTTTTACAACCCCTTCTTTAACAGGTTTTCTCATGAGCGTGACCCATTCAAGGAAGTAAGCTAATTAGGAAAGATAAGGTTAGCTTTCACTCCAACAATCTCATGCTTAGTAATGTTGCTTATCTAGCTGGACAGTAGAAATCCATATGTTATTCCATATACATACATCTCCTATTGGTTTCCTTTCACTGCCTTGGCTTACACCAAATGTATTTGAACTTAATAAGGAATGTGAAACTATTAAGGTTTTATAGTTGTATCAAAGATAAGATAGGCTAACAATTTAGTAAGAAGGAGGAAGTTAGGTAATTTGCCTATTCATTTAGGTAGAACAAAACTTCTAACAAAAACGATTTATTCAATATAAAAATCTATCCTAAAACAAGGGAAACAAACAATTTATATGAATGAAACCATAAAAACCAAAAATGCCTCTAAAACTTAAAACTGAAAAACAGAAGCCCAAATGTCATTTTTAGGGCCTAAAAAAGCCATGTACAAAAGGCTTTGCCTAAATACCAAATGACCATCTCAGAATGAGCTTTCCAAAAATATATTATAATAAGTAATTGGACACCTGTAGCAAAAATTATGATAAAAATAGTTTGGACCGTAATAAAAATAACATGTGTTAAATGTGCAAAAGTAGTTGATGATTTTGGGACTCTATTACTTTGGTTATCTGTTTCTGTTTTGGTTTATTTTCAAGCTAAATTTTTTATGTTAATAATAAATCCTTTATTCTATACTGGTGCTTCTTTAGCATTTTGCTGTGCTCGGCTAGTTAATGTATTTTGCTGTGCTAAGCTTTAGTTTAGTAATTGTATAGGTGGACATAAATTAAGGTTGTCTGGCATTTGCAATATTAGCCAATTATTTTAATAGTATTTTTCTATTAAGTTAGATCTTTGTTATAGTAATTTTTATTGGTTGACATTAAGTTTCTGTAATGAAATGTTCACATTGAAAATTATTAGTTATTTTCTATTAAAAAAATCAATAATATTTTAGGGACGAAAAATCCATTGCGAATTTTATTATAATAGCGGCTGAATTTACCAATGAAATTACAAATTTAATTAAAGTTCCGTTGCTAATTTTTACCAATTCATGGAAACTTACATTTGTTGAATTTTGCAACGGAATTCAATTTTCGTTGTTAAAAAATAGCAACCTTCAAAATAGCAACCACTCATTCCGTTGTTATTTTATGTTGCTAATTTTGATTAGCAATGTAAATTCAACAATTTTCATTGCTATTTGGGTATTTTCTTGTAGTGCACGTTAGCCGGCCACATCAACATGCCCAACCTATTGAAATAAACAAATAGAAAAAGGACACATGTCAAATGGTAGATACCCATTTGCCTTAGCCAAATCGAAATCGGGTCATCCACCCAAATACCCATCTTGCTAAGAGGAGCAGCTTCCGGGGTTATAAACCCATGCCACTCCCTTTGTCTTTCTGATGTGGGATATGGGAAGGGATATGTAAAGCTTGAGAATATTATAGGACATGGTTTTTCTTGCTTTCTTAACCATTGAATCCATCACATACACATTATTTTTCTTGCTTTCTTAACCATAGTTAAGAAAGCAAGAAAAATCATGTCCTATAATCTTTTCAAGCTTTACATATCCCTTCCCATATCCCACATCTGAAAGGTGAAAGGAGTGGTATGGGTTTATAAGCCTAAAAGCTACTCCCCTTAGCAAGATGGGTATTTGGGTGGATGGCTCAATTCCGATTTGGCTAAGGCAAATGGATATCTACCATTTGACATGTGTCTTTATCCTATTTGTTTATTTCAACAGGTGGGGCATGCTGATGTGGCCGACTGACGTGGCTTTTTTCTGTGACATAGCTATTGATGTGTCGTGTCATATGTAATCAGGCATATGTTGTTGCGTGCAACGTTCGTATTTCGACAAGTGGCTGCTGACGTATCATGCCACGTGTGTCCAGACATATGATATGGCATGCCATGTTATCATTACAACCACAGTCATCACCGAAAACCAGTGAACATGACTTTTATGCAAACCAGTACTAAGTTTAGTGACATTTTCATTATAAAAAATAAGTCAGTTATTTTTTGGTAATAAGGCCTAAGTTCAGTGGCCATTGGTGAATTGACCCTTGTAATGTTAAATGTTTTGTTAGGTTGGCTATAATTCAAAATAAAAAAGGTAATATCTTTAAAATTTCAAAAGTGTGATTTTAAAGTTGTTTTAATACACTTACTTCCATGTTTTTATGCTATGTTTTCTAAGTTATAACCCATTAAGGGTTATGAGCAGAATAGTGTAGGAATCAATGAGATTTTTTGCCTAGAAATGGATCATGGTAGTAACTTTTGGGTCACGACTGTAACTTATGTCTTCCTCTTACTTTTTATAAGCCTCAATCGTGCATAGTTGTGACTCTATAATTACAAAATTAATAGCCATGACTTGTTAGTCATGGGTGTGAACTATACTAGATTTATGTTTTCACATTTATTTATTGCTTTATATGGATGATTAGTATGATAAAAAAGGGGATTTTATTTGATTAATGAAAAAAACACAAAAAATATCTATATTAAAAAATTGAGATTTTTGTTAATAAAATTTGACCAATGTTTTATTTTATACCCAAAAATGACATTTAAAGAATAACCTTTCGATAAAAGTAAAATAATTTATATTAATCATTTAATTTGGATTTTATTAATAAAATCGAATCAATATCCCTATTTTCCACCAATAAAATGCACAATAAATACCATTTCACAACTGCGAGGACCAATGTCCTCACTTGAATAAGCTTAATAAATGAACTAGTTTCATAGATGGCATGCTAGTCTAATGTCATTTTCTATGCATGCTTTATCATCTTCCAATTTGAAAGAGTGTGCCTTATGTTTTCTTGCCATGATCTACGCATGAGAAGAGGAATAAAACTATTAATTCAAAGGTCCAAACAAACTCACTATGAATTAGGGGGTATGAATAAGAGTGAAGTTTCAAACCCATCTCTTAATTAGTTTGGCCTTATAAGATTGGACCACCATTTCCCAATGTTTCATTAGGTGGCAACTTAGTGGGTGTACATGGTACGGTGTAATTTGAATATTTACAAATCTCCGTAGTGTTTTAAAATTTTGGATATTTTAAAAATTAAGTGTTGTGACTATTTTGAAAATTCGGGACAATTCAGCACAATTCTATAAAAATTCGGTATAGTTCAATACAATTTTTCAGTTCTTTCGGTACAAAATAATACAATATAATACAATCTGGTACTTTGGATAATTCAATATTTTTAAAATTTTGCAAAATAAATTCATCAAATAATAAATATAAATACAATTAAAATATCACAATAAGTATAATTAAAGTTTAAGTCAAAGCACATTAATTAAAAATTAATATTTAACATTCTTCATCTGCATTATGTTGATACTGATCTCAAAATCTTGAGCAATATCTAAAAAAATATAAACATTAAATAAAAAAATTTAAAAATTTATGCGAATATAATAATTACCTGATTCAAACTTTTTAAATTCTTCGATTGATGCCTCTAAAGCCAAAAGTGTAGTCGATCTTAACTAGTTTTGGCAACAAATAAGAACTTCGGCTATAATCAAAGTTAAAAAATTTTTAAATTTGTCTAAAGTCCTTCCTCCAATGCTAAAAGTTGATTCAAAACTTACAGTTGAGCACTGAACAGCCAAGATATTTCTAGCAACTTTAGCCAAAATTGGACAATTTGGCTCATTTATCTTTCACCAACTTAAAATATCAAAATCAGGAGAAGTTTTTACTAATTTATCAGTCAAATAAGCATCCAAATCTCTTTGAGACATGACTTGCTCCTTATCCTCATTTTCCAAAAGCCACGCATCAACATCGTCATCATTTTCATCAAAATTTAGCGGTGGGTCTACAATTTTATCAGCATTAACTTCTTTCATTTTTTTATGTTTTTCTATCAATCTATTCAAAGCAGCTGTCACTTTAGAAATTAATTTTTTCGATTCAAGCTCGTCATAAAAAGCCTTGTACTTTGAAATTAAAAATTTTTATTTTGAAACTAGGATCCAAAACCACAGCTATAAAAAGAAAGACATTCATCTTGTTAATTGAACCACAATACTTGTTAAATTTCAACTACATTTGTTTTTCCATTTCCATTAAAAAAATCAAAACCAAAATTCTAAATTATATACCTGAATTGTTGCTATAAACTTAAACCCAACAACTAGGATTGATTATATTCTTCGTTTTGGGTCTGGAACACGCAAAAAACAATCAAATTAAAAAGAGGCAAGGAAGAGTGACATTTAGAAAGAAAGCAAAAAGCAGATAAAAAATCACTGAGGAAATAGGAAGGACTTGTATATGGCAAAGGTGGTTGAAGCAGCGGATGAAGCGAAAGGCAGTGAAGATGGTTGAAGCGGTGAAGGAAGAAAAAAGGCAAAGTTTGATTGAAGAAAGAGATTGTAAAGGGACAATTATCCTAAACCTAATGTTTTCCTTTAATTTTTTTCACCTCCCTCAAATAATTTATTTTTTAATATTTTAAAAACTTATAAATTTTTTAACTTTAATTTTTAATTCCCTCTTTTAACTCAAATTTTAAAGTTTAATTTTTAATAACCTTAATAGAATTTTAATTTTTTTCTTATTATTTTTAAATATACAACTAAAATTTCATTATGTATGATAACTATATATAATTATATTATTAATTTACGTATTTATATACGTATTGTGTCAATACTTTATTGAGTTGATAATTTCATTTTATATAATTACATTATTGATTTACATACTCCAATACTCATATAGGTATTGTGCAAAAATAGATAAATATTAGTTGAGTGGTACAAAAAAAATAAAATTAATTGGTAAAATATTTATATACTCCTATAATTACATCAATTGGTTAAAATTTTGATATATATAATAACTATATATAATAACATGATTAATTTGCATACTCATACTGATATTGTGGCAAAAATAGATGAATATCAGTTGATTGATACTAAAAATTAAATAAATTAATTATTATGATTATTATATACTTATATAACTATGTGAATTGATAAATTTCATTATATATAATAATTGTATATAATTACATTATTAATTTGCATACTTAATCACTCATATAGCTATTGTGCAAAACATAAATGAGTAATAGTCGAATGATACTAAAGGTAATTGAAATTATTGGAAAGATAACTATATACTCATATATTTACATTAATTAGTAAAATTTCATTATAAATAATAATTGTATACAATTACATTTTTAATTTATATACTCATGTAGTTATTACACAAAAAAAAAAAGATAACTACTAGTTGAGTGACATTAAAAATAAATAAAATTAATTTATAAAATACTTATGTGATAAATTGCTTATCTTACATATCTATATAAACATCTGTACGAAAAGAAAAATTAAGTAATAGTTAAGCAAAATTAAAAGTAAATTAAATTAAAAACAAACTGTTTTAGATCCATGTTCATATTTATATAGATAGAATAATTATTATAATAATTAAATTTATCTTATTAATAATTAAAATATTTAGTTTAATTTATTAACTAATTATTATTTTAATTTCGTGCATTAAAATATATAATACAAATAATTATGAAGTTAAATTTATAAAGTACATATATAATAGAAAGTATAAATAATATTTACATATAAATTATTAGTATTATATATAATAATTAATAAATATCGGTTCTTTCAGTACAATTCAGTTTCAGAACAGTTCGATACAGTTTAATATAGTTTTCGGTCTAGTTCTAAATAAAATATCCAAAACTGTTCCAAATAAAGTCAACGGTACAGTTCGGAAAAGTTTTAGTCAAAAAGTCAACGGTACAGTTCGGTTTAGTTCTAGTCAAAAAGTCAATGGTACAGTTTAGTTTTAAATTTTTTTCTCCGGTACTTTCATTCGGTATAGAAAAATTCAGATCCGTGTACATGCCTAGTAAATAAGATTAGAAAGGTTCGAATTCTCAAAAATTAGTACTAATTAAATTCAAGACAACTAGAAAATTAACAACAAAAATAAAATAAATGGGGGATTTATAAGATAAGAATCTGAAATTAAAACTAGAACAATTGAAAAAAATAAAGCAGAGTAAATTAAAATGAATAAAGACAATGCAAATAAATTCCAGCCAAGGTAATATGCAGTACAATGTTTTTTGAATTGATCATGACGCAAAAATAACTCAAAAATCCCAATTTATGGATTGGTTATAATTATCGAACAAGCGTATCAAATCAATGTTCCCTCATTAATAGATTAAACAAGATAAAGCGTATCTAATCAATGTTCCCTCATTAATAGATTAAACAAGATAAAGCGCTATGTAAAATCCCTAAATTAGCAAATAATTCTGCACTAGTGTCAAAATTCAAGTTACTAACAGCATTAAAAATTAGGAAGATCCGGTCCTAGTTAACAAACTTACTAGCTAGATTCATTCAAACTACATCATACAATTTTCATAATATAAGCCGAGAGTTTAAAAACTCCTGGAATTAAATTATTTACCACTTTTAATAATTCAATTAAGCATTACGGATTTAATCTCATTAACTAGTTGTATGTTAACCTAATGATTGATCAACAGCATCTTATTGAACAAAAATAGATTAAAAATTAAAGATGGAGTTTCTCAATAAATTGCAGACAATGAAATGAATATAAGCAAAATTAAAGAGAGAAAATAAAGCAAGAATGATCTTAAAGTACTGAAAAAACCTTGACTTTGAATTAACCTCGACTGAAAACTAAAGTTTTAGCCAAGCATGGCTATGAACAAAATGCTAATATATTGAGAAGAGATACCTGTTACAGAACTGGAAATAGAGCCAGAAAAAACAAAGAGGAGAAACTCATGCTTTTTCCTTCAATAAATATTCCTAAAATCAAAGAAAGAAAAATAACCAAAATAATCAAGGACATTAAAATTATTAATACAATAAAAAAATCCTAAAACAGCTTCCTTCTAATCCCTAAATTCTAGCCTATTAATTCCCTAAAATCCATTTGGACCACGGCTGGCAGCTAGTTCAGAATGGTGTGCGCAAAATACAATGCGCGAAACAACTCTGCACTGTTGACCTCATCTTAGCCTTAGGCAAGGCTAAGACTTGATTCTGACGAAAATCAACCTATTTGCACCCAATCTGTCATTAACCTCTATGGATACTCCAAATTAGCTGCAGTTAAGCTCAAAATACATTCTCATCACTTGGATCCTGCAACGGTAAAAATCGCAAAAACAAGTAAACATGCATGCTCCAATTAAACTAACATAAGCATATAAACTATGTAACACCCTCAATCCAGTCCGATGAACGGACTATACAAGAATGTTACCAGTTATCATACGATCCCAAAATTATATGAATAATATTAATTATTTTAATTTTTTAAATATTTAAAATCATTATTATTTTTTTTTAATTTCAGCAGAATTTTTCCTAAATATTGTCAAATCTCCTGTAAACAAAAATTCTTTACACTTCTAAAATCACATAACTATTTCCACAACTTCCAACAAACACCAACACAGTTTTTCCCATCCTCCACAGTAAATCAACCATACAAACCCAAGCAATTCACAAAACCTATCAGCATTCAATCTTAAATTCTATTTTATGAATACATAAATCATAATATAGTACATGTTCATAGTAAATTACACTTTTTGCTAAATTAATACACAAAATATATAAATCTTCAACATGAACAACATTAAAACGTCATGAACTAATAACTTATCACAACCATTTGATACATAACCCTTTTTTTTAAAAAAAAAATGCTCCAAAATCGTTTATAGAGTGTACATGCCAAAAATTTATAAGCACGTAAATACAATTTGGTTCAGACTTGAGATACCAATTTTCATGCTTTTTACATATTCCATATAGGAAATTAGAACCACGTAATTCTGCAATTTTGAAGCTCAACATACACTACAAGAAAAAGGTTTAATAAAGACCACAATTTTAGGACCAGTTAGTTTTCTAGTTCTTAAAAATATATTAACAAGGACCAGAATTGTATCCCGTCATTCATTTTTAATTTAGTACATGTTATTTGTGAAGGAATAAAATCTGGTCCTTAATGTTAGTCATTTTCGGTCCTTAAAACTAATTATTTGGGCGGGACAAACCCGCGCCACCTAGAAGAGCAAAATTTATCCGTATTTCACAAAACCCATTAGCTTTTCTATCTAACAAATCGTCTGCCCTAACAGTAGCTTTGAGATGTGTTTCTGTTGATATGGACTCCATATCAGCACAGTAGTAGCTCTCCATCGACGGATGCCTTCTTCCTCGCTCCACCATCGATAGCTCTAAGATGACTTGCTTCACCATCGACAGCTATGAAGACATTTCTTGCTGGAAAAAAAGGGTGTGAAAGAGGTACTAGCTCTTATGTCTGCTGTATCTTGAGCTTTATTTTGTAGGAAAATAAAAAAGTGCTCTATTTTATTTTGACAGACCATAAATCATATTAGATCAAAAAACACAAGATCTGGCGAATCAAATTAGATTAAATTTGAGGTTGAGCTCGACCACATGTCTGTTCCTTTTCAATAAGTTCAATTCTTTGTAAGTAATTATGTTTTTCTGCCCTTTATCTAGGAGAGAATACAACTTAAAATTTTGCATCTATATAGGCAGGCCGGTGTTAATCCATTATCGGGTAACTGTTTTAGTGGTGAATTACATATTCATCAGTTATTATTATATTTTTTTCCATACCCTGCAATTTCTTCTTGCTATTCTGCTCTATCTGGTTGGTTATTTTATTTTTTGTGTTTTTACTGAGAAGGGAATTCTCCGACAGTCAATGTAAGGTGGTGATTTGGGTTTTTATGGGTGACATGCAAGGATTAAATTGGCTTGTTCTGGTTTTCCTATGGAGTTGTGCTTCTCTCTTGCCTATGGTACAACGGCTATTTAATTCAGATTCTTCATATGGTGTTTGTATTTAGAACACAGAGTGGCTTATTTGCTGATTTATTTTCTAGTTTTCTTCTGGATACTGGTTTATTTTCTTGCTTTCATGCACTACAAGTTGAAAGCTTAGTGCTCGGTCTCTTTTCTTCTTCTGTTACTACTAGAGGTCTTTTCCATTTGAAGATCTAGCTCTTACTTACATGCTTTCAAATATCTAAAGCTGGATAAAGATGGGTATTTATGACTTGCTGGGTGGTTTGAGTTCTTGTGTTTGCTCAGTATTTTGGTTGTAATTTAGGGGTAACTTGTGTGTGTTTGGTAGATATATCTATATTTTGTTTCCTTTTCTCCACTGTGGGTTGCCATTTGGTTCCCTATACTTCCTTCTTAATTAATGAATTTTAGCACATAAAAAAAATAGTATTCCATGGGTTTTCTCTGGCATCTAAAATCTTGTAACCATTCTTAATTAAATTATAAGAGTTGTTGTTGAAAAGATAATTAAAAATGAAATGGTCATTAAATTATTAAATAAACCTTGATCATTCTGAGTTGTTATTTTATATTTGTTGTTGAGGCCTTTGTAGTATTTGTTTTTCTTATCATATAGAGAATAAGCTTCCAGGCTTTCCTTTCAGTTGGCTACTGTAAAGTCATTTAATACTTTGCTTTGTCATCAAATTTATACTGATTTGGTCTCCAACTTTGAATTTTATGCAAGGTGTTTGATATTTGTTCATTTTCTATTTTCTTTGTAGCTTTGATTCCACTAGTAGAGTTTCGTCATAAGGGCGTAGCCAAGGAGTATGAATTGGAGCCTGATCCTGAGGTTTTGGATATGTTAGACACAATTGCCAGGCAGAAACAGGTAAATTCTTGATCTTCTTTTCAATTTTGTGATTCTTTTTCTTATTTTTGATATGATATTCTAACAAATAAAGAAAGGATTGAAGTTTGTGTAAATTGAACATAGGTGAGTGTAGTAGCAAAGATTTACTACGAAGATGCAAGAGACAAATTATGTGAGGCAGTTGATGATCTGAAGCTTGATTGTCTGGTCATAGGTAGCAGAGGCCTTGGTACTTTACAAAGGTATGTGTGCATTCCATAATGGCTGAACTCTCACCTGTGCATGCATTTGAACATTTTCCATTTTGCTGCTATGCATGTTTAAATGGACATGTTTCTCCTGTCTGTTACTTTCTTGGCTTGTCAAGGTTTAGATGCCTGTAATCTTCACTGTTTTGGCTGTCTATATGATGCATTTGAATGTTTGCTTGATCATGGTTGGGTATTTTCTAACAATTCATAGGGAATAAAACATGAAACAAGTTGCTATATATTGTAATCACTAAGTAGGAATAAAAAACTAGCAGTCTTTATAGTTGATAATTTTTATGTACAACATGTTTGATTAATAACAGGATTGTGCAATAATTTTTAAAGGGTTTTAAAGGGTGTTTGAAGCCTTGATTTGTTCATTATATATGAGTATTCATCGATTTGATACTGACAAATAACTTATTAAAATATTGATAATCATTTCTCTGGTTTTGCTTAATTTGGTGAAGCTGGTTAAATTGGCTAAATTGGCTAACATTCCTGAAGTAAGCCTCACTTCATCTGTTGTTGTCTGTTGGCTAAATTCTTGGAATTAGATTATAACAGCAGCTTGTTGTGACAGTGTGATATCTTCATCTAAGTTTCCTATGCCCAAACTGCTCTCCTGGATAGTAAAGAGTTCTTGGCCCCAGTTATCACTCCATTTGATGCAGTCTTAGCTTTCAGCAGGTTTGCACATATTGGTTATTAGATTTCTACCTGCACCATAGCAAAACTTTTCTCCATGACCTTTTTTTCTTTTTTTTTTGTTTATTTGTCTCTCTGCAGTTCTGTCATGATGTTTAAACTAGATTAAATGGTTCCAAATATCTTATTTTGGGAAGTGTTGTGAATGGACCAATACTTTTGAACACATTATTATCTCCTTAGCAAAAAGAAGCAATTGATCCATTATAACATTTATGGTTTGCTACCATACTAAGTAGTAGTGGTATGACTTGCCTACAGTTCAAATTTAAATGTTCACTTGCAAATATTTTCTATAATCAGCGTAATGAAGTTATTTACTTTCAACCCGCAATAGATTTATTGCCTACAATTCAAGAGGCAAATTAATGGATAGCTGTCTGGCTCATCCTCTTATTTTAGTAAGCAGTCGGTCTCTCTCTCTCTCTTTTATTTTTTAATTTTTCCAAATCAAAGATACTAAAAATATTGTTATGATTTACAATAATTCAATCATATTTATTTTTAATGCCACCTGAAAAATTGAGCTTAATTTAATTTTTTTCCTTATAACTGAGTTAATTTTTCATGTTGGGCAGGTCTTGGCCTTACAATTACCACATAGCCCTCTTTTTCCTGGTTTTTACATGCTAATTTATGTAAAGGTATATTAGCTTGCATCGAATTAATTATAAAAGTTGACGAATTTCTATTAGAGATGCATATCATGTATTCAATATTTTTATTCTTTTTATTTCTCTCTCTCTTTTTTGTAAAGTTGTTGTTAACCCCGATAGCTTGTTCTTTGCTAGGTTGGCTAAGTAACTTAATTATTTTTTTTTTTGCTCAGTTGCATTACTAGACTAACAAGCTGTTTTACAGATATTGACACTGACACTCTACTAAAAAAGGATCTTGTCACTCTAGATGAGGCTTTGAAAACTGCAAATAGTATTTGTTTTTCTGGCCTTAAAAGCTATCTCAGTTCTCATCTTAGTATGTATATCCTTTCTACATTTTTTCTCTCAGGTTCCCTATCGTACTCCCTATGACTTATTTTCTGGGATATTCTCATTAAATGCACCCAAAAGTAATGGACACTCCAAATAATAGTCTGCAAGAGCTGAAGTTTTCAGAGGTTATAAAAGGGTCAATAACCATCCCTTTAATGCAAGTTAGTGATTTACAAGTAATGCTTTATCTATCATTTTAGCCTACTGTTCTACCGATAATGCTTTTTTTATGTGAACTTGTAGATGCTTTTTTATTTGAACTTGTAGAATTCAAAGTCTGCACTTTACTAATTTAATAAGTGTTAGACTATATGTCGAGTATCCTAGAAAGAGTTGCTTCCTTTTTGTTTTCTTGGTTGGCATTGGTAATGTTAATATTTTGTTTATAATCAATACAACAATGTGTTTCTTTCTGTTAGCTACTCAATAACAGTTTGATTTTTGTTTTCTCAGTCTTCATCTGAAGTCATGTTATTTTTGAATTCTAGTAGTTAAGATTGATTAGCACTTTAATTTAATCCATTTACAAACACAAAACTTTAAGTTTCTGCAAAAATCTTATCGTTATATGAGAAACCTGATATAGGGTAGGTTGTTATGACGCAAAATTACATCAAGGCAATAGTCAATGATGAGATGCATATGATAATTATAGTAACATAAAAAATAAAAATGAGTTTTATATATATATATATATATATATATATATATATATATATATATATATATATATATATATATATATATATATATATAATTTTTTTTTTAAATATGATTATTAGTTTTAACTTAGATGATACTAGTTTTGGGGTTTTTTTGGAGATGGATGATACTAGTTTTGTGCTGGTGTTGTGAGGGCTTAAATCATGTCATTGATCTTTTCTATGTATGTATATAGAGAGAGACAAGAAACTCTAGTGTAGTGGTACTGAATTACTGATGTAGAGATTAGGTCCATACTAGCCTACTAGGTTTGTAAGGAAATTCCAATTAGATTGTTTTGCATAAAAATTAAAAATGTGATTATTATAATATTATGTTCCAGTACTTGTAGTCATAAATAATATATTCTACAATAAATGAAATAGATCTCACTATTTCACAACATTGATGTTCATACTTCAATGGCATGCCTATGTAGTTAATGGAGTTATTATAGTTTGCAAGGAGAGTTGTTTTCCAAATTTTGTTTTTTTTTTGAACCAGAATTCAATTTCCCTAAGGTTGCACTTCAAGATTGTTTTCTATATATGTCAAGTGAAATGGCATGAAAAATTTAAGATGGTCCCATCTGTGCAAAATAAGAAAGAATTAAATCTAATTCTAAATATGATTCTAATTACATGAAAAATGCACCATTAAGCAAATACGAACACACAAATTAGAGATTTGGGTTTTAGCTATGAAATTTAATAAGAAGTTTTTTTCTAGCATAATTATTCTTGTGTTAGAATAGATTCAACATGCAATGTGCTTGTCCTAGAATAGATTCAATCAATTATTTACAGTAGATCTATATATTTTCTAACATAATTTTTTTTGGCAGATTTTAGTATGGAGAAAATACTTGAAAAACTAAAATTAATTGAAGATTTGAAGGAACATGAAAGTATTGGCTAGAAATTTTTGTTATGAAATTTTATATCTTATTTTGCTAGAGATTTTTTATTGGAAAGAAATTTTATAAATGCATTGGATGCTAACTCTACTTTTTAATGAATTACAAATTAATTATATATGAAAGTATAATTTTATTAGTTGTGTATCCATTTATCATATGTTATATATAAATTGTATGTCATATTTACAAATACAAAATAAAAAATATGGAAATTAGTGGTCCCATAGTAATTACTTTTAGGGACCATATTTTTGGTCCTTATTATACTTTTAAGGACTGGTTTTATAGTCCTTAATTTAACATATATTCACATGATTATTACTTGTAAGGACGAGATTTTCCATCTTTATTATGATTTTAGAGACCGGATTTTAATATGATCCTTAAAAGTTTATGGTCAATATTATACTTTTAAGGACCAATTTTGTGGTCCTTAATAACTTAATCTTCACGTGACTTACATTATTAAGGATGGAAAATCCGGTCCTTAATACTTTTTAGGGACCAATTTTTTATCCGATTACTAAAAGTTTTAAGGACCGGTTGATATACCTTGTCCTTAATTGTCATTAGCGGCGGAGCCTTTAAGGACGGAATAGTGACAAGATTTTCTCGTCCTTGTTGAATTTTAAGGACCGAATTGTCACTTTTAAGGACCAGATTTCTCGTCTTTATAGGCCTTTTTTCTTCTAATGATAACACTTTAACCACAGTTCCATATTCATCACATTTCTTGCATAAATTTTAATTATCAATTTACATTCACCTAACATTGAATATGAAGCCATTTAATAATGTAAACAATACATTTATCATGTATATCTTATTGGTTTCATAAAATTATTACACTATAAGAAAAATGCAAAGTAGGAGGACAAAAATCCTTGCTAAATGATATTTTTTCGTAACTAAATCAATTTAGTGAGAACAAAAATTTTGTAACAAAAGTCATTCTAGCAGAATTTAGCGAAAGCTAAAGTTGTCGCTAAATTTAGCAATAAATTTTAGCGAGGGCTAAAGTTGTCACTAAATTTAGCAACAACTTTTAGCGAGAACTAAAGTTGTCGCTAAATTTTAGCGAGGACAAATTCCTTACTAAATTTTAGTATCATAACAAGAAAAATGACCTTTAAGGACCAGAAATCTTGTACTTAAAGGTGCGAAACTGGTCTTAAAGGTCAATAGGGACCAGAAATTTAGTCCTTAAAGGCTCCTTCGGTAATGACTAACAAGGACCAGATTTGGCATCTAGTCCTTAAAAGTTATTAAGAACTAGAAAAATTTCGGTCTCTAAAAAATATTAAGGACCAGATTTCTTGTCCTAATTAATCCACCTCACGTGACCCATACAACCTTTAGGGACCAAAAATCTGGTCCCTAAAAAAATTTAAGGACTAGAAATTACTGGTCCTTAAAAAATATTAAAGACCAAATTTCTTGTCCCAAATAATTAGCTCACATGACTAATTAAACTTTTTAATGACCAAAAATCTGGTCCCTAAAATTCAAAGAGGACAAGTTATATCTCGTGACTATTTTGTTTTAAGACCAAATTTTAAGGACCATTGTAATCTGGTCACTAAAAGCTTAATAAAAGACCAGTATTTTAGCCTCTAATCTGGTCACTAAAAGGTATATAATTCCTATTGATTCCAAAATAAATAAATTTTTTAATTCTGAAAGTTCAATTATATTATATAATTCATAAATAATAGATACATATAAAAACAATAATCCCAACATTTCATATATATATATATATATATATATATATATATATATATATATATATATATATATATATATATATATATTTTGTAATGAATACAAATGTAAAAGTTAACATCCAAAAAACCCATCATATGAACAAAATTATTGTTTATACAACCCCTTTCCAAAAAAAAATTAATAACTAGCAAAATAAGATGATTTGCATCTCTAAAAGTTTCTAACAAAATGGCTATCAACATTTGCATGAAGTCTTCAAACCTTTATTGTCAATTCTATACTGTATTTTGTTACTGCAACAAAGTATAATAAGAAAACAAAATGATTTAGTGATATATATATATATATATATATATTTATTTATTTATTTATTTATTTATTAATAATAACTAGTTGAATCTAAAAGTGATTTAACAACTGACCCAAAAAAATATTCTAATTTCATAAGTGTAATTATATACACTTCAAAAAGTTAGTATATGAAGGGCTGTAAAATACATGCAAAATAGAATTAAAACAGTAAAAATGAATATATTATATTCAAATAATTGCACTTACAATTCTGAATTTGGTTGACAAGTAATATAGAATAGAATTTGATATTCCAAGCCATTTCATATATATCATAAATCTCATTTCAGTTAGCCTGATATTTTAAAAGCTCAATTGTAAATTTTTTAACAAAAAGTGATTAATTGATTAATTGTAGCCAGTCCTATAACTACTTCCATGGACAATTAACAGAAAGGTCAACAGACACTAACCTCAATCCAAAGTAAAAAAAGAAGATAGTAGCAACAGGCATAGAATTCTTTAAAGGTCAACAGACACTAGGCTCAATTTCACATATCATATCAAATTAAAAGGCAAAACAGAAATATGTAATAAGCAACCATGTATTCCAAATTACTAACCTATAATATGCTTTAAGTTGACTAGTCAGTTTCTTGAAAGGGTACTGTTCATGGAGGATGGACATTAGATCGTTGGGATACCAATAACTCTTTCAATTTTTTAAGTTCATTCACTTGACATTCCACAGCAGATAAATGATCTTTCAAAGCCTGATTTTCCTCTCTAGTTGAACGTAGCTCAGACCACAATTCTGCTTTAGATGAGCTGCCTTTAAAGTCCTTTACCTTAACCCTACCTCCAAAACCAACCACATGACTACAATTTTGAGGGCAAAAGCATCTTTATACTACCTCGATGTTAGAAAGAGAGGGCTCAGACTATACTAATTCTTGGATTTCGGCCTACAAAAATATATTACAGTGATTTACCAAAATCCTATATAATTAACACAAACACATTTCATGTTGTATACTTTACATGCACATATTTTTCAATTGGTTTAGGTTCAACAAGCTTGCCTTTCTTCTTTTAAGTCTAAAAAAATGGTTGCCATGTTCAGTGGATTGCCATCTTTCCCTCCCTTGACAGTAATAAACAAGTCAAAACTCCTCAATATAAAAGAGAAAAATAGAATAAAAAGGAAAAAGAAAAAGATAACAAAATAATTTACACATAAATGTCACCAATTATAACACCTTTTGATAAATGATTTTTCTAATAGGCTTGCTACCAGTATGATAAGGCATTTTAAGCTTAGCCCTATTTTTTGCATTTCTTTTGCTTGTTAACTATATTTGTGAAATAAAATAAGTCACATTAGAGTAGTCACAAATAAAATCACAGTAAAAATAACATAATGTTACAACACTATACTATATGATACCTTAAACTTCTTTGTAGAAAAATATTCTTTGACTAGACTTTGTCTACCCCTTTAGGCACTTTTCGAAGAGGTTCTTGGATTGGCTTACCCCGCACATGTTCTATATGCAATTCTCCCCTATACTTGTTCCATAAATTATGCATCCAGTCTAAAACATCTTCACGATAAAGATCTATATCATCGCTTTCAAATTTATCCTACAAAAACAATTTTGCATATTTATTCTACTATAATGATAACATGTCACCAACAATTAATGATTAACTTATTTATGTAAAATAACGAGTATCACTTACCATAACAACATCCCACATATGATGAAACTTATCTTTTGAAATCTTTTTCCATGATGGTACTGCCACTGGACATATATTGCAATCACGAACAATTCTTCCTAAGTGTCTAGAGAAAAATTTGTGATTCTTCCCAACAGTTTGTTTATTGTAAAATGTCACTTTCAATTTTTCACCCGATTCAAATGTTGCAACTTCTTTACACTTATTTTTTCATTGTACTTTTTTTTTCTTTTGAAAAGAATCCGAACCTGCATATGAATAATTAAGTAATATATTAAAATATTAGACAAAAGAATTAAATGGACATCAAAGGCAAATAAATACAACTCAATTAACGCAAATGAATATTAATGTTCATCTAACTTTTGTTTGATGTTTGAGAGTTTTGCATATCTTGATTGAGTCACTTGATTAGTTTGTACTCCATGATTGTCTTGAGTCACTTGATTAGTTTGTATTCCATGGTTGTCTTGCCTTACTTGATTAGCTTGTACTCTTAATTCTTCTTGAACCATTGGGTTGGTTTGTACCCTTTGATTATCTTGAACCACTTCATATGCTTGGTGGAATTGAATATCATCTTGAGTATTGTCTTTTGAATGTTCATCCTTAAGTACAAAATGGTTGTTCTTAGATGGAGGATTTCCATATCCCACAAATGAAGCGTGATTTGATCTAACACCAATAGAAGTATTTTGTTTAGACATCCCAAAAGAGCATAAAGATCGATCAACCCCTTTCCTCATCCCCTTCCTAAAGCACTAGGTGGAAGAAATGCATGTTTAACAGTCTTTGAATTGGATGACGACCCATTTACAATCCTTGACTTCATATTCAATCTAAAAAAAAAATAAAAATGTCATGTTAATAAAAAAAATATATTCATGCTAATATTTAATAAAAGTGTCATATTCATCAAAATATGAAAAAAGTTTATAATTGTTACCACACCTCCATTAGTTCTCATTCTTTTATTATGAGTTGAATTTTCTACTTCATTAACACCATAATTTTTTTTCATGATCTCATAGGAATCATGTGGTTGCACCATCTTCACTACACGCCAACCTTTATTTCCATTATCATTAGCATAAAAGCCTTGAGAGGCTTGGTTTGCTAATACATAAGGCTCATTTATTTTCAAAAAATGCCCCCAATTAACACTTATAGTGTCATATTCATCTCTTTTAGTTCCTTTTCCTTCATCATAAATATCAAACCAATTACATCGAAATAAAACAACTCTTCTCCCCGTGAGAAATTGTAATTCAATGATATCAGTTAGAAACCCATAGTAATCAATGTTACCGCTTTCTTTGTCAGTCTCACCAACTACAACTACCCCACAATTTTGAGTTTTTAAATTGTTATCATATTCTTCAACATGAAACCTATATCCATTCATAATGTATCCATTGAAATGTGTGGCATATTAGGTAGGACCACGTGATAATGAGAGCAAATCTTTCATAGTCTAACTACCATTCTCTTTATGTAATTCTACAGCCTATGAAGAATAACTCAAAGACATTAAAATGAGTAATCAATCACTTAATTACATAATTTAGGTCTAATTGATACATACCTTAACCTTAAACCATTCAATAAATTGCTTATTCCGTTCCCCATCAGAAAGGTGTTCAGAAGTGTCCACATGAATTTATGAAAACTCACTAACAAATTAAGGTGAAACACATCATGAAAAATTGAAAATAATTATGAAGGAAAAGTGATATGCATAAGATTCACGAGGAATAGTTACGTACTCTAGAAATGGTAGCACTTCATCGCAATTGTTTAAGATATATATATATATATATATATATATATATATATATATATATATATATATATATATATATATATATCTGTGTGTGTGTGCCTGCTCCATTTCATTAGCTTCAAGATCACAATGCCTTTTAGCTCCTAAAACTCTTCCTGATTGCTTAAATAAAGATAAACCACCATCATAATTCTTTACACCACTATCATAATTCCGTTCAGGCATATTGAACCTTATGTCCATTCTATGTAGATATCTTGAGCATAGGGTCATGCATTCATTGGCAATGTATCCTTCTACAATAGAATCTTCTAGATAAGCCCTATTACCAATGAGAGATTTCAAAAAATGCGGCCATCGCTCTATAGGGTACATCCATCGATAATGAACGGGACCAGCAATCTTAGCTTCATTAGCTAAATGGATAGGCAAGTGCACCATGACATCAAAAAATAAAGGAGGAAAGACCTTTTCTAACTTGCAAAGAGTTATAAGAATTTGCGCTTCACTTTGTTCTAACCCATACATGCTCAATACCTTTGCCCCAAGAGCATTAAAAAAAAAGATAATAAGTGGCTCGCAAACTGATTTAGACATCATACCACATAAAGCAATAGGGAGTAAATATTGTAAAAGCACATGGCAATCATGACTCTTTAAACCAAAAATCTTATGCTTTTTAAGGTTCACACATTAAGAAATGTTGGATGAAAATCCATCTGGAACTTTTAAATTCTTTAAGAAGTTACATAATTTGTGCTTCTCTTTATGTGATAACGTGTAGCATACAGAAGGTAATTCATATTTATCTCCTTTTTTTATTGGGTGCAATTCCGGCCTAATGTTCATTGCTTGCAAATCTAGCCGAGATTTAATGGTGTCTTTTGTCTTCCTCTTGGCATTCATGATCGTACGTAAGATATTATCACATATATTTTTTTTCGATATGCATCACATCTAAATTATGCCACAACAAAAGAGTTTTCCAATAAGGAAGTTAAAAAAATACTTTTTTTATTCCAATTATCCTTTCTATCATCATGTGATATCTTAATCCTCTTTTTAGGATCCTTTGTCAATTTTAATCCATCAAGGTCTTGCACTTGACTAAATATCTCAACACCAGACTGCACCTTTGGAGGTAACCTTCGCTCCTTAGTGCCATCAAATGACTCCTTATCATTCCTCCATTTGTGACTAAGAGAAAGGTAACATCGATGGCCCATATAAAATTGCTTCTTACCATTGGCTAATCTAATTAAGCAAGTGTTTTTATTGCAAGATGGGCACGCCAATTTTCCTTTTGTACTCCATCCAGATAAGTTTCCATAAGCTAGAAAGTCATTGATAGTCCACAACAATGATGCATGCAACTTAAAATTTTGCCTTGTTAATGCATCGTATGTTTCAATACCAAATTCTCACAACACCTTTAATTCCTCTATCAAGGGTTAGAGATAAACATCAACTGCATCTCCTGGACCATGTGGACCAAGAATAACCATTGATATAATGAAATTTTCTTGCTTTATGCATAACCAAGGTGGTAAATTATAAGGAATGAGAACTATAGGCCAAATGCTATATGGGGTTTTTGAGTTTGCAAATGGTTGGAATCCATCACTAGCAAGTCCAAGTCGAACATTATGAGACTTTCCAGCAAATGATTGGTGAAGCTTATCAAATGACTTCCATGCCATTGAATCAGCTGGGTGCCTCATCAATCCATTATTAACTCTTTTATCATGATGCCATCTCATTAGAGAAGATGTTTTTGCAGAGATAAATAACCTTTGAAGCCTAGGCTATAGTGGGAAATAGTGTAACGTCTTTAAAGGTTTTCTCTTACCATTCTTACACTTGGGTTCTCCACTATGTTTCACCATTTTCAATCTAGATGCACCATAAACCTTAAAAGAATAAAAAAACTTATCCTTTTTCCAATACAACAAACAGCCATTTATAAAAGCATCAATTTTATTATAAGAAAGCCCAAGGTCTTGAATTATCTTATTTTCCTCATAATATGAATTAGGCAAATTAGATCCGTTGGGCAATAACTCTTCCTTCAACATTTTTAACAACATTGTAAATGACTTATTACTCTAATGACCAAGACTTTTATTGTGAAGTAATTTAATCAGAGTAGAAAGCTTAGAACTCTTTGAATCCTGATACAATGGCTCCTTAAAATCTCACAAAAGCCTATAATTTTTTTTTGCTTCAACATTAGGTTCCTCTTCAAGTCCATCATCACTACCAATATTTATTATGTCAACATCAAATTCAGGATATAAATCTCTTACGATCCCTTCAATTTCATCCTCACTTGAATCATTATCATCTTTATCTTCTCAATTCAATTCTAGTTCACCTAACACTTCCCTATGGTGATACCACAAGGTATAACTTTTAATTATTCCATATACTTTCAAATGTGACTCGATTGTCTCACATATTTTTAAAATTGTGTTGCAACATTTTACACATGGACAACGTATTTCATCTTGTTCTCATATTCTTTTAAAAGCATAATTTAAAAATATTTTCACCCTAACTAAGTATGCTTCATTAAGTCTGTCATCAACAAGTTTCATCCATTACTTATCGGGTGCCATAACCTTGGTATTTATATTTCAATAAATTAATTAGTACAACATTTTATTCCTAATCTAATATGACATAATGATTCATTTAACTAATAATTTAGTAAAATATAATCTTTTGAAACATAAATCCATAAAGTATATGTAACGCCCCAAAAACAAATTTGGATTGATTATGTTTTCGGATTTTAATTTAATAATTGTTAATTAAAATATGTTGTGAAAAATTAATTAAAAAAATGAAATGTGTGGTTGAAAATAAGAAAAGAGAATTATTGAGATTTGTTTTATATGGATGCGTGGTTTAAATTTAAAGAGGAAAAGAAAAGAGATTGGGGGATAAAAACAAAAGAGGGTTGTGTGTGGTTTTAAAAAGGAAAAGAAATGAACAAAAAAAAGAAGAAGAAGAGTGAGATCGGGGAAGGGAGAAGCGGGAAGGGGCGCCTGGTCTGGCCGCCGCTGCTCGATGCCGACGAAGGCGGATAGATCGTCGCTGCCCACCGTCTTCCAGTCCTCCGTTAGTGGCACCGTCCTCCGGTGGCTCTTTTCCTTCCGTTTTGCTCATCACCACCAAAGCTCAAACTCTTCTCTTTTTCTCTTCTTTCCGATGAACTGGTCGGCGATGGAAGAGAGTGACAACACCGGTGGGATCACGAGGCTGAGGCGGATCTTCCGGTGCCCTCCGATCGTCCTCACTCGTCGGCAAAGTGTAGATCAGAGCATGTGGCAGCCGGCGATTCTAGGTGGTTTTCTGGCCAAACCATGATGTTTTGAGGCGCGTGAAGACCATCGGGAAGTTATCGGCAACTCTGGCTTCAGGTTGGAGGCTTCGACGGGTCTCCGGTGAGGCGCCGATAAGGCTCCGGTGAGGCTCCGAATAAGCAAATTGGAGAGAGCATTCTGGGCTTCGACACTACGGTATGGGAACTATTTTAATAATTTGATTTTTGTGTATAGTTTTGAAGTGAGATTTGATTAGATTGTTTTTATGTTGTTATGGCCAAGTTGACAACCAAACTAGAAGCTTATGCAAAGTGTATCGTTAGTGAGCAAATTATGTTATTATTAAGCATCTAATTTGGTCAAGGAAATACTTAAGAAATCAATTATATAATGACATCACCTATGGATAGTTTACTATTGAAATAATCAGTTCATGGTTGATTATTATAATTGGACCTAACAAACACTAGTTTTTGGAAGAAGTTTTTCATGGGAAAGGGATAAATGATTATGTATTAAGCATTTCGGCAGTGTGCTGTTTTCTGCTAGTCACTTTATGCTCTGTCTGAACTTAGATTTGTATACAAAATTGAAAGTATAATAGTTGCAGTGAATTTAATTAGGCTGAACTAGGCGAGATAGAGTTTGAGTTCAATTTGAATTAAGTGTTAATGGTATAATTGAATAAATAATGAATTATAATTATTAATAGAAGTGTCGTTGAACTTGGTTAACATGGAACTAAGGGAAAAATCTATTGATATATATAAATAGAATATCTGTTATCCTTTGAATTTTGTGAAATGAGTTGTAAAAAGAATGCAGTCTTACAGTTCCTTGGTTATAAACTAAATAAGTTAATTAAATTATGTGTTAAAGGTTTATCTTTGATATCATTATTAAATTTAATGTGGTGGTTTACTAATCACTGTTCTAGGCTTTGCCTAGTTGGAAAGTATAAAGGGAATTCATGATTGAGTTTTCAATAGAAATGTTTCAGATCCTTACCAATTGATTTTGAAATTATTCCTTGGTAATGAAATTATACGTTGCTACTTTGTTTAATGTATTTGTTGAGTTTAATTAAGAATTTAGCTAACATGTTTATTTGAAAGATGTATAAATAAAAATCTAGGTTATGCTATTAAACGTTAATAGAGAAATTTTAAAAGCTAATGATTAATTTGGCAATAAAAAGTATAGTTTTTGCCAGTTGATTTATGATTGGACTTAGATAGCTAAAGAATCAATATTATTAAGATTGTTCTTAAATAAGTTTAATTTGAAGTATGATGGCATAATGATAGATAGATATACTCTATGAATATATGATTTGATACAACTATAGTATAGTAAGAAGACTGTTATAATAATAAGAAATTATATCAAATAGTCGTTATTGCTATCATTGCATAACTTCCAGTTTAGTAAAAGAAAGGTGATTAGGTAATAAGGGTTAACGTTTTAAGAAATTAGTTACATGTACAGTATTTGATTAAGACAAAAAGAAATAAGAGATAAATCTTTGGAGATAGTTAAAATTAACTTAAGTTTTATTCTCATTTCTTACTATAAAACTTGTACAAGTATCGGGTTAGGAAGTATTTTAACTTCATATATGCTATTATCTTTCATGATGCAATTTGCTAAGATATTAAACAAAGAAGTTATTTGATACGTAAGAGATCATGATAGAGTAAAAAGATGATTATTTGGAATTTAATATACGATAATTGAAGATTATAATGTCATAATACAAAACAAGTGAGAATGTAACTATTATAGTAGTAGGCTATTAGTATAAATGTGATACAAACATGTAAAGAATGGAAATACCTTAAAATATAATGAATTGAGAAATATTGGAAAATACTTGTTTCTTTATGAATCTTTGTTTGATACTTGAATAACAAAACTGAATTTCATTATTATAAATGAAGTAGACATAGTTTTATGTTTACGCTCTTATGGTATCATGAGAAAATTGACGATTAAATGCTATGCACTTACATGTGTTTGCTTTAATATATTGATGTTTTAAGATTATGTATTTAGATATGTGATTATGACATTGAACTTATATGCATCTATAGGCGCTAAAACAATATGAAATGGTGTAGGTAGACATTGATCTCAGATTTGTAACTGAATATATGTATTTGAGGTATTAGTTGAGTATATATGTGATGATTAAATTGAGTACTATAGAGCAGGTGAGATGGCTATAATGAAACATGCAGGTACGTCTTTCTGAAATGACTATATGTTTATGTGTTGTTTTAGACGCTCATAGTGGATGTGATTATATATGATTTCATTTTCATGAAAGCAGTCTAGTAATGCATAAACTATTATGACAAATATAAGTATTATTAATATATGGCTATTAGAAAGTTTAAAAGTAATTTGAAAGAATGTATGTTAAGTAAATTCCTTTGATGACTGAAGAGTAATTTAAAGAGAAATTGCTGAATTATTGTGAAATAGTTCATGACATAAGTGAATGATGGTTCACAAACTGTACAAAAATCTTGAATATTCTGAATAACTGTATTATCTGGATTGAAAAGGAATTGAAATGATGATAAAGTTGATAAATGTACTGAAAGCAAGTGATCTTTTGCGCCCTTAGAAAATAGCCTGGCAGTAAAAACTAGCTCAGGATATAATTGGCTGGCCATAGGGATTCTGTACCGCGGTGCAAGTCATGGCGACTTGCTTAGTTATGGTAGGATCACTGATCTCCATAACTTATGTTTGTATCTGGTATCTGCTACGTGGAAAAATGGTCTTTGAGATCATTTTTCAGTCTGTTTGTGGCCCATGGGGTCCACATCCCGTATATCCAGTCTGAGTATTTCTGTCGGTACTGTTCTAGGAACATTAATATAAAAATAAGTTAAAAAGTATAAAAGATAAGAAATGTTATAGTTCAGAACTAATATGCATAAGAATTATCCTCTTGTATAAGTACATCAAATGGATAATAAATTGTAAGTTATAATATTGATGAGTATGTGATTCTTTAATTCTATATAAGCATTATGTATCTATATATTTATGTATATATATTAGGAGTGTTATCAACTTTGTACTAGTATAATTGATATTACATGTTTAAAAGATTATTTTTTTTAGATTACTTTGTTCCCCACTAAGCTTTATAGCTTAGCACGGGTTTTGTTATCCGTGTAGGTAGCGGGATAGACTTGTTTTTGGTTAGACAACTGCTTCGGCTCAACCATTAGAAAAAGGGATTTAGTTTCGAGCAATTCATCTTTTGAGGTTCACAGATGTAGCGAGGCGATTTTAAATGTAAAATTATTTCTATTTTGGAGTATTATAGTGACTTAAGAGTGTAAATTGTAATATTGACTTATCTCAGGAAATGTGATTAATAATGAGAATGGATGTATGAGATGCATGATGAAATTATTTTGTTTTGATGTGCCCCTGATGGGCTGAGGAAATTGTCTGATTTTTCAGGTGGATTAGATAAGTTTTTAGACGTTATATTGTCGGATTTGTATTTGGTAATTAGTCACTTGGATAATTATTGTTTATTGGCTTACTTAAGTTATAAGTATTTCTTTTTGGACAAGCTTGGAATCGTTGGGTTAGTTAAGATTGCAAGAAAAAAAATTTCCCTCTTATCACTTGTTTCAGTTAGACTATTCAGTAAGGGTGTTACAGTATAGGAGCAATATGAAAATGACTATGAAATCTTAAGCTCTTACAAATTAAGATGCTAATTGAATCATTCAAGCCTTATATGCAATTTATAACTAAAAACAATCTAAAAAATACAGCTTACAAGATAAAAGGCATCATTATCAAATATTAGGAAAGATATCACTACAGGGACAGATTCATCAGCCAAGGAATCACAGCTCGTTTACCTAGCACCCGTTGAATAGAAGTCTTTTAGTTGCCACACACGGTTTTACCACAACAGCAATATTATACCAACAGTAGCATTCTTGCAATGTAATTAGCATACAAGAATGAATTACTTAAACTGATCATTAAAAAAAATTAAATAAAACATACAGGAGCATTCCTGCAATTTTACACAAAAAAACTTAAATAAAGCATATGGCAGCATTCCTGCAATTTTACATTAAAAAAAAACTTAAATAAAACATACAGCAACATTCTTGCAATAATTTAATCAAATATTAGTTGAAAACATTAGCGATAAAATGGCTTATTAATTAATGGATTTATTTTTTGTAATGTATGTTAATATGATATGCAAACTTTTTTTGTGATGGTTTTAATCTCCAATTCAAGTCTGAATAATTCGATTTGAAAAAGTTCGAGTCAGATGTCTAACTTAATGTAGGGTGGGATCAGGTGATCATTTGAATCGAAATCTAAGGGGTAAAAGTAGATATAAATACTTAATCCTCTAATTAGTGTAGGGGATACAATCCAGCAGAAATTCAGCGACTGAAATGAAAGAGAAATAAGAATACATAGATAAAAAGAACTTCCTGTAACAGATTATAATAAAATCAAGGCTGTAGAAATTTAGGAACACATTAACAAAAACTCACTTATTAGTTAATCATCCACTAGATTAAAGCTAAAAACATCTAATTTGCAATTGCTTACAACTTTGAAGACTTTTTTTTTTGGATAAGCCAAGGCATATATGTCAAAAAGAATAGTACAAATCGCCTAAAGTGCAGCATTGATAGAACCAACAAGCTAAAGAGTTGCCAAAACCTTCGGGATAAAATAGAGGAATAATCATATGCAACAATACTACAACTCCTGGAAACAAGCAACAAAAAAACTAAACTAGGCCAAAATAAAACCAACCAAAATAGTAGAGAAAAGCAGAATGACTAGCCCACACAAGTGCTAAGGAGTTCCAGGAGAACAACCAAAAATCAAAGGATTCAAGAGTGTCAACCAAAGTAACATCTATGGGAGAATAGAAACAACCACAAAGCAGAGCAGAAAAAAAAAGAAAATCTGAACCAGCCCCAAAGGATCTAAAAATTAGCCTACACTTACATTAATCTCTATCAAACCTGAGCCCTGTCAACAGGCAAAGGAGAAAGCTAGCAGTGGCTGTAAGTGACAAGAAAAGAAACAGTAAAAAATGTGGGTTGGTCCTAGGGAACTGCATAACCAAATTAATGGCAAAACTTTCCTGCATACAACTTTGAAGACTTGCTGACAAAAGCTTTAAATGTTCTCTTTTTTTAATTTTTAGAATTTATAACTTTTTCATATATAGTTTCTGTTGCTGCTGGGGAGAGCCCACATATTTCCTTTATAGCAATTAATATACAACATATATATATGTATACAATAAGTAAAAGAGAGAAATGTTTAGAAAAAGGAAAATAGAAATTGAATTTGAGAACAAGCTTCAGATCTATCAACTTTGTTGGACATAAGATTTTATTAACATACATTTTTTAGGCTTAGTATCCATGAGAGTGTACAAGTGTAGTGGGTGATGAATTAATTTCTTTCCCAATAGTATAAAATTATAAGCATTTATCTATAGATACATACAAATAATATACATTAATTAATTGGTAAAAGATAATAAAGGAACATAATAGGATAAAATAAGAATAAAATTGGCTCAGCTCTTTCCTTCCCAAGGTGATCCATCAATGATCAAACATCTAGGTTTACCCTCTGCATCTGATATCAATTATTTGATCATTATACACTCTATACATTAATCTAAATTATATATAATATGTAAACGCAAACATAGAATTATATATATAATTATAAATTAACCATTTTGAGAGAAAAATAATAAAGAAAATAAAAACAACAATTATCATCATCAACATCTGAACTGAACAAGACTGCAAAAGTAAATGCAGTGCAAAGAGATCAAAAGAATTATTAGCAGTAGAAAGCAAAGTAGCATAGAGGCCCCATGGGAGAAGAAATCTTTAAGTTTGGTGAAACAATAAAGCTTAGATAGAAGTAAATGCCTTTCAAAAGACAACTACTAAATGAAAAAAAAAAGGAAAAGAAGGAGAAGCAATGAAAGCTACCAAGAAAAGACCCAAAAGAAACAACAACCCTCTTTAATAGAGTCCCACATTCAATATAGAATATATATAAATATATATGAGAAACCAAAAAATAAATAATCGAATAAGAGAAACAATGTAGAAGAAAATATAAAATTATATTTATTTACCATCGGTGAAAATATAGTGTTGTACATTAGAAAAATAGATATTTAAAATGATAGAAAAGGAATGGGAGGTGTTAGAATGATGAAAGCAGTATTTTTTTGAAAAGAAAAAAAGAGGAAAGAGTCAAGTATACAATAATATTAAATCTAAGGCTAGCAGAGCATGATTGTGCGGGACTCATAAGTAAAGAAATTTTTAGCTTACTATTTGCATTTTCTTTCATAAAAATTTAATGTCATCATTCAATGTGTTTTGGTAGATTTAATTATAGAAAAATAAAAATCATTAATATTTAAATCAACCCTTTATTACTAACATGGAGAACTTATAGGTGGAACATTTTGATTTTTTCAAGTGTCAAATTTATTTATGTTCAAAATAAGTGATTCATTGTCCATTGAATTAGCTAATAGGACTGGCTGGTTAATGGACAACTCTTCAGGTGTCTTTTGTAATGCTTGCTTAATACTATCAATAAATAACTAGCACCAAGCCACCAACGATATCAACACACTCTTAAGAAATTTTTCAAATATGTTCTCATTAGCTAGATAAGTCAAACACATTCCATTACTATGATATGAGGTAAATTCAACCTTATTGATTATATTTTCACAGATATTAGCACTTGAAAGTACTGATGATATACTTTAAGAAATTAAAACACTAAAAAAGCTCACATATCAATTTCCACGTAGTAGCATATATGCTAGCTCTAAGGGTGCAGAAAACAAAGCAAGATGACCACTGAAACTCATAAGTAAAGAAATTTTTAGCAAACCTTCTACTAAATCTCACGAAAGCTAAAAAAAACTTTTTAAGCACTGTAATTTCTAAACTTTAGGAAAAAAATCACCTAAGAAATTATAGCATTTCATCTTGAAACTCCCCTACAAGTGAACCAAAAGCAACATTGAAAAAAAGCACCAACAGAATTTAATGATATACCCAAGTGGAAGGAGGAACACCTCAGCAAATAATATCTCATGTCTAAGGCAAAAAGAATTCAAAAATAGGGAACCAGTAGCTCCATCGAGAACAAAAAAAAATGACAAACAGAACCAGGAACAAAGAACACAAAATTATAGACTCTGCAAAAAAAAAAAGAGAATTCAAAAATAGGGAACCAATAGCTCCATCGAGAACAAGATAATGACTAACACAACTAGGAACAAAGAACACAGAATCATAAACTTTGCCTAAATAAAACTGCTACAACAAACAACCCAAAAAAAAGAACTCATTACAACCCCTAAAAACGTAAAATGAGAACCAGCAAAACCTAAGAATCACACAAGTAGCATTTCAAATGAAGTAGAGGGCCTAAAAGCCCCAAAACTTATTTCCAATCAACCAATAGCAAAATGTGACATGAAGTTCTACCCGCCCCTTATAACAAAAAGATAAAACAGCAGTAGAGTACCCAAAGAAGGCGAAAGCAGACCTTAAACCACATTCAACAGCTATTCCTCCAAGGAAACTTAAGATTTATGAACAGAAGGTATAATCATGGAGAAAAAGGTCTCCCATAAAAAAATATAAGACTTTAACACATACCAGTTTGAAGTTCCTTGCTGTTCGTTCGTTTGGAGTTGTAGAAAGCCTCTCTTGCCTCTTTTTCCGTAAGCGAACAAGAATTAAAGCAGCAAGCTAGCCGTTCAAGAAATTAAAGGAGCATTCTTTCAATATCTAGCTACCCAATACCCATGGATGGTGAAGGAGAGAAAAAAATAGAGCAAATTTTAGGTTTAGGTTTTCAAAATGTTTAGGAAAAAGGAATGAATACAAAGATTATAACTTAAAACCCATTATTTCTTTTCATTTATTTGTTCTTTTTATTTCTTGGTCAATTTTTTCAATTAATTGGTGCCTAAAAATCCTGCTAATAAAATGCATCAAGGACCAGAATTTCAAGGAATTAAGGACCAGTTTATATCTTTTCCTTATTAAAATTGGAAAATCGGGAACTAAGGAAAAGAAATAAAGTGGTCCTCATATGTATACTTTTAAGGACCAAAAATTTGACTGGTTACTAAATTGTGGTCCTTAATAACCCTTTTTCTTATAGTGTATGCTATTTGGTGACAAATGTTGTTCTCGCTAAATTTGGTGAGAGATTTATCCTCGCTAAATGTTGGCGTGAATATCGCGACAACATTATGCTCGCTAAATTTTAGCAAGGACAAAGTTGTTGCTAAATTTTAGTGAGGACAAATACCTCACTAAATTTTAGCTTTCACATTTTGTGACAAATTTTTTTCTCGCTAAATTTGGTATGGAATTTATCCTTGCTAAATATTGGCATAAATATTGCGACGACAATGTACTCACTAAATTTAAAAATGAAAATTTTTTATTTTTTTAATTTAATATGAAGATTTTATTATTTAAATAATAAACAATAAATTAAAAAATAACAAAGTTATATTTATAAAGTACCCAACATTTAATATAAAAATAAATATATTAATGAATAAATTGTTATTTACAATAGCATATTGTAAGCACTGGGTCCTAAGGAGGTCTTTGTCGGGGTTACCTAATGAGAAAATCTACTCATTTAAAAACAGCGAATTGAGGATGATGAACTCTTCGTGGTATTGAAATTATTTTCTGAAAAGCCTTTTAAAATATTTTCGAGCTTAGCCTGTGAGCTGATTAGCTCAAAGGGGGTAAGCGATGAAATATACCCTTAATCGGGTACTTGAAATTGAGTTATGTGCATTTAAGAGCCTTGCACGTCATGCATTTATGGCCTATACACCCGTACATTTGAATAATACTCATCGTTTGGCCTTTAATGAAGGATTTTTGCCTTTTTTTGGAATGCACGACCTTGCATAAAAGGAGTGTACAGCTGTGCACTCCAAGGAATCTTGCCTTTTCAGGCAAGTTGACCTCCTTTTGGAGTGTACAGCTGTACATCCCTATGGTACGGCCGTACACTCAAATGGTGGTGAACGTTCCTATGAGGCAAGTGGGCAAGTGGGGGGTATTGCTTGAGTGTATAGTTGTGCATCCCTATGGTATGACCGTACACTCCTTCCTTTATAAGTTTCCTCCAAATCCTTCTCATGGGTTGGTGGGTCAAGTTTTAGGAATTAAAAAAAAAGAGTTAACTCGCTTTCAAAAAAATCTTAGAAACTTCCAAATAGCTTTAAATGTTTTCTAAGCCAAAAGTAAATTTTTGGCATTTAGCTCTCAGTTATTCAACTATTTCTTGACTATTTCAATACTATAAAGGGTCCACAAATCCAACATTCGATAGTTTAATCAAGTAAGTACACTAGAGGTAATATAAAAGGCCTTTATCAGCATTTTCGTGTTATGATAAGTTTTGCCATTTTTCTCATCTGTTATTTTTTATTATATATTAACCTTTGCTAGATTTAGGTTGTGAAACCCTTTAAAATGGTATATTGCTATGTGATAGAAATTATTAGGCCATCTTCTTTAACTTCTGTTTTATTCATTCCTTTTAAAATATTTTTTTATTAAAATAAAGCTTGGTTTAAAAACATGTCTTTGTATTTAACTTCCTCTTTTTGCTCCATTTTGGATTTGCTATTGGCGAAGACCCTATTTTAAAAAGGAAAGATGGTCGTGCATTGTTTGACATGCATCTGTGCATTAAACGATGCATGACCTGAAATATATTTTCTTACTCTTTAAGGTAGAAGAGTCGATCGTATGTTGTCTAACGCGCTTTCGTGCATTTTTTAATATGTATGCCAGATCCTTATTCTTTTATTTTTTTCACATGTATTAGTTCAAAATTAGTTTTATGTATGTCTTCTTTTCCTTTTTTATTATCATTATCATTCTTTGTTGTCATTGTTATTGTTATAATTATTGCTCCTAAGAAATAAAGTCTTTCATGGATGTGACCAGGAAAGTGCTTTAGGTAAGTCTACTATCCTTTCTCTTTACTGTAAAAATACTTTTTTGATTGCAAATAGAAAATGTTACAAAAAATATTTATAGTAATTAATTAGGGTGTTCCATCAACAAAATTAGACTAATATCCACATTTTGCCTATGAAATTCACATGTAAAATTGGCTTTTAATAATGTAAATGATTTTATATATAATTAAATAATACAGGATGTTTCTTAAATAAAACTTGGATAGGCAAGTCCCTATCTTCGAGATCTTGCAATGAATCGTTTTTTCAATAATCCATATACGATGATCAAAGACCTTACTTATAAGGGTTGACCGGTGTCTAGCAAGTGTACTAGATCAGCTAGTAATATAGGAAAATAAAGATTAAGACCTAAAATATCGAACCCAAGGGAAACTTGTGCTTGTGTGCTAATTCAATTCTAAAACAAATTTTTGTGGGTAAAGAGAGAAGAGAAATCCCAAATTTTGTAATGTTTGAAGAATACAAACTAAAACTAAAATAAAACAAATAACGTAAATTAAAATCAAGAAAAGATCTATTGAAAACAAGTAGATTAAATGAGGTAAAAATCAATGATAAAAACAACTTTCGCTAAAGGACTATCCACCTTAACCAATATTGTTACGACTTAATTAAAATAAAACATACAAGTGATTATGGAAAATTCAGTTTAACAAACCCAGATAACTTTCTCAAGATTATCATTCTAAGTATTAAACTCCCTTATTCAGAACAATTCAATACTTAGCATAAAAGTCTGAATTAATCCCCTAGATGTCTATTAAAACCTTTCTTAAGAGCTTTAACTTCCAACTATTCTTGATTACACCTTTCTTAATCTCAACTTACTCAAATTAACACATAGTCATAACTTATTCAGATTATAACATGCATTAATCCAACTAAATTAACCTAAGAACATACAAGTCATTAATTAACTTAACTCAATTAGTTAACCGATGTTTAGTCACGTTAATAATTAACTTAAAGTTGAATAAAAACAAGACTATGCTTAAGAACCAAGAAATAATCAAACTTGTATTTAAATTGAAAAACAAACTTAAGTCATAGCAATACAAGTTAAGGATTCAAATATCCTTTAGCAAAAGTTAAAGAAAACTACTCACAAGACATAATTAAAACTAAAAACAAAAGCTTGAAGAAAAACTGTAAACCTAGAAATGTAAAAATAAACTAAGAAAAACAAAGCTAAAAACTCCAGATTGATCCCCCTCTTCTGTGTTTTAGCTGGCTATTTATAGGCCAAAGTAGATGTGAATTACTTTCCAAACTCTCAGAATTGAATTGGAAGTAATCTGGCTGCTCAAAACAGGAGAATTTGTCTAAACAAGAAACTGAGAAAAACTGCGCAAATAGGAATTCTTGAATCACGTGACCACGGCTCCAATCTGGTTCTCCTACACGTGGGCACGGCTTCATTTTCTTCTCCTACACACGTGGCCACGTGTGGAATTTGCCTTGGATCACACGTGGTCACGTCCCTTGTTTCCTTCTCTTCCTTGCTCCTTCACGTGGTCACGCCCTTTCACTCAAATTCCTTCATTCTCTTTTCACATGGCCACGTTCTCTCTTAATTACCCTTCCACGTGGTCACGTGTATGTACTTCACTAATTTCACATGGCCACGGCTCAATGCTCTGGACTGAAAGCTCGTTTTCTTGATCAATTTCTTCAAATTTACGCTTTTGGCCCAAAACTTTGCACTTTTTACACTTTAAACCCTTTTTCATCAATTTTACCCTGAAAATCATGCAAAACACAGAATTAACCTTAAAAACATAAATATTAACAAAATAACTCTAATTTAACCTAAATAAAACCAAAATAACTAAATAACACAATTAAAAACACATTAAAAAACCATATATAATTCACACTTATCAAATACCCCACACTTAAACCTTGCTTGCCCTCAAGCAAATTAGAACAAACCCTCCTTCAAAACTTTTAAACTTGTATCAAGATATGTAATTTCATAACCAAACTTAGCATTTTAAGACAAGCACTTAATATAACCTCTAAATAAATCAATCTTCAAATAAGAGAATATGAGATAGTTTCCTTGTGTGTGTGTAAGACCAAATCATTTTAAGTATTTTCCAAATCCAAAACACCAATGCAAATTCATAGTCAAGTTTAAAATGAATGTACACATAAGTATACACATGGTTTCGTGCTTAAAACTCTAGAAACACCATAGACCTCTCCTTTAGCACTGGAACCCGAAGGTTATCTCCGCTAAGCAACTCAAAAACAAACTTAAAATCACATAGGTCTTACAAAGGTTGTAATGGGGCTAAGGGTATGGGTTATCAAAGAATGGATAAAAGATCAACAATAAGATTAGCCACTCTAAGATAAAATAAACTAACTTTTCATCCCATTAACAAAAACTTAGCCAATTTTTCTCAACTTTTCACAATTCAAAGCACTTATAAGAGAGAAATAATAATTAAAACTCTCTTTCATTTACAATTTATACCCTTTTTCAAGAAGTCATAACCAATTTTTCTTGTAACTACCCCACACTTAAGATTTTGCCATACATGCTAGCTTTATTTCATTTTTTTTCCTCTTCTTTTTTCATTTTTTTAATCAAAATTTCTCTTTTCTTTTCTAGCTTTGATATTGGCAATACAATAATATAACATGGATAATAACAAGGTAACAATTCACTATTTCGTTTGACTTCAATAATAGTCCTTTGATCATAATCATCTTATTACACCTATCAAGATATCCAATTCCTATTAATCCATCCTATCCTAGAGTGGCCAATTCTATAAGGGAAGCTAAAAGCTTTTTAGGCTATATGGTAAAATAAATGAGTGTAACAAAAAAAATAAATATGGCACGCATTAAGCATACCTCATTAGGCTCAAAAATGGCTAACAACGGATAAATATGCATATAGAGTAGGAAAATAAGTTAAAATATGGCTTAACAAGAAAAACATTGCCTAGATCACTTTCCAAGTTGTTTTGAATTGCTTTTATGCTTTGAAGGGTAATGAGGAAGGTTCTAGTGTTCTAAAATTCATCACTTAACTATTTCAATGCTTTTTTTTCTCTAATTTTAAAAATTGGTCTTAAGTGCTTAAAAGAAGTAGAAACTAACAAATATTTATCAAGTTGAAAATTAACCTACCTAAAGATTTATTAAACAACATTAATGTTCTATTGCTAAGTAAAGGTTTAAAACATGCATATTCTAAATCCAAGTTCAAATTGTTCCAAGTTTTGAAGATAACTAGGCCAAACTAAGTTCTCATGCAAAGTAAGTGAAACAGTAAACTATATAAATTTTACAACCTTAAACAACCAAACAAAACATAAACAAAAACAAACTAATGGAAAATAAAACACAAAACACAACATAAAAACTTGATTCATGAAAGAGAAAAGAAAAAGAAAGATAGAAAACTCCCCTGAAAGGAGGCTACCCCCTCCTCAAGACTTTGCTGTTCGCAGCAACCAAAAATCTACTGAAATAGAGGTGGTGGTGGAGGAAAACGTTGCCAAAACTGTAGAATAAAGTGCTCCACTCTCCTATTGCCTTCCCTTACTTCAGCCCGAAGCATATATAACCTTGCTTGCATTTGATCGAGCCTCATTTGTTAAGCATCCATCCGACTACTCAATTGATTAAACGGTGCTTCCCATTTCGGTGTTATGGGCTCATGAATAGGGGAAGGGACAGCTGGGGCAACATGCTCCTCTTCTGGCTCATTTGGCTGCTCCTCTTGCTCCGCAATCCTAATATGGGTTTCTCTCAAATACTCCTCTCGTGTTGCCCAATGTCCTCGGGGCCTAGGTATCAGAATCTTCATCCTTTTCAACATTCTATTATCAATGCAAGGCAAATCTCCTGGAAGTGGCTCGCCATAAACCGGATGATTAACTGCACCTGCCAAAACTGTAGCTACCCATCCAATAGAGATATTATCAATGTTACCTGGCATTTTCTGCAGATCCTTAATTCGACTAGCTATAATGCCGGCTCCATTAATTGCAATGCCATCCATCATACATCTTAAAACCATGGCTTGAGAGACACTAATAGTACTGGCATTCTTTAAGTTGTTATACATAGTTTTTGCCAAAAACCGATGAATTATTCTCAAAGCATAAGTTCTTAGAGCATGTACCTTGCATTGGCCTCCTACCCAAGGCTTATTCAATTCAAGATCTTTAATTCTCTCCCAATTCTCCGCAGGTGAAGCATTTTCCAATTCCCAGGGAGCAGTTGGCACAAAACCTAAAATTTCAGAAAATTGAGTGAAGGTTAAAGAGTATCCTTTCTTACCTAGATTAAAACCAATTGTGCCATCCGAATTATCTCTTTTGAAATAACATTCAAAGGAATACAGAAGATCTCTAGCCATCTCTGGGTACACCTTTGGTTTCTTTTTTATGAATTCCCCCCAGCCAATGTTTTGAAGCAACGGTTCGATCTCATAATCCCATAAATTTCCAGCTGGGATATTGAGGAACAAATGACTTAAGTAGGCGGGCTGCACATAGTTGCACTTGCTGAAAATAATCAAATTTGTTAACCTTCACCCGGTCTACATATGATGGAATTCGTACCCCAGAGGAACTAGCGACATCAGGGTGTTTAGTCCTTCGAGGTGCCACTACAATCAAAGAAAACACAATGTAATTATTAATTTCTAACACCAAATAGACTGCTTATAAGTGCATGAATATGTATGATGCATTATTTGGATGAAGTGAAAATTTAATAGCATATGTCATGCAAAATACAAAGATCATAAACAATTCTTTCACAAGGTAATTGACATGCATCAATGCAAACTAGAAATATGCCAACCAAAGAGTGGAGGTTAAAGTTTTTATTAAAAGAAAACTCATTGAGGCATTTCATCGAACACGTTATGAGCATAAGTTTGAGCATGAATTTCAAAAGCATAACCAAGAGCGTTTATTATCCAATTCTATATTAACCATCTATTACATGCACTCAATAATCATAATCATCCAAATAAGCAAAGACAATAAACATGCACACAATATGTGAAGTGCAGATTAACCTAAAAACTAAACATTTATTGAACAAATTTGCACAAAACACTACCATTGATGATAAACAACTAGTAATTACGGAGGAGAGGAAGTAAATACTTACTTAAGAATGAGAAGTACACCAAAAATGCAATACAAAGTGGAGATGGCATGTGAGATGTTCAAAAACCTAAAAATTAGGATGCAAAGGTGGAAACCACGATGATGAATGATGAAAGAGAAAATAAATTGAAAGAGGAAGCTAATGGAGATGATGAGTGTTGGTAGAGAGTGAAAATCCATGGGCACGGGTGAAGATTAGGGTTGATGATGCGTGGACACGGGTTAGAGTGAAGAAAGAATGAGAAGTGAAGCAAAAAATTAAATCGTGAAGTGTATATAGGCAGCAAGTTGGGGCGTGGCCACGTGAAGTTCCAAAGAAGAACCACACGTGGTCACGTGTGGGATTGCTCTTGTACAAGGCGTGGCCACGTGTGGTTTTGTACAAAAAATCCACGTGGTCAAGTGTTTCAAAGAAATGTGTCCCCAGTCCAACCCGTGGCCACGTGAGGTTCAGTGAAGAACTTCACGTGGTCACGTGTAGGTATATTTCCTGCCTCCTTTCTTCGTTTTTGGAACACAGCTCTTCTTTCAACGTAATTTTTTCCCAATTCTTAGTTTTGAAAACATATCTTCTTTTAAAAATATTGTTCTCTTCATTCTTTTCATGAATCAAAACACACAAACATGTAAAAATGCAACAATCATGAACACTTAATTAAAACTCAACTATAAAACAAAGAGAGAGAATAGAAGTTCTGAATTTTTAAAGTCTTCAGCTAGACTTTTCAAACCAAATTTTAAATATCTTAAAGGACCATGGTTGCTTCAGCAACCTCTTGATGTCCGATTTGGTATGGTTTAAGACGATGACCATTGACTTGAAATTCACGTCCATCTTTTAAGTTCTTGATTGTCACTACACCGAGATGATTGCTTGCTATCACTTGATATGGTCCAAGCCATTTCGATTTCAGCTTTCCTGGAAACAAACGAAGACGACTATTATAAAGCAGTACTAACATTCCCGGGACAAAATCTTTTACCCTTAAATGCTTGTCATGCCATCGTTTTGTCTTTTCTTTGTAGAGTGCAGCATTGCTATACAACCATTGTCGAATTTCATCAAGTTCATTGAGCTGAAATTTTCTTCTTTCACCTGTATTACTCAAATCAAAGTTAAGAAATTTTGTAGCCCAATATGCTTTATGTTCTAATTCTACGGGAAGGTGACATGCTTTCCCAAAAACAAGTCTAAAGGGGGACATACCTATAGGGGTTTTAAATGCGGTTCGATAAGCCCATAAAGCCTCATCTAACCTAAGAGACCAATCTTTTCTAGAGTTATTTACTGTTTTCTCCAAAATTGATTTCAACTCCCTATTAGATACTTCCACTTGGCCATTGGCTTGAGGGTGGTATGGGGTTGTGATTTTGTGTTTGACACCAAATTTCTTGAGTAAGGTCTTAAATTGATGGTTGACAAAGTGTTTGCCCCCATCACTTATAATAGCTCTAGGTGCTCTGAATCTAGTGAAGATATTCTTTCTAATGAATTCCAACATAATTTTTGCATCACATGTCCTAGTAGCTATTGCCTCTACCCATTTACTTACATAATCCACTGCCACCAAGATATACTCATACCCAAATGAATTCGGAAAAGGACCCATAAAATCAATGCCCCAAACATCAAATATTTCTACTTCTAGCACATTGTTCATAAGCATCTCATCTCTCTTGGATATGTTTCCTACTCTTTGACATTTATCACAAGTGGCTATGAAAGATTTTACATCCTCAAATAAAGTAGGCCAGAAAAAACCTGATTGGAGTATCTTTTGAACTGTTCTATTCGGTCCATGATGACCTCCAACTTCACCCTCATGGCATTGGTGCATGATAGCTCTTTGTTCCCATTCTGGTACACACCTTCTCAATACTTGATCCGGACATATCTTGACCAGGTATGGATCATCCCAAAGGTAATGCTTGGCATCCATTATGAGTTTTTTCTTTTGTTGCCAAGTAAATTCCTTAGGGAGATAGCCACCTGCAAGAAAATTGGCTATATTAGCGTACCATGGAACTGAATTTTCATAAGTAAAACAAGCACAAATATGTTCATCAGGAAATAAGTCAGAAATTTCTCCCTTTTCGATACTAGCATGATCCAATCTAGAGAGATGGTCAGCTACAAAATTTTCTGCTCCTTTCTTATCTTTTATTTCAACATCAAACTCTTGAAGTAGTAACACCCATCGGATAAGTCTCGGTTTGGAATCCTTCTTGGCAAAAACGTGTCTTAATGCAGCGTGATCCGACAAAACCGTAATTTTAGATCCTAAAAGGTAAGATTAGAATTTCTCAAATGAAAAGACTATTGCCAAGAGTTCCTTTTCCGTAGTAGTGTAATTTACTTGGGCTCCAGTGAGTGTGTGGCTCGCATAATAAATGGTGTAGAAAATCTTCTCCTTTCGCTGTCCTAAAACCGCTCCAACGGCGTAATCACTTGCATCACACATGATTTCAAACGGTAAGCTCCAATCGGGTGATGCAATGACCGGTGCACTAACTAATTTTTGCTTCAATAGGTTAAAAGCCTGCAAACACTCAGTATCAAAGTTAAATGCAGCATCTTTAAGCAATAAATTAGAGAGTGGCTTGGCAATTTTAGAGAAATCCTTAATAAATCGACGGTAAAACCCAGCATGACCAAGAAAACTCCTAATGCCTTTTACGCTAGTTGGTGGAGGTAGTCTTTCTATCACATCAATTTTTGCTTTATCAACCTCAATGCCTTTTTCATAAATTTTATGCCCTAAAACAACGCCTTTTCTAACCATGAAATGACATTTTTCCCAATTTAGCACAAGGTTAGTTCCTTGACACCTCTTTAAAACCAATGCTAGATTATGCAAACAAGATGCAAAATCATGACCATAAATAGTAAAATCATCCATAAAAACCTCCATAATTTTTTCAATGAAATCATGAAATATGGCCATCATGTATCGTTGAAATGTGGCAGGTGCATTACAAAGACCAAAAGACATTCTCCTATATGCAAATGTTCCATATGGACATGTGAATGTGGTCTTCTCTTGATCTTCCGGGGCTATAGGTATTTGCATGTACCCCGAATATCCATCTAAGAAACAATAAAATTTATTTCCTGCCAATCGCTCTAAAATTTGATCTATAAAGGGCAATGGAAAATGATCCTTTCGAGTGGCATCATTCAATCTCCTATAATCAATGCATACTCTCCAACCTGTAACTGTGCGTGTAGGAATTAACTCATTATTTTCATTTATCACTACAGTCATTCCCCCCTTTTTAGGCACACATTGAACAGGACTTACCCAATTACTGTCAGAGATAGGATAGATAATACCTGCATCAAGTAGTTTTAATACCTCATTTTTCACTACCTCTTGCATAGTTGGGTTGAGCCTTCTTTGAGGTTGCACCACCGGTTTAAAGTTGTCCTCCATAGGTATTCGATGTGTACAATAGCTTGGGCTAATCCCTTTTAAGTCGGATGTTGCCCAACCAATTGCTCATTTATGCTTTTTGAGGACTCCAATGAGCATTTCTTCTTCCAAATCTGTCAACAAAGATGAAATAATGACCGGATTAGCATTATCACTTAAAAACACATATTTCAAATGAGATGGAAGTGTTTTAAGTTCAGAGTCTCCCTTAGGAGGGGATGGTTCATCCTCCTTTTCCTTAACCTCACTGTGCTCTTGTTCCAAAATTTGTATCAATTGTTTCTCCTTTGTGTCCAACTCTTCCATTCTTTTTGGATGCATTAAGCAACTTTGAAGCTCATCTTTGAGAATGATTTCCTCTTGCTTTGTGTTGGCACATTCTTGAACCTCATCAATAAAGTAAATGGATTCTTCAAAATCATATGAGGGATGTTTTAAAATTTTATTAACATTAAAAATCATTTCCTCCTCATTAAATCTTAAAGTAACTGTTTGTCCATGGACATCAATTAAAGCTCTTGCTGTGTTCAAGAATGGCCTCCCCATAATTAAAGGCACTTTTCTATCCTCTTCCATGTCCATCACCACAAAATCTACTGGAAATATAAAATTCCCCACTTTAACCAACAAGTCTTCAATGATTCCCTTTGGCCTTTTCACCGATCTATCCGCCAATTGAAGCGTCATTCGGGTTTCCTTCAAATCACCTAGATTTAATTTCCTGCAAATTGAATAAGGCATTAGATTAATACTAGCACCCAAATCACATAAAGCATTGCCAACAAAATTTCCCCCTAGTTCATAAGGCAATGTAAAACTACCTGGATCTTCCAATTTTTCAGGAATTTGTTGGTTAATATAGCACTACAATTACCGGATAATTGAACTGCTCCTATTCCTTCTAGCTTTTTCTTATTAGTGCACAATTCTTTCATAAATTTAGCATATTTAGGCATGTGTAATAAAGGTTCAGCAAATGGTAAATTTATATGCAGCTTTTTAAACATGTCTAAAAATCGACTCAATTGCTCATTTTGTTTTTCTTTTCTAGCTAGAATAGGAAAAGTTGAGACTCATCAAGAACAGTGGAAACAAGTTTGTCCTTACCTTTACCCTTCTCAACTGTTAGAGATACTTTTTCAGTATTTTCAGAATTAGAAACACTTACCTCCATTGTCGGTTCCACCTTTTTATAAGAATTCTTACCAAGTTCAGTCTCCTCTAATTCTTTCCCACTCAAGGTGATTTCTTTGGCTTCCTCCTTTGGATTTCGATCTATATTAGATAGAAATGTCCCTTGAGCACGATTTGATAAAGAACTAGCAAGTTGCCCCATTTGGTTTTCTAGGTTCCTAATGGATGCCTCTTGATTTCTCATCCAAATATCCTGCAATTTCCATCTAGCATCTTGACTAGCTAAAATTGAGTTTTGGGATGCCATGAAATTTGCAATCATTTCCTCAATGTTAGATTTCTTTTCTTGAGGTGGGGGAGGTTGAGGTTTTTGAAAACCAGGTGGTTGGTGATATGCTTGAGATGGGTATTGGTTAGAGTAATGTGGTGGAACTTGACTTTGATATGAAAGTTGATTATTGGAAGTTTGCCCATGGTTAAATTGGAGTCTAGGATTGGGGTTAGAAGAAGAACCTTGATTACCTTCTCTCCATGAAAAATTTGGATGGCTTCTCCATCCCACATTGTAAGTATTGCTATATGGATTCAAGGCATTCACTTCTTCTACCATACTTTCAGCATTCTTCATTCCCAAAGGTCCTGCAATACCTACATAAGAATCAACTTCATTAGACAACATAGAGACATTTTTAGATTTAAGCTCATTAATTTCTTTTAAATGTCTTTTTTCCATTAATTCCAATTGAGCTTTTAACATTGCAATTTCATCAACATTATGAACTCCCTGTTTCTTTTGAGTTGCTCTAGAGCTTGCCCATTGAGCATCATTAGTGGCCATCTCATCAAGGAGTAAGAATGCATCCTCGGGAATTTGATTCATGAAACTTCCATTGGAGGCTGCATCTAGAAAAGATCTTGTTGATGGATGGGCACCTGCATAAAAGATGTGCATTAATTGAAAAACAGGAACTTCATGATGAGTGCAACTTTTCAACAGTCTCCTAAATCTTTCCCATGCTTCATGGAATGGCTCCTCATAATATTGTTGAAAATCACTAATTTGTTTCCTAATGAGTGCAGTCTTAGTGGGTGGGAAAAATTTGCAAAGAAATTTTTCTTACATTTGTTGCCAAGAATGGATGGATTGATTTAGAAACATTTGTAGCCAATCCCTAGCTTTTCCTATTAGGGTGAATGGAAAGAGTTTCAACCTAATTGCATCAGTCGATACATTAGGAATTTGCACAGTGTCACTCACTTCTAAAAACATATCCAAATGTTGTGCAAGATTCTCTATATCCGAACCGGAAAATTGGTTTCTTTGTACCATAGTGATGGTAGCAGGTTTAATCTCAAAGGGTTGGTGGTGAGGGATTCTAATAGTTCTATGCTCTTCATTCCACCTAGGGATAGCATAATCCCTTATGGTTCTAGGTCGATACCCATTTTCGGGAGCTTGGTGGGGTATGTGTTGCTCTTCTATCCTAGGTGGTGGATCATTCATAGGTTGTTCAATTTCTGGGTCATTCATATTGCCTTTTCTGTTCCTATGGAATGTCCTCTCAATTTCAGGGTCTAATGGCAAGATGGGGTTGTCTCTCACCATAAACCACTAATCAACCAAAAAGAAAATAAGAAAAGAGATGAAAAAGAGAAGAAAACACACAAAAATCACTTTAAAATCAAAGTAAACAAACAAACGCCAATGTTTCCCCGGCAACGGCGCCAAAAACTTGGCCGGTGTCTAGCAAGTGTACTAGATCGGCTAGTAATATAGGGAAATAAAGATTAAGACCCAAAATATCGAACCTAAGGGAAACTTGTGCTTGTGTGCTAATTCAATTCTAAAACAAATTTTTGTGGGTAAAGAGAGAAGAGAAATCCCAAATTTTGTAATGTTTGAAGAATACAAACTAAAACTAAAATAAAACAAATAACGTAAATTAAAATCAAGAAAAGATCTATTGAAAACAAGTAGATTAAATGAGGTAAAAATCAATGATAAAAACAACTTTCGCTAAAGGACTATCCACCTTAACCAATATTGTTACTACTTAATTAAAATAAAACATACAAGTGATTATGGAAAATTCAGTTTAACAAACCCAGATAACTTTCTCAAGATTATCATTCTAAGTATTAAACTCCCTTATTCAGAACAATTCAATACTTAGCATAAAAGTCTGAATTAATCCCCTAGATGTCTATTAAAATCTTTCTCAAGAGCTTTAACTTCCAACTATTCTTGATTACACCTTTCTTAATCTCAACTTACTCAAATTAACACATAGTCATAACTTATTCAGATTATAACATGCATTAATCCAACTAAATTAACCTAAGAACATACAAGTCATTAATCAACTTAACTCAATTAGTTAGCCGATGTTTTGTTACGTTAATAATTAACTTAAAGTTGAATAAAAACAAGACTATGCTTAAGAACCAAGAAATAATCAAACTTGTATTTAAATTGAAAAACAAACTTAAGTCATAGCAATACAAGTTAAGGATTCAAATATCCTTTAGCAAAAGTTAAAGAAAACTACTCACAAGACATAATTAAAACTAAAAACAAAAGCTTGAAGAAAAACTGTAAACCCAGAAACGTAAAAATAAACTAAGAAAAACAAAGCTAAAAACTTCAGATTGATCCCCCTCTTCTGTGTTTTAGCTGGCTATTTATAGGCCAAAGTAGATGTGAATTACTTCCCAAACTCTCAGAATTGAATTGGAAGTAATCTGGCTGCTCAAAACAGGAGAATTTGTCTAAACAAGAAACTGAGAAAAAATGCGCAAATAGGAATTCTTAAATCACGTGACCACGGCTCCAATCTGGTTCTCCTACACGTGGGCACGGCTTCATTTTCTTCTCCTCCACACGTGGCCACGTGTGGAATTTGCCTTGGATCACACGTTGTCACGTCCCTTGCTTCCTTCTCTTCCTTGCTCCTTCACGTGGTCACGCCCTTTCACTCAAATTCCTTCATTCTCTTTTCACATGGCCACGTTCTCTCTTAATTACTCTTCCACGTGGTCACGTGTATGTGCTTCACTAATTTCACATGGCCATGGCTCAATGCTCTGGACTGGAAGCTCGTTTTCTTGATCAATTTCTTCAAATTTACGCTTTTGGCCCAAAACTTTGCACTTTTTACACTTTAAAACCTTTTTCATCAATTTTACCCTGAAAATCATACAAAACACAGAATTAACCCTAAAAACATAAATATTAACAAAATAACTCTAATTTAACCTAAATAAAACCAAAATAACTAAATAACACAATTAAAAACACATTAAAAAACCATATATAATTCACACTTATCAAGGGTCATAATGAACTGCCAGATTTATAGATGTCCTTATCACTTTATTTTATGCCATGATTTATCACTTTCTCACGTGATTGGGTGCGCCTTTAATTTCAATATTTGCTCTACTTGTGCATGAAAAAAAGGGATATCACAATTAATTTGAAAGCTGTTATGTCACATTTGTCAAAGGTAAAAATAAAAGTGGAATTTCGGATCCTCTCTAGATTTTTGCCCACACAAGCTCAGAATATCCTTCTTTCCCAATGTTCTATTAGGTTGTGACTCATAACTATTCAACCTTGTGGTGCCCAACTAGATACCTCTCGATCATCAATTTTTAGCGATAAGATAGGGACACCTGGACATGCCACATCACACCTTTCGAGGTTTATGATTATGGTAAGTCGAGTTGAGTCTCTTTCCTATCACGAAGCGACTGTCGGTTTGGACGGGGAACCTTAACCTGGTTCTGACCCTAAAAGCGGGATCAAACTGCTAAAGGTTAAAGGTTTTCTCATTCAAACTTGATGATCCTTTGGTTTCGAGGGTGAAATAGGGTGTCGGTGACTTGAAAGAAGAAATAGCAAAGCTATCAAAGGAAGGGCATGCATCATAGTGGCAACTCCATTGGGGAGGAATCTTTGAGATTTCACTCTGAAACCACTTTTGACTTATGTGACATAAAAGGCATTTGGTTAAGAAATTTTATCTCTTTTTGAAATTGCATTAAAATCATGTTAAAGCCTTAGAATAAGTAAGGCGTCCCAGTTTTCTAACCCCAGTGTGTTCCCGAAGCACTCCCTTGTTGTTCACTCAACTAAAGGTAGTGTTAGGGATAATCACCAGCCTAAGTCTAGTACCTGATGGTATATTGAATGGTGACCCGATTGATCATTATGCTTGTGATGAGCTAGATCTATTGGCAGGGACCATACTTAGGTAGCCTTGTAATTGAGTACCTGGACCAAAAGCTCATGTAATGACATAGAAATCTCCATTAGGACGTCCATAACAATTTTGCATTGCTTGTGATATGGATCCTTGTGTATTAGGCATGCCCAGATGAATTCATATGTTTGCTTATCAAAGGCTGCCATGCCCCAATAAGCCTATTTTGATTTGCTTAGGTCGCCCAAATATTCACCGATCAAACACCTTTTTGTGTGCCTTTCTCGAAAGATGTTATGCTACCGAATTTTTGCCATGCACCATACACATTCATCAAGGTGCCCTATTGACCCATAAATTAAGCCCACCTAGGAAAGAGGACTTTAACCACATGTGTAGGAGGAATAAGGTGAAGAGGATCCCTACATATGGTTGTTGATGCTGCATCCCACGATCATGCATCTGCGTCTACTCATGCATCATGCTAACAACCCCCATTTTCATAGCCATAATAGAGCCATCATTTCCTAGACAGTTTTGGGGTTCGAACGATCGTCTGGTTAAAAAGTGGTTTGCTGAACAAATAGAAGAACTAGTATTAAGGCAGAGTTCAAAATTGGGATCTAAGTTGGGAATATACAACGTTTCGAATGAATTTTCAGACGAATTTTTAGAATAGTCAGAGAGGAAAGTTATGGCCGAGCCCACTCCTCAGGTTGGTTTCTCTGGTTCCCAAGATGCTAAAAAAGGATGGATGATCTTGAGAGAAAAATGATGTTGATGTTTGCAAGTCTCACAGCTAGTTTGGCCTCCATTTTAGCTGCTCAACTTGTCACAGCAGCTGCTGCTAGAGTTGAGTTTACTCCTATCAGGGAGACCCCAGTAACTCCTATCGTGATACCCCTACTTATAACAGATGTCAAGAATGTTACTTCGCGAAGAGTAGAGAAGGATGTTATGCGAGTTGGTCCCGAATGTGATTTTATAATTGATGAGGAGGATGAGTTGCAGGCCCCTCAAGCATTGAAGAGCCTCGTCCCTAAAGAGGAAAGTCTCATTGTAAAGAAGATGGAAAAAAAGTTGGAGGCTTTGACTAGGATGTTGTATGTGGGGAAAGGGGTCAGTCTTGAGGATATCAATTTAGATGGTGAGGATGCCTTACCTAGTCAATTTAAAATTCCTGACTTGATGAAGTTTGTTGGTACATTTGATCCTCTGGCTCATATAAAGCAGTATGTCCTGCATATGAAGAGGACTGTACTTACTAAGAGATAAAAGGTTAATCTCTTTAGTCTTAGCCTAGTGGGCCCCACTGTTGACTAGTATCATAGTTTGGACCGAAAGATAAAAGAAGATTGGGAGAGATTGACAGAGGAATTCTTTAAACAGTATGACTGTAGCACACACATGGAAGTTACCCTAAAGGATTTGGAGTTGTTACAACAAAAACCTGGAGCATCCTTTCACGAGTACCTCACTCGATGGAGGAATAGAGTGATAGAGATTAAAAGAAAACCGACACATAGGATTAGATCTTCCTGTTCATTCAAAATGCCAGTCCTTATTTAAAGAAAGGTATCAAAATGAAAGGATTGAAGGATTGGGAGTTTTTGAAAGACATAGCGATTGAAGCCGAGGGGGAATATTTGAAAAAGAAGGCTAGTGCTATAGGTTCAAATAGTGAAGGATATAACAATAACAAGAGTGGTTTTGGGAACTCAGGATTTGGTAAGAGTACTGATAACAATAGCAGCAGTAGAAGTAACAGTGAAAGAAATGTTGAGTTATTAGCGATAGGTGTCATTCAACGTCGTTACTCAAAATTAGGCAAGTCACTATCCTGGTGCCTTAGTCATTTAATGAAAGAAGGGAAGTTACAAATGATGCCCTTCAAGCCTACAAGGAGTCAAGGCTAGCCTGGATATAGATCTGATTGGTATTGTATCTTTCACCAACACATAGGGCATGAGACTGATTATTGTCGTAGCTTAAGGGACTGTATCCAGGACTTGATTGACTCCTGACAGATTCCTGATGCAAAGAAGAGAGCCAAGAAGAAAGAAGCTTATAATGTTGTGCTGCCACTGGTCTTCATGGTTGGGTCTAGGTTGCTAGAATGATATGGTTTGCTAGATTTGTATGAAAATGAGTACTTGGCTATCATGCACAAGGCCTAAGGAAGCAGTAATGGTCCAACCATAAGTGCAAAAAGGTCGGTAAAAATGAGGAAATCAGTTCAGCTAGTGGATATCTGGGATACAAATAGTGAAAATGGCTTAGTTAAGGCTAAAGAGGAGCCAAAAGACCTATGGAAAAGTGAGAAGGAAGTGAAAAATGGAAAGATGATTCAGGCAGTCACCAGAAGTGCAAGGGTCATGCCGAAAGTTGAGAGGCCACAGGAACCCACTACTCCTATATAGGAAAGAACCACAGAGGATAATTTGGTCCTAAAGCAACTTAAGAAAGCTCATGCTCAGATTTTTATTTGGGATTTGCTTAGGCAGTTGCCTTCCTATCGCCGGAAGTTGGTAGAGGCTTTATGTGAATCCACTGTTGCTACCACTATATCCCCTTTCGAGCTGTTAGAAATGGTAAAAGGGGATTCTAAAGAAAAGATTATGTTCACTAATACAGATCTCTCGTTAGAAGGATGTGAGCATAATCGCCCTTTATACATTAGGACTAAGGTAAATGGCAAACACACTACATGCATAAGGGTGAATGATGGTTCTTCCATTAACGTGTGTCCCTTTATGGCAATGGCAGCATATGGTATTGATAAGACTATGCTCACTCAATCTCGACTTACCATAACGGCTTATGACAACTCGACGAGACAGGCTGCTGGCATTTTTGGGAGATGATGAAGACAGGACCTATTAAGATTGAGGCAGAATTTGCAGTGTTGCAGATACTGGCAAATTTCTCCTTGTTGTTAAGGCAGCTTTGGTTTCACAAGTTAAGAGGGGTTCCTTCCACCTTACACTAAATGGTCCAAATCCGATATGAAGGAGGTATGGTTACCATTAAGGCAGCAAAAGAAAATTCTATTTCTGCTTTAAGCATAGCGAATTAGCCTTTCAATGGGTTTCATATGGCTGGAATTGGTATTGAAGGGGAAGAGATAGATTCTACAAGCTCTCAGGCCGTTAACATGATGAAGAAGATGAATTACTTACCAGGTGCTAGATTGGGAAAGAATTCTCAAGGGATTCCTACACCTATTGATCCCATTGGTCAGAAAGACGGGAAGAGCTTGGGTTATTGTAAGGGTGATGATAAGAAGCCACATAAGATACAGTCGGGAAATATTCCTCATATACTTGAAAGCTTTGTGCCAGCATTTGAGGAATGCAAGTATTGTGGGGAAGCTGAACTCATAATAGTCCAAGGGAAGATCGTTCCTAGATTTATAATCTTTGATGATGTCTTTGACTGGTTAGCTGGAACCATCAAGCTTGTATTGGGATTCTAAGATAAAGAGGTTATAGCTAAGCTCACCGATTTGGATTTGGGTTGCCTCAAGGAGGTACTGACACCAAAGTCATTAGCCACCAAGGCTAAAAGCAAAGAGAAGATTGAATGTGAGGCTACAGTCATTGAGAAGGAGGCACCACCAGAGAAAGAAGAGGCATCTATTGCTACATAGGCCGTCCCTAATTTGGAGTATGATTCTTTTGTTGATGCAATTTATGTTCCTGAATTATTTTGTAATGATGTACCCTTTCTTGCTCAAGTTAATAAGATGAATAACTTTGCTTATTTGTTTGATGTCTCATCTGATTTCATCATGCATGATCATAATCATGACACATTCATATTTGACATTAATTCAATAAACACTACCTCTTTTAATCTTGGAACGCAAGATAACCCTAAAGAGATCTTGACTGCATCCAATGTGACTCCTGAAGAGAGAATAAAATTCGAGAGAATATTGAAAAAATATAAAAAAGTATTCGCCTGGACCTACGAAGATATGCTTGGGATTGACAAAAACGTTGTGAAACATACCATTGCAACATATTCAGACAGTAAGCCAGTAAAGCAGAAGCTTCGAAGACTTAGGCTAGAATGGATAGAAAAGGTAAAAGAGGTAGTGAAAAGACAGATTGAAGCAAAGTTCTTGGTTGAAGTCCAGTACCCTACCTGGCTAGCCAATATTGTCCTTATTGCTAAGAATGATGGAAAAGTGCGGATGTTCATGGATTACCGCGATCTGAATAAAGCTTGCCCAAAAGATGATTTCCTGCTCCCCCATATAGACCTATTGGTCGACAGCGTAGCAAAATGCATAATGTACAATTTTGTTGATAGATACGCAGGGTACAATCAGATCTTAAATAAGACAATAGATAGGGTGAAGACAGCCTTCATTATTGAATGAGGGACCTATGCATACAAGGTCATGCTATTTGGACTAAAGAATGTGGGGGCCACTTATCAGTAAATGGCTACCAAAATCCTCAGCGATTTGATCCATAAGGAATTTGAAGTGTACATCAATGAAATCATGATCAAGTCAGTTATAAAGGAAGGACATTTTAAGGCCTTGGAGAAGTTTTTCCAATAGATCGACAAGTATAACCTTCATCTTAACTCGAAGAAGTGTGTATTTGGGGTGACCTTTAATAAGCTGCTAGGGCATGTAGTAAGTCAAAAAGGGATAGTGGTGGATCCGGATAAGGTGAAAGCCATTCAGGAAATTCCAATACCAAGGAAGGAGAAGGAGATTCGAGGGTTCTTGGGGCAGATTCAATACATCACCTGATTCATCGCTAGACTCACCTCTTCAAGCTTCTAAGAAAGGATCAGCTGGTCAAATGGAACAATGATTGTCAGAAGGCCTTTGATGCCATCAAGTTGTACCTGTTGCATCCTTTAGTTCTCCAGCCACCCAGACCGTTAAAGCCTTTAATCTTGTATATAGCAGTGGAGCAAAGTTCAGTAAGGGCCATACTGTCTCAAGAAGATGATGCCAAAGACGAGTTCGCCGTGTACTACCTAAGTAAAAAGTTCTTGCCATACAAGACCAAGTACACAGATGTGAAAAAGATTTGCCTGGCAGTAATATGGGCCTCGAAGAAGTTAAGACACTATTTTCACTCTTATAAGATCTAAATAGTGGCTAAGCACAACCAACTCAGATACCTCAAGTCAGCCCCATCTCTGCTCGGGAAAATAGAAAGGTGGTTATTGCTCTTGTAAGAATTTGAAGTAAAGTATGTAACCAAGAAGACAATTAAAGAAAGAGCAATTTTAGAGTTTCTGGCTGACCACGCATTAGAGGAAGATCGAGTTGAGTATGAATTTCGAAATAAAAGTATCAATACCATAACAGTTCAAGGCTGGCAAATGTATTTTGCCGAGGCCACCAATAACAGAGGAGCAGGATAGGAGTTATTCTCATCACACGTGATGGTGAAAAGCTCCCCTTAGCCAAGAAACTGGGATTCAAGGTAATCGATAATAAAGTAGAGCACGAAGCTTGTCTACATGAAATAGAAGCCTTAATAGCACTAGGAGCAAAAACAGTCAAGGTTTTCAAGGATTAATCCTTCGTAATTCACCAAGCGAAAGGTGAGTGGTCCATTAGGGAGAAGAGGTTGGTACCTTATGTAGAATACCTAAGGAGACTGAACAGTCAATTTGAGACCTGCACCTTTCAACACGTACCATGGGATGAGAACCAATTGGTAGTGCCTTGAAAACCCTGGTGTCTATGTGGGACAATACCAAAGGAATTATCATAAGGCCTATGATAGTCACAAGCTTTACCAAGCCTTGTTTTGAAAATGAAAACCTCATGAGTTTAGATGGATTCGACGGCATGCCCTGGTATTACGATGTTCAAAACTACTTGGAAACTTCTAAGTTCACCAAGGAAGCAATCAAGAAAGACCAGAGGATAATCCAAAATTTATCTAGTTAGTTCATCAGCATAGATGGGGTCCTGTATAAAAGACAAGTTGATGGTATTCAGCTAAGATGTCTAGACAAGAGGGAGGCGAAGAAAGTCATGAAAGAGATGCATGTATGGGTATATGGGGCCCACATGGATGGATTAACATTAGCCAGAAAGATCATGCGACAGGGATTCTTCTGGTTAACCATGGATGCTGACTGCTCCAGATATGTGAACATGTGCCACTAATGCCAATAGTTTACTGACTTAAGTCATCTGCCTATCTTAGAATTATGTAACCTTTCTTCGCCTTGGACCTTTTTAGCTTGGGGAATAGACATTATTAGGGAAATTCATTCGAGCTTCTAACGGTTATAGGTATATAGTGGTCGTTATTGACTATTTCACGAAGTGAGTAGAAGCCAAATCCTTCAAAAGACTGGGAGCATGGGAAATGGCCTGGTTCATTGAAAGAAATCTAGTATGCAGATATGGGTACCTCATCATATAGTGTTAGATAATGGGGTCTAATTCCAAGCAAAGACTAGGCATATACTTCAGAAGTACTGAATCTGACACCATAATTCATCTCCTTACCATTCACAGACAAACAGGGCAGTTGAAGCCGCAAATAAGAACCTAAAGAAAATTCTATCTAAGACTGTGCAAATGTATAAAGATTGGGCTAATAAGTTACCATTTGCACTCTGGGGGTCTAGAACCACTGTTAGAATTTCTACGAAAGCTACTCCTTTCTCCCTTATGTAAGGCTCAAAAGCAGTGTTATTGGTGGGGATTAAACTATAGTCACTAAGGGTTTTCCTGGAAACAAAGCTACCAGAGTCGGAATGGGCAGAACACAGGATGGCATAGCTGAACTTGTTAGACGAGAATTGGATAAGAGCTTACTACCATTACCAGCTATATCAGAAAAGGTTAGCTTGATCATTTGGGAAGAAAGTCAACGGCCATCATTTGAAAGAAGGGGACTTAGTATTTAAATAGATGAGACCTGGCTTACTCGAATATAGAGGAAAATTCAGACCGAATTGGGAAGGCCCCTTTATTCTAAAGAAGTTGCTTTCTAAAGGAGTTGTTATTCTTACATATGGCTAAGGGAATGAGTTCAAGGAGCCAGTTAATATTTACAAGTTAAAGCGGTTCCACAGCTAAAAAAAATAAAAAGAAATAATCAGCCCATAGGTTGAAAATCGAAAAAAGGCAGCCTTGCTAAAACGGAGTACCCTGCTAAAGTGAAAAACCAAAAAAAAGCACTTTAGGCAAAAATTAAGGGCTGAGAGAAAGTAGCCAATCAAGAAAATCCACTAGGGCTTATTGGCGATAGGGTTTGGATGTATTCAACATGCAATTGCCCGAGATTTAATGAAATTTGTGTTTTGTATTAATTATCATGTTATGATTGTCATCATTGTACTAATGTGGTCATGTGAGCATGCATTAATAATCTAAGTTATGCACTACAATTAACTTAAACTATAGCGGCCCAAATACCAGGTTAGTCGAAAATAATACTTTTCCGATAGTGAATAGTGACATCGGGGTGAATAGTACTTCCTTTAGTCAAAAAATATTTTATTGGACCATTGGAAAGGGCAAGTCAACAAGAGTCCAAAGATATAATTTGGACTGAAAATAAGATCAAATGGACCATTAAAAGTCAAAAATAAGGAAAAAGTCACGATTCCAGTTAAAAGGATGCTTGTGTCAACTGAGAGATTATCTGGAACTTTAAAAATTATCATATTTTCCAGATCTATATTAAATGTGATGTGGAATCATACGGTGATAAAAAAAATTAATGTTACGGTAACTTTGAAAATTGAAATATCGGACTGGTAAAAATAAATCAGACAGAAAAATATTCATGGAGTCTAATAAATATATTTTAATGATATTTGACCTCAAGAAGTAAGAGAACAATAATGATTTTGGTTTAAATAGTAACCGGTCAACTATAATTTGACTAGGACTTTAAAAATAGCAAATGATCTTCAAAAATTGTAAGAATTTCTATTTAAGCCTTTTATGAGATGTAAAATCATTGGGTGGAAAAAAATTAATTTTTTGGTAACATTGAAAATTTATTAATCAAACTGGTTGGACTGAAAATAGATTCCGATTGAGCCGAAATTTTTCATGGAGGGTCAATATATTATTTTAAGAATTATAAAATAAATTTTGAGTGAAATTGAGCTTTGGAAGTGAGAGAAGTAAATTATGGAAGCTTATTGGGCTTAAAAGGCATAAATGGGCCTAAATTGATTGGACCATTTGGTTGGACCAAGTCCAGCCCAAAATCAGCCTATAAATACCTTAAAAATCATCCATTTTCCAAATTCATCTCCAGCCTTCACGTTGCTTTTGTCATCCTTCTTGGCCAACCACTTTTCTTCTATTTTCATAGAAGTTCTTCATCTCTCTCTTCCACTTCCACCAAATCAACATTTCTCAAGTTAAATCCAACCCCTTTACTAGCTCATGGAAGCTTCAAGAGGTCATTTGAGCTGCTGGAAGTGCAAGAAAGAGAGAGAGAAAGTTGGTGTCTCAAAAGTGAGGTAAGTGAAATTGGAAGTTTTAATTTAATTTAAAGATTCTAATAGGTTAATTAGGGTGTGTATGTTAGTATTATATGGTTTATTTGAATTTAGGAAGCAATGATTGATGAATTTTGGCCTTGAAAATTTTGGCCATAATAGGAAAAATTTGAAGGAAATGGAATTTTCAAGGAAAATATGGAAGATGTGAAGACCAAGGTGTTAAGGAGATGAATTTGAGGTTAGTGGATACATTATCCTTTAATTTCCATAAATTATGCATGAGAATTTATGTATGTAAATATTTGATTTTATGTGATTATGTAGGATTAATTGAAAATGATGATATATATGTGTTATTGAGAGTTTAAATTGATGAATGAAATATTTTTAGATGAAAAAAAATAGTTGGAAGGCAAAAATCCATGTTGGCCGAATCTTTATATGTGTGTATGTGAAGTTATTTTGGTTAAATGGTGAAGAAAATATTGTAATTTGGAAGTAGGAATAATTTTCATGCTAAATTAATTTAATGGGAATGTTTAGAAATTAATAGAATATTTATAAGTTAAATTGTATATTATGTATAGTAAAAATATTGAGTTTTAATGAAGAAAAAATTCACTGTTTCATGTATGGTTTGATATCCAATTATCACGTATATTGTACGGCGGTATAAGGGTGTTACAATTTTATTGGTATCAGAGCAAAGGTTTAGCCGATCCTAAGATCGAAACATTATAATAAAGGATGATGTACTATGTATACATGCCATGAGTTGATCTTGATATCTGAAGTACGAAGGACATAAAAATAGTAGATTTATTGGATGGTAAGGACAAAAACATGTGATAATTTTGGAATGTAAATAAGATAAATTATTTGAACTGATTCTCTCCATGAGAATATTCTCTAATTTAAAGGATGTCACTATAGTTGAGACATGAAAGAAAATTTCGAGGACGAAATTTTTATAAGTAGGAGAGATTTGTAGCGGCCCAAATACCAGGTTAGTCGGAAATAGTACTTTTCTGACAGTGAATAATGACACCGAGGTGAATAGTACCTCCCTGAGTCGAAAAATTTTTTATTGGACCATTGAAAAGAGCAAGTTAGTTGGAGTCCAAAGATATAATTTGGACTGAAAATAAGATCAAATGGATCATTAAAATTCAAAAATAAGGAAAAAGTCACGATTTCAGTTAAAAGGTTGCTTGTGTCAACTGAGAGCTTATTTGGGACTTTAAAAATAACAAATGATCTTTAAAAATTATCATATTTTTCAGATCTATATTAAATGTGATGTGGAATCATATGGTAATAAAAAATTAATGTTACCGTAACTTTAAAAATTGGAATATCAGACTGGCAAAAATAAATCAGACCGAAAAATAGTCTCCGAATGACTCAAAAATATTCATGAAGTCTAATGAATATATTTTGAGAATTTTAGAAGTATTTTTAATGATATTTGACCTTAAAAAGTAAGAGAAAATAATGATTTCGGTTTAAATAGTAACTGATCAACTATAATTTGACTAGAGCTTTAAAAATAGCAAATGATCTTCAAAAATTGCAGGAATTTTCAATTAAGCCTTTTATTAGATGTAAAATCACTGGGTGGAAAAAATTAATTTTTTGGTAATATCAAAAATTTATTAATCAGACTGGTTGGATTGAAAATAGATTTCGATTGAGCTAAAATTTTTTGTGGAGGGTCAATATATTATTTTAAGAATTATGGAATTAATTTTGAGTGAAATTGAGCTTTGAAAGTGAGAGAAATAAATTGTGAAAGCTTATTGGGCTTAAAAGGCATAAATGGGCCTAAATTGGTTGGACCATTTGGTTGGACCAAGTCTAGCCCAAAATCAGCTTATAAATACCTTAAAAATTAGCCATTTTCCTAATTCATCTCCAGCATTCACGTTGCTTCTGTCCTCCTTCTTGGCCAACCACTTTTCTTCCATTTTCATGGAAGTTCTTCATCTCTCTCTTCCACTTCCAATTCCACTAAATCAACCTTTTTCAAGTTAAATCCAGCCCCTCTACTAGCTCATGGAAGCTTTAAGAGGTCATTTGAGCTGTTGGAAGTGCAAGAAAGAGAGAGAGAGAGAAAGTTGGTATCTCAAAAGTAAGGTAAGTGAAATTGGAAGTTTTAATTTAATTTAAAGATTCTAATAGGTTAATTAGGTGTATGTTAGTATTATGTGGTTTATTTGAATTTAGGAAGCAAGAATTGATGAATTTTGGCCTTGAAAATTTTGGCCATAATAGGAAAAATTTGAAGGAAATGTAATTTTCAAGGAAAATATGAAAGATGTGAAGACCAAGGTGTTAAAGAGATGAATTTGAGGTTAGTGGATACATTATCCTTTAATTTCCATAAATTATGCATGAGAATTTATGTATGTAAATATTTGATTTTATGTGATTATGTAGGATTAATTGAAAATGATGATATATATGTTTTATTGAGAGTTAAAATTGATGAATGAAATATTTTTAGATGAAAAAAAAATAGTTGGAAGGCAAAAATCCATGTTAGCCGAATCTTTATATGTGTGTATGTGAAGTTATTTTGGTTAAATGGTGAAGAAAATATTTTAATTTGGAAGTAGGAATAATTTTCATGCTAAATTAATTTAATGGGAATTTTTAGAAATTAATAGAATATTTATAAGTTAAATTGTATATTATGTATAGTAAAAATATTGAATTTTATTGAAAAAAAATCACTGTTTCATGTATGGTTTGACATCCGATTACCATGTACACTGTACGGCAGTATAAGGGTGTTACATAAACAAAGATATTTTATTTAGTTATAAAAGTGCAGCTACCATCGGCAGTAATGCAAAAACACACAACAAAAGCAAGTCTCCCACTAAACAAACACAACCATCACACCAAGTGCTACACAAGCATACAAATAAGAAAAGGGAAGCAAAAACATTATTCAAGCAGACGATGCTGCAATTCTTACTATGGTCTTCTACACCTCGGGTGCCTCAACAAGAAGGCTCTAGTGTCTGATGCCTCCATAACTCACGAGTGATACTCCATGCTAGTTTCAAAGTCGTAAGTACTTACTGGTGGAATATTGGTTCTCACAGGAAAATGCCTCAAAATGTAATGATATTCAGTGACAAAGGCGTCAGTTAAGTCTTTGCCCCTAAAGTTCAAGTATGCTCGCACTAGTTCTTGTCTAAGGCCAAACTAGCGGGTACAATGATCTATAATGCAGAAGGTCACCTGACGGAGACCACAGAGGGGTACACATCTAGAGCTCCCATTATAAGTCACATACTCCACCCGGATCCATAGGCATATGAAGCTCACTCTTCACTCTGCCACGAAGCTCAGCCATATAATGCCTTCTTTCACGAAGGTAATCCAATACCAATGCATGTGGGCCCCGAGAAACCTCAAGGAGTATGCATCAATGGCACGAGGGGAAGGTTCAGCCTATATCTTGAGTTTTTCCTGCAGCCAAATCTAAAAAAAATTAATTAAAAACAGAGATAAGCATAAAAGCTACTGGAATGGCTTGGCATCTGTTTCAAGCAAAAATTAGGCACAAAGTCATGTGAAAATCTATAAAAAGACGTATGTCCGCAAAGAAAAGCTAGTGTGAAAACCTACAAGAGGCACACTATCTTAAAATAGATAACTACAGATACTTGAAAAAGCAAAGAGCTGCTAATAAGTAGAGCAATAAGATCAACATAAATAGCATCCAATCCAAGTAAAGTCTCCACCATGATCAAGGGAAATAGGGTAAGCCCCTCGCGAATGTCGAATAGTCGGTAATCTCTAAAGATACCTCCTCTACTGGTTATATAAAGATAATAAGCTAGGCACATGAAAAGGGCAGCACCCGTAGTGTAAGTCTCATTTCCATTAAAATAGTACAAATAGTTAAACAAGAGATCAAGTGCCACGGGTTCGAAAGGTTCAATGAAGGCCTTAATGTCGAAAGGACAAATACCCAAGGCATGAACAACCTTTCGAGGGTAGTTAGGCATGCAATTTGGCACGCATGGAAGAGTACTTGGTGTAAAGAGGATGCCTAGGAAGGTAGCAAATTTCTTGTGTAATGGGCATATCTCCACATTGTTGAAATGAAAACATGAAATCGAGGATCCCAATAGCGAGTTGAGGCCACCAACAAATATTCATCCAATTCCACACGGTGAAGGAACTTTAAATTGGAATAAGGTGACATAATGGGGTTATCCCAAGTGGAATATTCGTCAAGTAGCAAGGCAAGGCATTTAGTAAAGACAGTCATTTTGATAAAAAAGAAATACGAAGTAACACAAGGTAAAGGCCCAGTGCACAAGTATAAGAGATTGATAGAAGTGAGAAGCACTCAAAGTGGGGAGCAAAGACAGCTAAAAATCTGGAGAGTTTACTTATAAGTTATACTGTACGACCGTACATTTAGAGTGCATGCCCGTACATTGGACCCAGTTACCACCTGGTGAAAATGAATGATAAAAATCATTTTGCATGGCATATACCTCAGCCTACATCATTTTAACTTCAAACATACATGCTTCCAACACAATTTCTTGTAGGTATTTATCTACAATTTACAAAATCAAGAAAGGTTTACAATTCAAGGAAATGAATTCCTACCAAAAGCTTCATACAAATCAAGAGGTATGTTTTGTACATATGCACAAAGAAAAAGACATCAAGGTAGAAATTTAAACAATGAAAAGAAGACAAAAAGAGCCAAAAAGGAAAATATTTGTGTACATAATTAGTAATTCAAATGTATATAGATAGGCAAGATAGTAATAAAAGTATATTTAACAGGATATTTAGGAATAAAGCTTCATTGATTATAAATATAATTTCTTAAAGTAATAAATATTTGTGTACATTGCCTCTGCATACCCGTACACTCTTTTAAAGTAATGAATAGTCGGTTTCTTCTTTCTTCTCCTTTTTGACAATTTTAAAGAAAAACCCTTCGATTTTTTGCCATTTTTTCACCATAAAAGCTTTGTTTTGCGATTCTAATATGATACATTGGTGGGTCTTCCCATTGCGCACGTTTAAAGTTTAATTTCATAGATTTTCCCCAAGGTTTTCTTGCTCTCCCAAAAGGTATGTAATTATCTCTTTCACCCTATTTTTATGATCCAAATGAGTATGAGACTACGTAATTTTATTAATATAGGTTGTTGTTACTCTATATGATGCATTGCCAATGCTTGTTTTTTATTTTGTTTTGAGAAAATTGAGAAAGTGTGTAGGATTGTATTAGTGCAACTTAGTGAACTTATTAAGTTTAGAACTATTTATTTAATTTCATATAGAGTTATTCCTGTTTGGTAGGAAGTGTGTGCATATTGTGCAAATAAAAAAGGAAGAAATAGCAATAGGTAGGTGATAAAGGTATGTTTATAAATAATACCATGAAAATAATAAATGGTGCAAGTTAATGTATGCCATTTTCATTTTGTTTATCTCTTTTGCTCATCTAGCTTGTGACATAAATTCTGTGAGCAGTAATAATATGTGTTAGGTTACTCGTATAAAAAATGCATATTGGTGACAATGACATGTAAATATGATGCATGAGTTGTGATGCCTGATAACCGGACATTAGTCCGAGTACCGGTATCAAAATATACTATGGTGATCTATAAATTATTATTAAACTATCCATCTTTATAATATCTAAATTCTTAGCCATTAATTCGTGGGTCCCACATTTTGAATATAAAATTTTTAAATTTGTAGAAAATTGGACAGCATAACAGTTGAAACCAAAATTCCACCTTCATACAAATTTTACAAAAATACTTCCAAATAATCACACATATCCAACCAAACCTCCAACAAAAAATAAACCTCCACAAAGTCTATTAATACTGAGCAACAGTCATTTCCATAGTAGTATATATACATAAACATACATACATTCCATATAATACAACTTCCTTACTTCATCTCACCAAACTTATTTACAATTTAAGATATACATATTATAAGTCTAAAAATATATACAGCTCCAAAAATAATTATGCCGCTCTGCTCAACAATCTTCCTTATGTACATGCCACCCAATGTAAAGCACAAAATGCTAGATTTCTTTTTCATTGATTTCTTTTTAGCACAAGCTTAATCTCTGTGTTCTACATGCAGCACAAAACCACATGCTAAGTACTAAAATACTTAGTGGTGAACATAAAACCTTAAAACTCAGAATTTCAATGTAATTCATTCATGCATTCTTTATAACTATATTTCATTATTCCTCTTTTGCCATTTAATTCCATTATAATTATTTTTTTAGACTAATTCATTGATTAAAATTCCAAATTTCACTTTTATTAATAAAATTACTATTTTGTCGTTACTTGGAAAATTCTATCTCAATTATGACTTTTCAAGTTTTATTTTCATATTTTTATCACTTTTCATTTTCGTTTCACATTAAAAGGGTAAAATTTCACTTTAGTCCCTAAATTTTTAAAAATGCACTTTTATCCTAATTTCATTCATTTTTCAGTTCTTTATATTATATATAATTTTTTTTACATTTCGATATTTTTTATATTTTTGCCCCTAGTATACCATGGAAATATATCACTGAATAAGATGAGAGGAATGGTGGACCACATGGGCCCTATAACTATAGTATTATCAATTACACATATATTCTTTTTCTTTTTTTTTTCTCCCAAATACTCTAATGCAGACGTGGAACCATATCGAGGTTACCACTATGCAAGTCGCCATGACTTGCTACTACGGTTACAAAAATATTCCTATGGCTAGCCAAGTACATCCTAGTTCCTAATTTCACATCTAACACTAAGGGCAAACTGTCATTACAATATAATACAGTTTATATCGATGTATCGTTACCAATTCATGGTATTACAGTAATAATTGATATACATTATCAGAAATAATCTCATTATTCCAAAAATATCAATTTTCTTCAATTAAGACTATTCGGTCCACACATGATTATTTTGCTTATTGATTTTATTTTATTATTTTATTCTCTATTACATGCTCTATGCATGTCGTGCAATTTATTTATACCATATTATGCACTTATTCTGATTTATTTTTCAAATATGCAAAAATTTCTTCAAGGTCCCTATTAAGTTACATTATGTCAATTTTCCTTTTTAAATTATATTTTCTACTCAATTTAATCACAATAATCATATATTTCAATTATTTCAATTTAGTCCACAAAATTACATTTTGGTCCCTAATTTTTCAATAGTGACCGAATACCTCTCTTAAATTAGGCATGTCTGAATTTTAATTAAATGTCATAATTTCATTAATTTATCTTCCAATTTCTCAATTCTAAGTTTAATTTCACATTTATAACTAACTTAAATTTTTTCCTAATTATATATACAACATATATGAAATTAAAGGGTTTAGAGTTATTCATTTACCAAATTTCACTCTAAATCACTCTATAATTTTGTCTTTGCCTTTGTCTTTATTGGCTTGATTTCCACCTCCTTGTCTCTCTAATTGAACGAATTTTATGTCCAAAATTAACCATGAATTAAGTTAAATTTAGTTTAAATAATTTATACTAACTTAAGATCAACACTTAAATAACTAAATTATCAAGAGAAAATCAATTTGCGCCAAACTTACCAAAATATTCACTTGATAAAATGGGTTGTTTTCTGCTTCCTTCACTACTATAGATGACCAAAGATGGAGAAGAAGCAAATAATGGTAATTTGGATGAAATTAGTGGTAGAAACTTAAGGATTTATGCTTGGGAATTAAAGAAAAATGAAACAAAAAGAAGAAGAACAAGCCACGGAAGAAGGAGGGAAGAATAAGCCAATTCAACCAAGAAAATCTGATTTTTTTTACATTTACTATGGCTCACCAACTTTACCCACTTAAAGACAAAATAACTAATTGAGTCTTAAGGGGTTAAAATGGCACTTGTTACCATTTAATTGGATAAACACTTTTAATTGTCAATTTTTGATTAAAATTAGACCAAAATTCCTAAAAATTTTAATTAGGCCATGCTTAAAATTTTGGGTCAATTCGAGATCATTTCGATATCAAAATTGGCCCGAATGTATATTTTTTTACTAGTCCAAAAGCTGAATTTTCAAAGTCTTCAAAAAATTTATTTTACCCTTCCAAAAATTCATACTTATAATTTCTAAAGACTCGGTGTAATCAAAAAAATTTACGAAGTTCGTGGAATATTTTCAAGCCAGTCAAAGTTCCAAGTGAACTCTATCGATCTCATTATTAATTCAATTTTTCACTTTTGAAGACTCATTTGACCTCAATTTCATGCCAAATTATACCACTGAACTCATCATTAATAGTTATTTCCAATTGTAAAATAAAAATTTTGTGGGCCCGATAGGCCCTGGATGGCACTATTCACCCCGAAAAGAACCTTTCCCAAAATCAATGATTTGCGGAGTGTTACATGAGTAAATAGAAAACAAACATGTATAATAATAGCATAATAAGGATGATACTAATTAGCATGCGCTAGTTATCTCCTTTGTTACGGTTAGTTTAGATTGTAAATTTGTGTGCCAAAATGTGAAAAAAAGAGAGAGAAAATAAACCATCGAGAATGTGTATATTAATATAAGGCATGTTTTATATTTGATTTGCATCAATATACGTGTGTGTAAATGATGATTTTTAGATAACTTGCTTTGATCGATATATATACATTGCTACTTATGAGTGCTTTAGCATGATTGCTAGATGCCGGGTGGCGAGTTAGGAGAAATAAAGGGTTGCTTAGCAAATATAGCTTTGTGAATAAGTTTTGTGCAGGATTGGGCCTAGCTTTTCTATGCTTTTATACTGCTAAAATTTAGGCACAGGCAGCTATAATGTTTAAGCAACATCCTTGATAAGTGCAATTCATCTAGCCATAATTATGCAGAAATGGATCCCCAGTACCCAATATGGATGGCACCAAAGCAAGGTAACCTATACCGTACTTTAGAGGAGACCCACATACTACCCAGCCGATTCATGTCGAGGCACTTGCTAACACAGTTGGGATTGATAGACGAGGCATATGCTCTGATAGCTTGGGCAAGATGGACACACTTCTACGTGGGGGTATATCAAACATACTTAGAGATGACTCGACAGTTTTTAGCTACATTCTGATACTTGGGACATCAGAGGTCAGATGATGAGGATGGAGTCATTACCTACCAAATTCAGGGTCAGCCGATGTCCATAACACACAGGCACTTTGCTCAAATATTGGGATTGCCCATGGGTGAAGGAGTTGTGAGACCTGAGAGATCCGCCTTGATAGAGATGTGGGCAGAGATTGCAACCAAGGGTTCGATATGTCAAACAGGTAGCAAAGTCTATGCTGGTGAGATCACAGTTGATGCGCTACTTGCATAATCCTTTTCTTACTCTTACTTGGGTAGGCCGGGCAACCCTGGTTCTCTTGTGGTGGTAGAGATATACAGCCTATGGGACATGGTGGTAGGTAGGAAGATAAACCTGAGCCATGCTATTTTGGAGCATATACGCACTACCTAGTGCCATTCAGGTGATGTTACATCTATCAAGGGGTTAGTCACCAAGTTACTTCTAGCAGAGGGTATGTCAGAGGCATGGATGGGGCCATCTGCTGGAGAGGGTATATATTTGGACAAGGAGACTGTGTATGGCATGAGTATGGCTAGGGAGGGTGATGCTGCTTCAGATGGGATTAAGCTAATGACCCTTGAGGAGATGGATGCCGCTCTTTACCCAGACAGGATGAGGCGTGGTCGTGGACCGCAGCTGCCACAACCTCAGCAGGTGCCAGCTAATGATCAGCAGATGGAGGACATTTTAGGGCCAGGACTTATATAGGAAGAGGAGATTCCTTTCACTAACTATTTTGCAGAGGAGGCTCGCTATGAGCTAGCTATGTCACCACCACCACAGGACTTCCCTACTTTCCATCAGGATTTGTCTCCCTGGGTTTATGGTCACCTTGGTGCATCATCATTTTTAGCACCACCTCCACCTCAACAGGCCACCCCATTGGACGCTATTTTATAGGGTATCCTGAATTTGATTATGACTCATACTGCTATGGATGTAGATATACATGCGATACACTGGGAATAGGGTAAGCAGAATGAGGCCTACATGAAGAGGCTTAATGATTTTGATGCTTTGCACTAGCAGTTTGTAGCCGATTTTACCAAGACATAGAAGGGGTCCAGAATGTGGATAAGAGTGTGTAGAAGGCCACGGATCGCCTCACAGCATTGGAGACGGCTTTCCTGACCGACAAGGAGGTTATTAAAGGAGCAAGAGATAAGATTGAGAAAAAGATCAACAAGCTAGACACCTACCTCAGAGCTCATGTGATCGATATAGATGGGACAGTTGCAGGTCGCATCGTTGCACATACAAAAGATTTGGCTAGCATTCGGGGGGATGTAGACTGCTTCGTAGGGTACCTTAATGAGTTCCTACATTCTATTGCAGTTCAGCCTCTAGGACCTACACAACCAGGATCATCTGCAGCTCAAGCATCGAGTCCACCATTTTTCGAACGCCGTTCCCGATCCCATTCTTCGTCAGAGGGCCCCACGGATTATGGCCTATATTGAGATCCTGAGAATTCAGGGAGATGATGATTTTCTATATACATACATTCTTATAAGATCCTAAGAATTCAGGGAGATGATGATTTTCTATATACATACATTCTTATACCACACTTTTCACATACATTTTCAGATTCGAACAACTGTTATACATGTTTATGTTGTTTTTCTTTTTTTTTTTTCATTACATTGTGGATATCTGTTTTCATTAACAATTGGATATTTCCCTTAAAATTTGCGAGGATTGTCATTCTGAACTTGCTTGAAATTATCATTTATGTGTTATGATTTACATTAGTTGTTGCTAGCATATAAGATACCTCATATCATAAGTCGATGTTATTTGATATTAACAGGTTGAGCATGCTTCAAAATTGATTCACATTATAAGATAAAGTGATTAATTATTAATGAGATATATGCTACAATGCTAGACAGGCACTGTACTCGATAAAATTTGTATATCATACAACCAAAAGAGAGTATATATAAACATAATAATAATAATAATAATAATAATAATAATAATAATAATACATAAGGGAAAATATATATAGGAAAAATGAACATAAATAAGTTTCTTATTGAATGAGACTGGGGGCAACAAATCCCGATCTAACCTTTTCAACATTGTAAATGCAGGACAAGCTAAATTCAATTAGCTACATGGCATTGACTAGTATAGCCTTATGAGTGAGGCCTATGATAACACTCCTTCTGCTACAAGGGCCAAATGGTCGAGTTCATTAACTTCAAATCCAAGCCACACCAACATTCTTGCTACATTCTCACAAAATTTTTGCAAATCAAGGTATAGCCAAATAATGGGGTTGCCTTCACCTCAAGGTATAGCCATATAGTGGGATTGCCTTCAACTCAAGGTATAGCCACAGAGTGGGATCGAAGCAGCAATTACAATCTAGAATTGAAGAGATGGAAAGCACCGTAGAAATGAAGTGAGAGAGGCCGAACTGGGTAGCAGAGATCGATAGACAAGGAGTGAAGTGAGATTTAGGGATTTTTCTTCTGCTAGAGAGATTTTTGAAATCTTTAATTAAATCCCACAAAAATTAATCTTTGTCCCACTAAAATAGAATTAGGGTTGTCAACATTGGCGAGAATAAGGAACTCTTACTAAACTTAGCAAGGGAAACTAGTTTTGCTAATTGCCCCATATCTATACCAGTTAGCTAGGAAAATGTTCATGCCAAATTAGTGCAGACTAAAGCTCTCGCAACTTATTCAGTAATTAAATTAGCGAGGGTTATATCCTCTCGCTAATTAGTTCATACCTCATGCCCAACCGGAATTGAGTATTAGCGATAAAATAACTATCGCTAAATTAGTGAGAATCATAATTCTAACAAAATTAATGAGAGTTATGTCCTCACTAATTAGTTAAAATCTCATATTTTTCTATTATTTTCTAAACTTATCAGATTTATTTTTATCACATTTCTAATCATAATATAAATATTGATAAAAATATTATTTGACTTTAACCCCTCTTTTGTATTTTTTTTGAATCTGCAGTAGTGTGATTATCTTACTCTTACTATTGTCAAATTTAACTGTCATAGAGTAGATCAAAAGCTTTTCTATTCTAATAGTAAAAGAATCTAATTTGAATTGAGGATGAGTTTTTGGAGTTAGCTCATCCTCGCAGGATCACGACCCTTTGTTTTGGCCATTATAGCACGAATTAAGTATTAGTGAGGGAATAACCCTCATTAAATTGGGGAGGATTGTAGTCCAAGCTAAATTAGCGAGGGTTATATCCTCACTAATTAGTTCATAACTCACATCCAATATTAATTAAGCATTAGCGAGGGAATAACCCTCGCTAAATTGGTGAGGACAGTAGTCTAAGCTAAATTAGTGAGGCTTATGTTCTTGCTAATTAGTTCATACCTCACGTCCAATATGAATTGAATATTGGCAAAGGAATAACCCTCACAAAATTGGCGAGGATAGGAGTCCAAGCTAAATTAGTGAGATTTATGTCCTCACTAATTAGTTTATGCCTCACATCCAATACAAATTGAGCACTAGCAAGAAAATAACCCTTGCTAAATTGGTGAGGACTATAGTCCAAGATAAATTAGAAAAGGTTATATCCTCACTAATTAGTTCATACCTCACATCTAATATGAGTTGAGCATTAGTAAGAGAATAACCCTCCCTAAATTGGCAAGGACAACAGTTCTAGCTAAATTAGCAAGGGTTATGTCCTCATTATATCGTCACTATGTTTTGTGCCAAAATTTTGGCACCCAAGTTTAGCAACAACAAGATTTATTAGTTATCGCTAAATTGTTGCAATATTTATTTTTCCACAAACCTCTACCAATATTTGTGACAAAATCATTTTTTGTCACGATATTGTTGCTATATGGTGCATTTAGCAACAAATTTCATTGTCCTCGCTAATTTTCATTGCTATTCTATATTTTTTTTGTAGTGTTAATCATTTAAATATAAGTATATCCATGAGTTTTTTAATCACTAGAACATTTAATCCTAAATTATTAACACACACAATTGCTTACATCAACAACAATAATATATATACAAATATATATTATGACACGCGTTGGAGCCCCACTCATTTCCAATTTGGTTCTCAAAGTCCCACTTTTAAGGTCCAAGGTCGGATGAGGTTCAACAAAACTCACAAATTAGCCACTTCACAATAGAAAGAGGTTTAGACACAATTTATTATTGATGGTCAACCCATGACGCTATCTAATGCAGGCTCAAAGAGGCAAGTTTCACGGGGTCGCCACCCAACAAAATGTTGAAAAATAATTTTGACCCTTTTGATGCCCAAATAGTGATCGGTGTTCGAGACATCACTCTTACTTGACACCTCGATTAGGTGTTTCTTGTAATTAGGTTTTTATCATTAGTTCACTATCTCCCTTCTCGCACGATGTATTACTATAAATTTAAATAAATATTTCAAGCATTCAAAGAAAGCAATAAATAAAAGCATAAATAAATTAATCCTACTTAAACTATTAGAAAGTCAAATCGTCTAAAAAAAATTAAAATACATACATAAATCGGGATATTTATTAGATTTGAGAACATTGTTTCACTCATGTATATTTACTAAAAGAAAGATGAAGAGTTTTTGTCAATTTTTAGAAAATATGAAATGAGTGATCCCAATTTTAATGAAAAATAGGACTTTTTTATTGTGTGGTTTCGGGATAAAAAGTAGACATTAGTCTATTTTATTTGAAAAGCTCAATTTAATTAAGTAAAAATTCATTTAAGTCCATTTTCATTAATCGAGCCAAAAAAATCCTTTTATACTAAACTATTACATCCCCAATATAAATCCAAATAAAATATAAAGAAATAAACAAAATAAATAACTAAACAAATATATACATAAGAATAGAAATGAAACCGTCCATGGGAATCCTCCATAGCATTTAACCTTGAAACACAAACTTTCCAGTTTAAAATAAATTAATTACTCACAAAATATAAAAAAGAAGAATTAGTATGCAACAAGTGAAAAAAAAGAGACAAGCAAGATAATATAAATAATTAAACAAAACACTACATTATTAACACTATATAATAAATATTAGCAGAAATAATATTACTCAAATATAATAAATAACATGAGAAATTTCACATATATAGTAAGGAAAATGACTAAAAATGATTAAATGATAAAATATTAACACAAAACATGCAAAATGATGAATTAATGCAATGTATGGGAACTATGGAACAATGACTATGACACCCTACATTCGGGATATAAGTTCAAATACGGTGAACTATCGTTGGTGATATCACGTGGTTATTAAAGTTATTTGTTTCTTTATTGGTAATGACTTATTAATTAACTTGGCACTTCAATCCCAAATTTACTTTACCGACAAAAAGGTATTATTTATTTTGGTAAAAATTTGGGCAAAATAACGGCTATAAATTCATGCTACTTAAACCTACAAATTGGCAAAATAACACTTCCAATAGACAATCTCCATCTCCACTACTCCAACAACAACACGACACTTCTAATATCAAGTCACAATTCATCAACATAACATACATCACATTACACAGTCTCAAATCCACTAATGTTCAGTGTTCCTTACATATTACAAAACACAATTTAAGTTCCAAAATAACTAACACATAATACATCTAAGTCTTATATTTATCCAAAAACATCTTCACATGTACATGCTACTTTATCCTTCTTCACTTGGTCTCTAATTACCTGTCCCCATGCGTAGTCAAACAAACCATGCGGTAAGCAACATTGTTGCCTAGTGGTGGATACACTACACAATATTTCATTTAAATAAACTACATTATACAAAATTACCATTTTACCCTTAATGTTGTTTATTAGCATATAAATTAGAATTTGTTCTTTTAATGCTTTAAATTACCATTTAGTCTTCTTATTTCTCATTTTCCCTATTTTCCTCACATGTTTCTTACTTAGGTGGAAAATTATAGTTTAATCCCTCAACTTTCCTTTTCACATATATTACTCTATTTTCACTAATTTTGGTTCTTTTTGATTTCTTTGGCTTTTATTCCAATTTAGACCTAAAATTTATGTTTTGGTCCTTATGTTTACTCATGTAGTGGTAAATTACACTTTTGTCCTTAAAGCTTTTCCTTAATTATGATTTTACTCTTCTTTACTTATTTGACTATTTTAACTCATTTAACCACATTTTCAATGCAAGTTTACGATTTTACCCCCAATTTCTCAGATCATTACATTTTTTCCTTTTTAACCAATTAAAAACATTTTTCATTTCATTTACTATTTAATCAAATAGATATGTGACATCTTTTATGCATAATTTACCGTTTAGTCCCTATTTCCTTGGATATTTATAATTTTTTCCCTAGTAGTGCCTAGTGGAAACCCTCAAATTGGTTATGCGAGATAAGGGCTCCAATAATGCCAAATGAGCTTAAGCGACCACTTGACGTGATTAACTACTTCAGAATGTGTTGAGGTGACCACTTGAGGTGATCAATGCTACCGCAGTATATATCCCTATGGCTAGCCATTATATTCTAAAATTTTGGATTAACCACTGTATATTAAGAGCAAATATTTTTAACTAACTTAGGTGATGTTTTGTCATAGATTTCCTTAAGTTCTACATTATTTCTACATTCTCATTTGCTCATTTCTCATCCATTCCCTTTCAATATGTATGTATTCATAATATCCATAAATAATAGGGTTAATTACAAAAAAGATCTCAACTATAGGATACTTTACAATTTTAGACCCTATCTTTAAATTTTACAATATCAACTCCCAACTTTGACTCCCCTTTCAATTAAAGGACTCTGTCGCTATTCCCCTCAATTGAAAGGGGAGTCGAAGATAAGAGTTAATATTGTAAGATTTAAAGATAGGGTCCAAAATTATAAAGTACCCTATAGTTGAGGCCCTTTTTTTGTAATTAACCCTAAATAATAACATGCAAACTTGATGAAAACATGCCATTTCAACATGTATACCATTTGGCTAAATAATGTACATAAGCATACATCATGTTTTTTCATGGATTATCATGTCTTGCATGATTTTGTGATCATTTTAAGACTTTACATTATGATACATACTGAAATTACACTAGTATTTATTTTATATATAAGTGTGAACATCATTATGTACATTTGTATTACAAAATATCTAAATTAAATCTTGAGTTCTAACCCATCATACTAAGTTTATTCATCATCGTAATTGTCATTTCATGTCAAATATTTAATTAATTATCACATGGTATGTCTTAGGTTACAATTCAGCCACACTAGTTTCATAAACTTATTCTATGTTTTTCCATGCATTGTTAGATCCCTTATGTTTCTTTAATCATGCATAACCTTTGTTTAAAAGTAGATATTCCTTTAATCATGCATGACCTTTGTTTAAAAGTATATATTCAAATTATACTTATAATCCCTTTAACCCTACATGTACATAATTATGTCTAACTTAATGACATTATGCACACATGTAATTTAAGGTTTTAATTACACATATTAAATTCATTCCTCATTATGTTATTCAAATTACTTTAAATCTTCTATTAATTAATCAATTATCACATATTACCCTCACACACACCATTCGGCCACATTGACTTCTTCCACTTTTTAATTTTTTTCTTCCTTAATAATTAGTCATTGCATGTTATTACATCATTTTACTAACTTATATTAAATTATTTCATATTTATACCTAAGTTACCATAGTTACATAATGTGAATTTAAGAAAAATTCAAAGGGAATAAATGAAATTAAGTGTAGAATTATATCCATTAACCTCAAATAGCTTGAAAATCACTTATTCTTCTCTCTCTTTGCCTTTTCCCTTCTTGGTCTTTGAAGTCCTTGGTTTTCACCTTTAGGCCGAATTGAAGGAGGGAGATTTTGTGAGTTTATGCCATGAATTTCAACATATAAATGCTACTAAATAACTATACTAATTATTCTCTATAATTCTAATCAAAATCCCTAATCAATTTTAACAAAAACTTAAGAATTAACCTAATTAGGTTAACTTTCTCTCACTAGAAATTTCCACTTTCCAATATTCCTTTTGCTCCAATATGATTTCTATAATGAAGAGGAGGTCTTTTAGTGTATATAGATAAAACCTAAGCTTAAGATTTGGTGGGAATTGGAAAAAGTAAGACGAAAATGGTGGAAAGGTGAATATAGATGGAAATTTGGTTTTGGGAGGAAGAAAAGGGGAGAATGATAGATTTTTAGGGAGATTTGGAGAGAATTCTCTACTGTATTTTTTCTTTTAGTGTACCAAATGAAGGGTTAAGATTCACTCATTTACTATTTGATTTAATGGCTTATTTTTGAGCCACTTCTTATTACCACATATATTTCTACAATTTCTCAAGCCCAATTTCTGTATACAAGTGATATTATCCCAATTCCTTATGACATTTATGCCCTTGTACAAATCAAATATGACCTTTAACCCTATAAACTAAATTAACCTCCATTTTTTGCCATTTTTTCGAATCTCGTGTTCCCCTAATCAGAATTCCCTAACATTTTTTCCTATATGAAAAAACATATGCAATGAGGATTTTTCTAAAATTTCATATCATTTCAACATTATTTTGGTATACTTCTAGTTTTGGAGACAAAATCAGCCGGTTTGAAACCTGAAAATTCGAAACGGTCAGAAAAATTATTTTTCAATTCTAATAGCTCATTTAGACTATTTCTAATAGATATATGCAATTAAAATAATTTTTAGAGGTATATAGAATATTTTAGAGCTCAGTCAATCGAATAATGGTACCAAAGAAATAGTTTAATAACTATTTTGGGGACCTATTCGAGCTCAATTTCTTCTCAATTTATACACTGGACCCCATTTAATACACATTATCTCATCTAATGGTTAAATATCAAGCTTTCTGGTAGGTCACCCATCCTAAGATTTCTCTAGTTTACGCATGTTTAACACTTGTGTTCTTATGAAATCTATTATACTAATGTTACTATAATCACTCCAAATACTATCTCGGTGTTAATCTTCACTACCAAAAATACTATTCGTACTGGATGGATTTTTAAGGCTTTACATTCCTCCTCTACTAAATAAAAATTTTGTCCTCGAAATTTACCTAGATTGAAGAGCTACGGATATTGTTGTTTCATGGTTTTCTCTGGTTCCTTGGTTACCTCTTCACATTATGGTAGGTCTAAAGAACTTTGATAAGTGGAATCTACTTGTTCCTCAATTGTCGAACTTCTATGGTAAAAATCCTTACGGACTCTTCATCATATGATAAGTCTAGTCGAAGCTGGACTTCCTTCGGTTTTATAACATATGATGGGTCTGATCGATATCTCCTCAACATTGACATATGGAATACATCCTGGACTAGTGACAGCTTCAATCTGTAAGCAATTGGTCCAACCTGCCACAATATCTCATATGGACCGATGAATCTAGGATGGAGCTTGCCTTCCTTTCCAAATCTCAAGATTTTCTTTCATAGGGAAACTTTCAATAATACTTTATCGCCCATATTGAATTTTATATCTTTTCTCTTCAAATCTGCATATGATTTTTGTCTATCTGCTGCTGCTTTTAGTTTATCTTTGATTAACTTCACTTTCTCTTCAATTTCTTGATCAAATCTAGTCCTATTAACTTGCTTTCACTGAGTTTTGTCCAACATAGGGGAGTTTCACAATTCTGTATGTATAATGCTTCATATAGTGCCACTTTAATGCTAGATTGGTAGCTATTCTTATATGTAAATTCTACCAATGGAAGATATTTCTTCCAATTGGTACCAAAACTAAAGTATACAACACCAAAGCATGTCTCTTAATATCTGCATAACTCATTTTAATTGTTTATCCATCTGTGGGTGGGAAGCTGTGTTAGAATTTAGGCATGTACCTAGTGTTTCTTGAAGTCTCTTCCAAAATGTGCTATAATCTCTGTATGAAATGTTGGAGGAAGGATTACCATGAATCTCACTACTCATTAATATAGATTTCTACTAGTTTCACCAATGAAAATTGATTCTCACTGGTATAAAGTGAGCAGACTTTCTTAAATGGTCCATTGTTACCCATATGGAATCATGCTGCCTCCTGCTAAGTGGTAACCCAAGCATAAAGTCTATAGTAATGCAATCCCACTTCCGCTCAGGTATTGTGATGGGTTATAGTAAGCCATAAGGTACTTGTTATTTTGTTGACATGTTAATTTTTTGTCCCAAAGTCAATTATTTTCCTTTTATCCTAGGCCACAGGTAAGTTCTCTTTAAGTCTTGATACATCTCATTAATGCCTGAGTGCATAGTATAACTTTGCTATGCGCTTTTGTTAAAATATTTTCCTTTAGCTAGCATAAATAGTCATTGTTCTTAAAAAAATCACTTTCTCTTCCTTCATGTCACTAAGTATTGATATAATCAATAGATCATCCTGCTGTTAATTGTTTCTAAATAAACTTATGTTACTTTTTAACCATGATTGTTTTATTCACATTATTATGAACTTGACGCTTATATCCTTCGGTTTATTAGATGTTTTCTACTAGGTGTATTAGCCCCTACTTTTTGCCCTATCAGAGTGGAAATCAGTTAAACGCTCATAATTCTTAATAAACTTTAACCACCATTTCTACCCTAATTTAGTTTCCTTCATTTTTTAAAAGCAGATATTTTTAACTCTTATAATCTATACACGTGTAACACTTTTTTCTACATGAATCATATCTCCATATTCTTCATATAATCACAACTGCCCTTCTTAAATAGTGTATAAAGTGTTATTTTCATGAGTCTTAAATCATTTAAAGGCATACACCATTGCCTGATTTTCTTGTATCGATATATAACATAACTCTTATTTTGGTAATATTATTATGGCTTATAGAATCCATTTTTAGTTTCGGTCATACGCACCTAATGCCAATAATTTCTACAACACTTCCAAATATCTTTTATTTAGGGATGGTTTAAATTCCTTTTAAATTTGCCTTGGTGTATCTTACTATTACTATACAATCAAGTCAAGAAACTTCAGCGAATCAAAACTCACATTTGCTAACTCTAGTTTACATTTATTCATCTTTTGAAGTTTATCAACTTTTCTCCATATACGTATAATGATCTTTAATGTCTTTAATATGCACCATAATAATCTCAATAAACTACTATATATTAACTTAAACATACAGAGTACTTGATTTAACAAATTCATATTTTATTCTAGTACATTGATATATTTAATTGCCTAAACTAAAAACTTATATTATCCAAATTTGCAGGATAGATTCTATTGATCAATTTGTACTCAATGCTTTTATGATAAAATGGACTCTTTGAACTTACATGTCTTCTTGACATTCACTTCCTTATGTCTTAAGTTTCCAAAGAATCAAGAATTAAGTAATTTGAACTAGTAGATTGAGATTTGTAATCAAAATACTAAAAACTGTCCTTGCATATCTGATAGGGATAGATTTGAAGTAATATCTTTGAAGTTTTTCTAGGAATGTCCTTTACATGTCTAGTTTCTAGAAAATTTTATTTCGTATCAATCAGAGGTCTACAATAAGAATTATGTCCTAAATACTAAGAACTACTCCAATTCCAAAGGTAAATTTAGTGCCCCATTTTCAACCTTTAGTTCTGGTGTCTTATGAACAAAATTAAGTTCTTATCTCTCATGAAATTCATAGATTTATATTTTAAGTTTCATTTCCAAGCAGAATCACTGATTTCTGACATCTATAGATCAAGATATGGTCTAAATACTGAGATATGTTTAAGAAACTCCCACAACAGCCAGTGGCAACGCCACTTGAAAGGGAAGGGGGGCAATTGCCCCCCTTAATTTTTGAAAAACAATTAATTATATATATATATATATATATATATATATATATATATATATATATATATATATATATATATATATATATTTATTTTATACATATATATTAAATAGATCAATTTACCCCCTTAAAATTTTACTTTTACCAATCTCTCTTTAACTTGTTTCTTAAGTTTTTAATCAATCAACTCTTTTGTATTCCCACTCCTATTGAAACAAAAAATACAAAATTCTATTCTTATCTCTTCAAAATTTTAAAGGAAAATCAGGTGAATTTGAGAAGAAATTAAGCACTATTGCAAAATTTTATCTTTAATTTAAGGTTGGTAATTTAATTTTATAATTTTTTTTTGCTTTTATATCTCTTAAAGGTTATTAATTTAGTTTTTACAATTTTAGATTTTTGCTTAAAATATGTTCTTCTTGATTGATGATTTCGTTGCTTAAAATATGTTCATCTTGATTCCATTCTAATTTCTTATGCTCTTAATTGTTTGATAATGGATTGATTATAGTTATGCTAGTTTCAAGTTTCAAGTGTGTAGCAGAAGTTTTATTTTTCGTTTGTGTTTGAGGGTCTATTCCTTGGTTTTTGATAGTACTTTCGATTTTAGTTTCATTGTGTTGTTGTATCTGTACAGTTTATTTATTAGTCATGTGTTTTTCATTTGTTTAGTTAGTTTATTTAGTTTTGTTGTTTTAATATAAACAACTAGTTGTTTTATTAGTTTTGTTAGCTTTGTTATTTTAGTGTAAATAACTTGTCGTTTTAGTATAAAAGTGTATTTTTCTTTTAAATATATGAAAAAATAACCATGCTCGTTATATTTTTCATATATCTGAAAGAAGAATACAACCTGCCTTTTATATTAAAACAACAAGTTGTTTACACTAAAATAACAAATCTAACAAAACTAATAAAACAACTAGCTGTTTATACTAAAACAACAAAACTAAATAAACAAATGAAAAATACATGACTAATAAATAAACTATACAGTATTAATAGTTGCTTTTTTTTATTTTATTGGGTTGTTATATAAATAATACATATTTTGTATCCTACATAATACTTTATGATCATGAATTTCTGCATAATACTTTATGGTCATCTTTTAATATGGACATTTTTGCTTTATTTGTAGTTTTGTACTCAATTGACTTTCCTTTAAGAATATTCTAACAATTGGATTGGGACTTATTTTGTAGTTTTGTTCACAGGTCTGACTATTTTTGGTTTTTTGCCCCCCTTGATTACAAATTCTGGCTTCGCCACTGACAACAGCTCATAGGTATTCTTACTTGTCTCAAGAATAATCTTTTTTAATTCTCAATATACCCCTTTTTGATTTATGTCCAATTATAACCCAATATTTTTATACTCAAACATCTACATATATCGACAATCAATATGTTTTTGTTCTCATCAAGAGCCATAAACTCTAAAATTTAAACTTTATGCTTCATGTGTAACCTGTCAAACTCCTCTAATGCGAAACATTTTCCTTTTTAAATAAATATTTTATAAATGCATGTGTATAAATGATGAAATTCATAAATGATAATTCATGCATGTATCATGTGTGCAAATATGTATAATACCCTGCCCCCAGTGCTCATGCATTGTAAAATAAACATTGTCCACATTGTAAAGGCCGCTCGACCGGAAAACAGAGCACATTTCTTTTGCTCATAATCCTCGTATGCAGTAGGGGATTCTTCTCCCTTCTCCACCTTCTATTGACCTTTCTAACTAATTACTATCCTTCTAATTTTAAAGCAATAGGGACAGGTATATATTACTCTACCTAAATCACCTCATTCACCTTCATCCCTTATGGCATATACATGTACTCACTATATTCCTATTTATGTATTTTTTAATCCTAGGACTGCCTAAATCTGCTATGATACCACAAAATGTGATACCCTATACTCAGGATATAAGTTCAAATATGGTGAACTATCATTGGTGATATCGCGTGGTTATTAAAGTTATTTGTTTCTTTATTGGTAATGACTTGTTAATTAACTTGGCATTTTCGCTATTTTTTCGAATCTAATGTTCCCTTCATCATAATTCCCTAAAAAATTTTTCTGTATTCAAAAACATATACAGGAAGGTGTTTTTAAAATTTCAGATCATTTCAACATCATTTTCGTATACTTCCACCTTCGGAGGCAAAATCAGCCAGTCCAAAACCTAAAAATATGAAATATCAAAAAATTATTTTTCACTTCCAATAGCTCATTTAGGCTATTTCTAATAGATCTATGCAATCAGAATAATTTTTAGAGGTTTATAGAATATTTTAGAGTCTAGTCAAATTTATGGTCAACCGAATAATAGTACTGAAAAAATTTTTCACTGTCTATTTTGGGAACCTATATGAGCTCAATTTCTTCTCAAATTATATCACTATGACCCATTTAATGCACATTATCTCATCTAATGGTTAAATATCAAGCTTCCAGCAAGTCACCCATCCTAGGATTTCTTTGGTTCATGCACGTTTAATACTAGTTCTTATAAAATCTACTGTACTAATGCTACTATAATCACTCCAAATACTATTTCAGTGTTACTCTTTACTACCAAAAAGATACTATTCATACCAGATGGAATTTTAAAGCATTACCGTAACTAAAGCAAACAATGCAAAAAAGAGATGAAGGAAGATGAATTGGAAAAAAAAAAAAGTATTTATGGGTGGACCACGTGAAATGGCCTTGCAAAATAAGAAAATGAAATAATTAAGTTATTAATTGTAAAAAAACGTTAACGTGCAAGAGAATACTGAGGAAATAAATTAACAACAATTAAGCTATTATGAACATGCATAAAATAATGGGAATAAATTAACAACAATTAAAATATAAAACCTATAATATTAATATATGGTAAATAATAATAATAATAATAATAAATAAACAGATAAAAGAATAAATGTAATTAAAATAATATTAACAAAATACAATAAACAATATTATTATACATTTTTTATATAAATAGTAAAAAAAATAAATTAGCAAAGACATAATTAGAGTATACATCAAGTAATGAATAAATAGAACAAAATTAAAATACAAAACATATGAAATGCAAACAATAAAATGTGGAGAAAACCAAATGCATGCGTGGATGACGTCATCATCATGCAGTGAAATTTTAAATTATATGCCAAATAAAAAATTAAGTGAAAGAAACCAAATTAATGTAATATAAAAGTAATGAATTAATTCAACAAACTCTATATGATTTTAATTGATTAATGAAAAAAATACCAGTAAATCACCACAACCACAAAAATAATTAATTCACAAACTCAAAACAATAAATCAAAAAATAGAAATAACAAACAAACTAAAAACTACAAAAAATTCAACACATAAATTAATATTAGCCTAAATGGGATTTAGGAAGCTAATGAATATTAGCCTTGGAGTGTGTTGCTCCAAAATCAAGAGAATCGGATCTGATAATTGCTCCCTTCCTCCTTGCTCTCTTGATTTTTTACTGAAAAATCAATGTGAAAATGGTTTTTTTATTGTATATGATTTTCTATGCATGTGTGTGTTTTTACTCTCTTTTTTTCCTACGTGCCGCCCCTTTTGCTTTTGCTCCAAATGCAGCCCTCTTTCATTATTCTAGGTTTTTTTTTTTTTTTCTAGTGTCAAAAAGCTGCCCCATTTTAGGTTTTCCCTTTTTCTTTTTGTAGTCAGACTTGCGTGCCCTACTTTCCATTTTTTTGTTACTTTACTTTTTTTTTGTCTTTTCTTTCACTTGCTTTTTTTTTTTTTTTTCAGCTCTTACTTTGGTTTCTCTCTCTTTTTTCTTCACGTCTTCTTTTTTTTTATTATTATTATTTTTCTTTCTTTTTTGTTTTTTTTGTTTTGTTACTTTTTGTTGTTTTCTTTTTTTTTTCTTTATTATTTTTCTTTTTTTCTTTTTATTTATCTTTTATTATTTTATTTTACTTTTCTCTTTTTTATTATTGTTTTTATTTTTACTTTTTATTTTATTTTTTATTTTTATTTTTTCCTTTTTATTTTTTATTATAATTAATTTTTTTAATTTTAGAAAATGAAAATCCCGGGAAAATATTTTTTTTAAAAGCTTCGAAAATTTCAGAGGAGAGCAGACAAAAATCATTTTTCTTTTCGAAATCAATTTTCCTTTTAAAAACACAAAATTAGGTTAGAGAGAATCGTGATTCTGTTTTTTGGCTATTTTGGGGCAACACAATTTTCATCGGGTAACCCTGATCAAAAGCTGATTTAGGAACCAATGTTTACATATATATATATATATATATATATATATATAATTAACACTATAATTCTTACCCTTAGTATGAAAAGTAAAATTTTACAGGTATGATGTATGGAATTATGGATCCCATGGTCCTCAATATAATCACATTTATCACAATTTCTATGAAAAGTAAAATTTTACAGGTATGATGTACGGAATTATGGACCCCATGGTCCTCAATATAATCACATTTATCACAATTTCTATCATATAACATATATCACATTTATCACAATTTCTGTTTATCGGTGTGGAACCTCTTTCGATCCACTATGTAAGTCGTCATGACTTGCTACCACGGTTTCAAATACGGTATTTCTATGGCTAGCCAACTACATCACAAATCTGATTTCTTAACTAATACTAAAGGCAAAACTTATAATTTATATTATCTAAATCTTCAGATTATACTATTTTTATAATATGCAAACCATGATCAGAAGTTTTCACATAAATGTTCGCATATTTATGCCCTATAAAATCATTTCTTATATCGATTTCATGTTGCCACAATTTTTTTTTTTAAAACACCATCATCAATCAAAAGCGCGTGCACGCACATATAGTATATCATTCATCAAGTTGCTTCTTACTTGCACACACTTGGAATTATCCATATATCTATGAGTTTTACTCACATATCATATTTAATACATTGTCTATTCTATAAGTATAATTGAACACACATAATATATTCATTTCCATCTTCTTCATCCATATTATCACATTATAGCATAATATAATTTATTTATAAACAAACATTAAATTCGTAAGGTTCATTTACAATTCAACCTACAACTTCTTGTTCAATCATAAAAGAAATTAATATCAAGAGTCATACAACTAATAATAGTGATATTACTTTAATTCATTTTATTTATTTCATTTTCTATTATGGTCTTATCATAGTAACTTTAAAAAATTATTGTTAATCAAAATCAACCTTATTACTATTTCGACTTACATAAGCCAAAATTAAGTCCATAAGAAGAATCAATAAGAGAAGCTAATTTCATTGTACGTTTATGCATTCAACAACTAATTACCAATTGGTCAAACAATTGTGTGTGTGTATGGCAGCCCCTTTTTGTTAATTCTTTTAACTAAACTAATTACCATGTAACTATTCTCACTCATTTTGTTTTTATTTAACAATTAGGATTGTTAGCACATTTAGAATTTAAATACGGCATTTATCATATAATTTTGTCTCTTACTTATTTAAATTCTATACCAAACTTAAGTAGGCATGATTCATCAAAATAAACAAACTCACTCTTCATTTACCTACCCTATTTGTCGAATCAACCTTAGTAATATGCATATCTCTATTTTTTTTTAAATCATGCCATTTTTTTATTTCATAGCCTTAGTATACTTACATAAGCACATAATTTGCAAAAGACAACAAAATAATTTAATTTGATGATACAATTTCCAGGACATCATTTTATAGCCATTTCAAGTATTATATTAAAGATCCCTTAACATTTATATTAAAAATTAATATGCAAAATTTATATATTTCAAAATATATTTCCAACCTAAAAGTTAACATATCTTAAATATAATTTAATAAATTTTATTCTATAATCATTTAGTCAAAATTTTTAAATCATAATGAATCGGGGTATCAATTATGATACTCTGTCTCCACAAAATTAAAATCCAAATTAAATCATTCAACTGTTTACTTCTAAGTTTAAATAATATCTTTATACCAACCAAGACATGTCCAACAATTATTTAAGATAAATTTAACTAAGATTGTATAAATATTCTCTAGTTAGAATTCATTGCAAAGAGTTTAGTTCAAGTAATCTAATTTCTTCAATTACCACCATTTGTTTAATTTAACAAATTCCACTATCATATTAAAGATTCAATTCTTAGTCCATAGATCAATAATAACTATGGATATATTCATTTATGATAGTATAGTTTACTCAATATATCCTTTAATCACAAGTTCATAAATTATTTATCTAAATTCAAAGATTTAAGCACCATATTATGCTTATAACACATAAACAAAAATAAGATCCCAAACTAATTTAGACATATTTATACTTAAAAATTTCCAACGTAATGAAGTAAATAGACAATAAAATTAAGCAAACATAAATTTAATGAAGCACTTATTCAACTTAAGGCAATATTAATTCCACCAGTTAATTGAGCTAATCAAATTTATTATTTAATTTATAAACCTTTAACTCTATGCTTCTTATTTCAATTTGACAATATACTTAGAAATTTCTTGTTTTTGTAATGCTACTATGCATATAAAATCCAAATAAATAAATTTAAAACTAAATTTAATGGAGTATTCATTGATCTTGGAGCCATCTCTCCTTTAATTGGACTCAATTTCATAGAAATTATGGTTTATGTACCGGTTGTAGAAGGTTCTCCAAAGAAGCAACATCACTACGTGGATGAAGCTCGGATTGTCACAAGTCTATTGTTGGTGGCCATACACCCCTAAACAACCCGGTCTCGCCGAAATTAAAACCAAAAAAATCTACTCTCCCATTTCCGATCTAGTCATCGCCAGTAAGGAAAAATGGTGCATTAAGAAAGGTTCGCCTCCCCTTAGAATCTCACCGATGCTGCTTGTGCCACCATCAAAAGCTGGAGAAGACCAAAAAAAAAGGAGGTTAGGTGGGAGGGAGAGGAAACTCTCAAAATCAGGTTAATAACCGAGGCTTTTATGAAAAGGGCTAACAGCGAAGAAGAGACCGGACCGGTTGAGGCTGGCTGTAGCGATGCGAGGTCGGTATCGAAGTCTGGTGGTCGTCGGCACTGGTCTAGCTCCCTAACTTTCTCTTTCTTTCGTTCTCTCTTTCCTCCCATCTGCTCTCTCTTTTTTTTAACCCTCGTAATTTTTTATTTTTTTGACTAGCAAATTCTAGAACCTAAAATAAATATTTATTTTATGTTGTAAACTAATTAAAGAAAAGACAAAAATAGTAGAATAGAGAATTTTTCTCTTATTAATTGTGTATACTAAATAATCACAATAGGGTATTTATAGGCACAAAATAGAAGAGGTAGACTTCTACTAGAATAGGGAGAATGATGAGTTTGATAGTCATCCAAATATCTCATAATTATCACAACACTTCCCCTTGAATGACTATGCACTATGAATATGCCTCGCTAAAACCTTGCTAAGAAAAACCCGGTGGGATAAAAACTTAGCGAAGGAAAAAGAGTACAATATTCATATGTGCTTCCCCTAAAAAATGAATCAAACATCGATCTGTCCTTCTTTCATAAGTTCATGAGTATAGAAGAATTTTGGTGAGATATGTTTTGTTCTATCTCCTTTGATATAGCCACCTTTAAGTTGTGAAATACTTGCTGCATTATCCTCATATAATTTTGTTGGCTTTTTCCCTACTACCAACCCACTTGTTCCCTTAATATGTTGAGTCATGATTCTCAACCACATACATTCACGACTTGCTTCATGGATGGCTAATATTTATGAATGATTTGAGGAAGTGGCAGTGATTGTTTGCTTAACAGATCGCCAAGAAATAGCAGTGTCACCATATGTAAAGACATAACCTGTTTGTGATCGAGCTTTATGAGGATCTGATAGATATCCAGCATCAGTATACCCTGTCAATTCTGAATTTACTCCTTTTGGAAAAAACAAACCCATGTCAGAAGTGAAGATAACGTAGAACATGTTTTACACCATTCCAGTGCCTTCGAGTTGGTGCAGAACTAAATCTTGCTAGCAAATTAACTGCAAAAACTATATCTGGTCTAGTGTTATTTGCAAGATATAAAAGTGCACCTATTGCACTAAGATATGGTACTTCAGGACTAAGAATCTCTTCGTTATCTTCTTTTGGACGAAAAGGATCTTTCTTGACATCAAGAGAGCGAACAACCATTGGAATGCTCAATGGATAAGACTTATCCATATAAAATTGTTTCAAGATTTTCTCTATATAAGATGAATGATGTACAAGAATTCCTTTTGGCAAATATTAAACTTGAAACCCAAGACTGGGGAATACGTTTCTTCATAATCTATATCAGGTCTTTGAGAGAAACCTTGTGCAATAAGTCATGCTTTGTATCTCACAATTTCATTTAACTTATTTCTTTTATGTACAAAGACCTATTTATATCCAACTGGTTTGACATCTTCTGGTGTCAGGACTACTGGTCCAAATACTTTTTGCTTAGCTAAAGAATCTAGCTCAGCCTGAATTGCCTCTTTCTATTTTGGCCAATCAAGTATATGTCAACATTCTTCTACAGTTTTAGGCTCAGGCTCATCATTATTTGCTATTTCAGAAGCAATTGCATATGCAAATACATAATTTCATCTCTTTCTAATATATTTCCAGTTTTCAATGAGATCTTATAATTTATCGGTACCGGAACCACTTCTAGGGTCGTTTCTCTAGAAATATGTAGTTGTGTATTTGAATTGTTTTTGGCCTCTTCAGGAGCATCAATTGAATGATTTTTTTATTTCTCTCTTCTTTCGAGGAATAATATCTTTTGCACCAATAGGTCTACCATGCTTCTGGCATGAACTAAACTCATTTGCTGTTATATCTCCAAGATGTCCTACGGGGACATTTAATCATGCAGGGGCATTTACAGCTAGAATGATTTGGTGACCTTTTGGGTGTCTGTAAAGATATCAGACAGCTGATTTGCAGCATTCTGTAAATGAATTATTCTTTGAACTTCAAGTTCACATTGATTTGTGCTTGTATCAAATTTGGACAAAGTTGGTGTGTTCCAACTGATTTCTTAATCTTTTGGCCCCTTTTCTTTATCTTCCCCTAATGGTGGGAAAATCAATTCATCAAATTGACAATCTAAAAATCTTGCTCGAAAAAGGTCACCAGTTAAAGGTTTAAGATATCTGATAATAAAAGGGGAATCAAAACCTACATAGATACCTAAACGTCGTTGAGGGCCCATTTTAATTCATTGAGGGAGAGCAATGGGAACATATACAACACAATCAAAAGTTCTAAAATGAGATATGTTAGGTTGTTGATCAAAAACAAGTTGTAAAGGTAAAAACTTATTGTATGTAGATGGTCGAAGATGAACTAAAGATGCAGCATGAGTTATAGTATATTCCCAAGCAGATGCAGGAAGTTTTGATTTCATAAGCATAGGTTTAGCAATTAATTGTAAACATTTAATGAAAGATTCAATTAAATCATTTTGAGTGTGAACATGTGCAATGGAATGTTGAACATCAATTCCTATTGATATACAAAAATCATAAAATGCTTTTGAAGTAAATTCACCTGCATTATCTAAACGAACTTTTTTTAATGGAATGATCAGGAAAACTTGACCTAAATTTTATAATTTGAGCTAGAAATTTAGCAAAAGCAACATTACGGGACGATAGTAAACATACATGAGACCATCTAGTTGAAGAATCAATTAAAATCATAAAATAACGAAATGGTCCATCAGATGGATGAATTGGTCTACAAATATCTCCTTGTATTCTTTCTAAAAAAATATGAGACTCCAAAGGTAATTTAGATAGTGAGGGTCTCACAATCAATTTATCTTAAGCACAAGAACTACAAAAATAATTATTTCATAAAAGTATCTTTTGATCTTTAAGTCCATGTCCATTTGTATTCTTAATAATACATCACATTATGGTTGAACCGGGATGACCAAGGCGATCATGCCAAAGTATGAACATTTTAGGGTCTGAGCACTTCCGGTGCATATAATTTGATTCAACTATTTTTATTTTTATGAAATATAATCCTGTTGAGAAACTTAAAAGTTTCTCTAATATGAACTTTTGGTTCAATTTTGTGGATGTAATATATAGATATTCGACATTTTCATCATTTGTCATTTCAATATGATATCCATTACGACGTATATCTTTAAAACTTAGTAGATTTCTTCGGGATCTACTTGAATACAATGCATCATCAATATATAATTTTTTTCCATTTGGAAGCACAATTTGGACTCTTCCAGAGCCTTTAACTTCAGCTAATGTTAATTGTATAAAATATTTCTTGAGAACAAATAGATTATGAGAATTCCTTAAGTAGAATTAAAGAAACTTCTGGTTCTCTAATAAACATATGAATTCTCAATAATTTATGTATTATAATCGATCTGGAATGGTCAAACTAGTCATGCCAAGTAATCAATTGTTAATTAGTAAACTTCAGGCTTACTATTTTTATTATATCAATATTTATATCAATTGATAAACATCAAGTTTCTTAATATCAATATCAAACAATTAGTAAACGTCAGGTTTACTAATATTTGTGACATACAGTCAATAAAATATATGTTTATTAGTATTTGTATCAATTTTCAAGTTTATTATAATCAATAAATTTTGAGTTTACCAATATTAGTATCGATTAATCAACAAACTTCTGATTTATTGATATTTGAATCATTAGTCAACTGCATGTTACTAATACTTGCATAACAATTAGTAAACTTTATGTTTACTAATATTGTGACAAATAATAAAATAAATATTTATTATTATTTATATCAATTTTTTTTAAGTTTACTATAATCAATAAACTTCAGGTTTACTGATATTAGTATTAATTAATCAATAAACTTCATGTTTATTGATATTTATATAATTGGTAAATAATATGTTATTAATATTTGTATAATAGTTAGTAAACTTTAGGTTACTAAAATTTGTATTTATTAGCAAACTTCGAGTTTACTAATATTTGTATCAAAATTAAATTATCTGAAAAATATATTACTAATCTTATACAAAGTAGATCTCAAGTATTTATCTCTCAGTCTCAAAATGATATTCATTTCAGCGAATATTTTTTGAAAATATATGTCTGCGGGACATATTTGATAAATAATATATTTCCTAACAAATTGTATGCAACTAATTGCATTATAACTCTTCAGGAGCCTTCAACTAATTGTATTACACATAATAACAATATACATATAACAAATTAAAAACCAAATATGGCTTTACATATAATATATTTATCATATATAATATAATGATTAAAATATAATTAAGCAAGGATCAAATTGTAATTATGCAAAACAAATCACTAAAATCATGTTAATGTCCTTGGTAATAGAAAATGTTATTCTCAGTTCTTAATATTTTCGTATATTGAAGTTTTTAAAATTATATATTGTAGGGTAGAATTATCGATCCTTAATCAATCTCATTAACTCATGAGAACTAAAATAATTTAAAATTTATGAATTAAATCTACTTACCGTTTAATCTTGTAAATTATAATTCTTGATTCCTTGGAGCCGGGTTGTCGTAAACCACCGACTTCCAATGATCAATAGAAACTATCGTGTTGATAACGTGTTGTAAACTAATTAAAGAAAAGACAAAAATAGTAGAATAGAGAATTTTCTCTTATTAATTGTGTATACTGAATAATCACAATAGGGTATTTATAGGCACAAAATAGAAGAGGTAGACTTTTACTAGAATAGGGAGAATGATGAGTTTGATAGTCATCCAAATATCTCATAATTATCACAACATTTTATTTATTATTTTACTTATACATATATCTATTTTTGGTTATTTTATTACTATTTTTTTTATTTTTTTTACCCGTCTCAAAATCCCTAATTTTTTCTGATGGGAAATTGTTATTTGCAAACTCACAATTTTGGGGCATTACAACGTAAGAGAAATTCAAGTGTAAATATGAAAATTTGAGTGCCTAACAAAATTTTCCATGCTTGTCCTCAAGCATTAATTAAATCACATAAAAAACTCTATCAAAAGTTCATCCACCTAAAAACAACATCCATTCCATAAGCTTTGACAAAAATGAAATGCAAGGCAAAACAGAGTAAGAAATCCATAAAAACTTTCCGCATTTTCATATTAAAGCATGGGTTCCTCTACTAACCTTTTAAACCAAAAATAATACAGCTTTTTATGGTATTATTCAAGCAAGAATTTTATGTCTCAATCTAGTATTAAATCAATGTATAAAGAAAAACTCATTAAACCAACTTAAACACCATAACAACAAATATTTCAATGGATAAAAGAAACAAGAAAACCAAGAATTTTTATTAAATTTATTCAAACTTAAATTTTTCTCACAAGATTGTAGTAGACACGAGGATACCTGGTCTCGAGTTGTATACACCTGATTTTTCTAGCCTAAAAGAGAATTAAAGTCTTACTTGGAATGTAGAAATCTTTTTTACGCAAAGACACTCATTTCTCCAATGTATTCACTCAATTACTCAGACTACACAATTTCAATTGCCACAAGCACTACTCTTAACCACTTTTTTAGTGGACACTTATTTCTTTATTTTTCTCTCTTTTTTTTTCTTTATTTTAGATCTTGGTAATAAAACATAATACATTTTAAGTGTCCAAAACGATTTTAACAAGCTTTTGATATGCAAAGATTCCAATACAAGAACAAGAAAAGGTTATATTTCACCTTAAAAATTAAAACTTCACATTTCTGATTCAAAAGATAGTTGAACCCGCTATAAATTGTATGAAAAAAGGGTAAGAAATTATGGAAACCAAGCAATTCTATCTAACATCTCATTAGGTAAAAGACCATACTTCTCCTTGTAATTGAAAATGAAACTTAACAAAAGCTAATGAATAAGAAAAATACATAATATTTTGTGTAGAATTTTCAAATAAGCAAGCAATCACAGGATAAATGACAAAATCCTAAAATCTAAGGTAACACCTGAATGTAGTCACGATATGTAAAAATCAAGCCACCAAATTTTTATTCACTAAGTGTATGCTTATCTTTACAAAAATCATCCATAAAATGTGCCAATGCATAAGTAAACACAAAAATGGCCCCAAAATCAAAATATCTCAAAAATCAATAACCGACCAAAATATGCACAGTTTCTTTCCAAAAATTTCAACTGTAAAAGACTATTAAATGACTTCCTAAAAATAAGGATATCAAAATATGCATAAGTTTAACCAACTAAGTGAACATTCAACAGCAAAATCTAGTAATTTTCATAAAACAAGTCATTAAAAATCATCACAATCAGCACTTCTAACTTTAAACCCCTTTGCCACAATTTCTTCTCACATTATTCTCAATGCAGAAAAATAAATCAAATGAAGGGTGAAGGGTAACAAAAATAAGAAAAAAAGGTTTTGCAAACTACCTTTTGTGAATAAGGGTACTTACTGCTGTCAATTTGGTCAGGAATAGGGGTGGTGTGAACGTCACATACTAAAAATAGGCGAGTAAATTAGCCTAAATCTAATGTCACTACAAGAAAATTTGGAAATAGCAACGGAAATTAGCAACCGAATTTGGTGAATTTCCGTTGGTAATCAAAATTAGCAACGGAAAATTCGGTTGCAATTTTGGCAGTTGGTAAATTTAGCAACCGAATACTTTCCGTTGGTAATTTAGCAACGGAAAATAGCAACGGTATTATATTCGGTTGCTAAATTTACCAACCGAATATCCGTTGCTATTTTTGGTTGATAATTTTTATTAGCAACGAAAATTAAATTCCGTTGCTATATCTAACCAATGTACATTTCGGTTAGTTGGTCAACATTACCAACCGAATTCAATTTCCGTTGCTAAATTTAGCAACGGAAGAGTAATTCGGTTGGTAAATTTAGCAACCGAATTGTAATTTCGTTGCCAAATTTAGCAACGGAATAGTAGTTCGATTGGTAAATTTAGCATCGGAATTTTTGTTCGGTTGGTAAATTTAGCAACAGAATTGTAATTCCGTTGCTAAATTTAGCAACGGAAAATGAATTCGGTTGCTAAATAAAAACTATTGATAACATTATAAATTGTAAAATTATGCTAGTTTTGTTAGATTGGCATAATATTTTAGTTAAATCAAATTATTTATTTATAAATAAATATAATTCAAATTCATTATGAAAAGAAAATATTGTTATTGATAATATAATATTAAGATTGTAATGCACAAAAATATAAATTCTAAAAATATAGTATATTACTGTAAAGTAAAATTCTATGAAAACCATAATAAAAACAGCATAAAATCAGTATCAATAACAATCTACAAATAAAAGTCTAAGTTATGTAGCTGGTGGAGGTGAAGGACACCATAATAAAAACAGCATAAAATCAGTATCAATAACAATCTAAAAATAAAAGTCTAAGCTAAGTAGCTGGTGGAGGTGAAGGAGAACGATTTGACTGATGGGCACCCCTGGTTTCCAAATCTTCTACTCGATTCTTTAGTTGGGTTACAGTATCCATCAACATGGTGATTGCGGTCTCTAACTGAATGACTTTCTGAGAAGATTCGCATCGCTTACTACAAGCAGCTATAGATGATGTAGAGGAATTCGAATGTGAAGTATTTGTAATTGAACCTAAACCAAAAATCCTCCCATGGTTATTCTTACCACCAACTACTTGAAGAAAAATCTGACTCTCATCAACACTTTCAGAGCTCTGCCGCTGTTGAATGAGAGTCTCTTGTATTTGCTCCTATCATTACAATAATTAAAATTAATTAGCTATATTATTATAAAATAATTAATATTGATGTATAAATTTAACATACATTGAGTTGTCTACAACGGGTATTGACGAATGTCTGACCATCATGCTTCTTTGTGTGAGTGTGCATAAAAACTTCAGGATATGTAGGCTTTCTACCCATAGTTATTTCCTGTATAACAAGCAATAATCAATAATAGTCAAATACCACTGTTCATTCTACAATAAGGGAAAAAAATTTCACAATTACAACTAAAAAGTTGAATAAAGAGTAATGTAGCATTCAGATTTACAAGCAAGAATGTAGCATTCAAATTTACAAGCAAGAAACAAATTGTAGCTAAAAGGTATAGGAAAATTAGCCTTTTACTACAGCAATAACTTGAGTTTTGAAAGAACACCTTAAGAAACAATTTAAATGAAAGGCGGATGAAGGACAAAAACAAACACATATAAAAGTTTAATTTATCTTCCAGAAAAACACACCATAAAAGAAATAGTCCTACTAGATACATAAACATGTGAAGCATATTTCATTTCAATGAGCCAACAGGTGACTAACATGTAATCAAGACCCCATATAAGTTGTTGTGGCAAACATTTTATCACCAATGACCCAACAAGTAAATTTCTAAAATGCTAAGGTGTTCCCTAAGTTGCTGGGACATTATGGAATACATTAAAGAATTTAGGATCCATATCAGAAGCTGTTTCAAAATAAAAGTACCTACAGAATCAAATTGACATAAAATGTTATGCCATTTGTTATGGAGGTGAAGCAAAAAGCCAGGCAACACAATCATTTTGTCAAATAAATAACCAGTCTCATAAGGGTTTTTGAGATGTACACACACAAACACATCTCGTTCTGAAAATTAAAAAAAAAAAGGAAAAGAGTAAATTGTAAAAGGATCATACTGCATTCACAAGTTCCATCACTTCAATGGAAGTGGCTAAGAATACCTTCCAACTGAAAGAGGATTGACCAATTCTAAGCAATATAATAAATTGACATGCATGGCTCCATATTTATACCATAATTACATGCAAAGAATATTTACTTTTCAACAACAGAAAGATTCCATACCAGAATCGGGTTTCATGTTCTAACAAGCTCTGCCAAGAATTATATCACAAGATAGTGGCAAACCCAATGAGAACTCAGCAGCAAAAAAGGGGTTCCCTGCAAATAAAAACAATCCAAATTGCAGTATCATCAGCATCCACTTGTATAAGGTAGCTAGTATCTGAGTCATTTTTATACTTGTATAAGGCAGCTAGTAACTGAGTCATTTTTAAGTCTAAGAGAACATAAACATAAATTGCAGAAGCTGTGACGTTACAACCTAAAACTATTAGATAATGCATACGCTTGGACTTATAAAAAAAAATTTATACCAAGTTTAGGTGGTAAACTATTAAACAAGGCATTGAAACTTGAAGCTCATTGCAGATGAATGCATAAAAAAATGCAGTTTCAATGAGCATCTACGTAGTATAAACAAGTTCTCTCACACGATGCTTATTGCTTAGTGGAATGTAAAATTTAAGGCAGTTGAAATAGTGTCACCCTTGCATAACATCATTACAAAGCTAAGCTTCTACAATAAACTTTATGAAGGCAGTAAAAAGAAAATTACCAATAAACTAATACATCATATTTATCCGATTCCTATCAATCCTAATCAAGAAGCAAAAATAGTCAACATTGGCCATGGTTTTTTAATTATTGATTAACCAAACCTAATAAGATGACAATCACCCTATATATGCAACAGGAAAACGTAGCAATAAAAATTAATTTTGCAGCTTAATAATATATTTATAAATATAAAATCTGCAAATCCCAAGTACATGATCTTGGCATTTAAAACCTGAACGTGGCCGTGTTGAGTTCACGAGTGGATTGTCTCCCTTGTACTCTAACATGATTTAACTACTAGAAAGTGATTGTAAGAAAACACCGACTGCATTCTGCTTCAATATGGTCGACTACAATGAGCTTCAAGTTTCAATGCCTGCCGTCGACTTCCTTGCTGGAGAGAGAGAAAGAGGGGTGGCGCGCGGTGTGTGAGGGAGGAGCCGTCAACTGTATCGTTAGAGAGACAAAGAGAGGGAAATCGGTGTGATGAATGAGATAAAAACCTAGGGTTTTCACAATTTATAGTTCTAACAAAGGTAAAATTACTTAAAGGCCCCTGATTTAGCAACGAAATTTAATTCCGTTGCTATTTTTGCAACCGAATTAATTTCGGTTGCTATTTTTCATTGAAGGTGAAATTTAGCAACGGAAATAAATTTCGTTGCTATTTTCCATCCCACATTGTCCGCCATTTTTTGCCCTTAATTTAGCAACGAAATTTAAATGCCCCTAAATTAGCAACGAAATTTAATTCCGTTGCTATTTTTGCAACTGAATTAATTTCGGTTGCTAATCAACCGAAATTAATTCGGTTGCAAAAATAGCAACCGAATTTATTCGATTGCTATTTTTTGTTGAAAGTGAAATTTAGCAACGGAAATTTAATTCCGTTGCTAATTTAGCAACCGAATTTGTATTCCGTTGCTAATTTAGCAACCGAATATTTATTCCGTTGCTAAATTAGCAACGGAAATAAATTCCGTTGCTATTTTCCGTCCCACATTTTGTTCGCCATTTTTTGCCGCCTTAATTAGCAACGGAATTCAAATTCCATTACTAATTTTCATTGCTAAATAATGGCGCCATAAATTTCCTCCACTTTTAGCAACGGAAGCTAACCAAAATTTTTTCGGTTGCTAATTTTATAAAAATCAACCAATTTTAGCAACGGAAAAGATATTTCGTTGCTAAATAGCAACGAAATTTGTTTTTCGTTGCTATTTTTCCGTTGCTATTTCAAGAATTTCTTGTAGTGTGTACTGTGGTGGAAATGGCAACAAGAGACATCTCAAGTCTCCCCAATAGCTGCAAAGACTCTTAAGAGGAGGCAATAGCAATGCTAGAAAAAGATGCACCATCTGACTTCTTCTTCTCCTTTTTAAAGACACATTCATCAAAAGAAGCAAGGAAATTGTACTCATAAAGGAAATAGAACTGCCTTTCCTATAGCGTAATAAGCACAGTCTATCTTAGCAATAAAGATCTATAGGAGACACACCACAAACAACATACATTTTTGTTGTGGCAACATCCACCCTACCTATATTGATAGTTAGACAAGTAACTAAATGCTCCCAATATAACTTTTTTGGCTAAGAGGCAAATTTTCAAATTTAAGTGGAAGCCGATAACCTAAGTTCATCTTTTTACCATGTAGCATGCACCACAAAAAGAATAATTCTGCTTTGGTTATACATGTGAAGTTGTCATTCCTAATAGAAGAGTTAAAAGCTAGAAATCACTGTATGAACATTAGTGCAACACTTGTACCTAATTAGCCTTGGACTTTCCCATGTTAAACACGATGTCAAGTTTACTAGTTAATTCCCTATAAACTTCTATATCATCAAAAACACCAGGTTAATCACAAATCAAATTAAGATATTCATATGTTTTTTAATATTCATCATCAATAAGTCCCAATGTACTGCTAAAAAATTTGAAGAAAAAAAAAAGGAAATCACCTAATACTCTAAAGGTGAAGGCAAAAGGATTAATAAAACTGAAATTAACACTATGATGATCAAAAGAAAATGTGTTGTGAAATTCCTTAACCAAAGCATCAACATTATAAACGAGGTATTTGAGCATAAAAAATTATCTCCAACCAATTTCATCAAATCAAAGACTTCATCATGTAAATTTAAAGCAAGCAAAATATATTCGTCAACTGATTTTACAGGTAGTATAGTGTTATGTTAGGTGCAAAATACCTCTATTGATGCTTTTCTCTAGAAATGCCCAAATTACCTCTAAGCTCATGTGTAGATGGGGGAAATTGGCTCTTTTCTTTGCCCATCCTTACTATTTCCTATTCCCTTAGAGGTTTAGATCATAAGGAATGTCTTTTTCTTCCACCAGAGATGGCGGATTGGAGTTTTTATAAGCATCGACGGCCTCACCCCTCAAACAGTTTCGACTTGCTTAGATTTATTGGTCGTTAGACCTTTTTTCTTCATGTTAGGTCTGATGGCTGGTGGTTTGGCCTTTAAATTTAATGGTTGTCGATGTCAGAGTGTAGGTCTACTACTTATGGTGGCTGAGAAGTTGGTAGTTCCTTCCAGTGGGGAAACTATATGCGCCAATGTCCTTCTTGTTGGTGCGATATCATTGACGGGAGTGGCTATTAGTGGCACTTTGCTACTGGGTTCTATTGGCGCAATGTTGTTAGCATCTAATGCATTTTCTCCATTGACTTCATTTCTGCTGGCGGCGCTTTATTACCTCTGGCTACTAGCACAACGTCATTGGCTACACTTTTACCTCACAGTGGTGGTAGGGGTGTTCACCTAGCGGGTTCGGATCAACCCGAACAATCCACAACCCAAAATTTCCCCTAAATTCCAACCCCACTTGATCCTATGAATAGTTCGGGTCTCTACCCGAACAACCCTACAAAATTCAGGCCCTATTTGAATAACCCGAACTTATTTTTTAAATTAAAAAATAATTTTTTCTATCTCAATTTACATGACAAAAATTAAATTAAAATCCAAATAAATAATTAAATAAAAATATCATTGTTCATGAATATAAAATAAAAATTACAATTTTTCACTTAGAAATTAAAACTTGTTTGTTCTTAATTTTTTCCCCAATTTTGCTTAAAATTTTCCAGAAACGGATAATGTTGTTGATGTGAATTTTACTTAAAATATCTCATTTAAATTCAGTATTCATTACAAATAGGTTTCTAGTAGTTGTCATGGTGGTCCGGGTGACTTGGGAGAGGTTGCAATGTCCTTGTCACATTATGCTCGGCTTAAAGGGAATTGGGGGCCCAAAGAAAGTTGAAAAAACCATTTTCATGTTATAGATTCTTCATGAGGTTAGGAATTTGTCAGGTGATGAAAAATATATTATATATATGCTTATAATGGATATATATTAAATTGTTGACACTTGTACGAATTCCATTAATAAGAAACAGATCGAATTGACCAAATCAATGAGATATTTTTACATATGCAAAAGATATTTTAAATCCAAAAAATTAATAGACGCTTAGAAACTTAATTTGAACCCTGTGATTATAGCAAGAAATAAAGTTTATTTTTAATATAATTAGGCACAGAAATATGAGCCCAACTACTCTAGTAGGCTTGATACCCTCTCTTGAAGTGATGAATACCCACCTCCTCACTTTGAAATTCATACACAAATAGAACTACAAATATTAATGTAAACTTGCCCTTTGAGCAAAATTCAACCTCCAATTCTTCAGATGCAAATAAAACAAATCCACATTCTAAAATCATAACTTACATTTCTTTCCTAAAACAAATTGATAAAAATTCAAGATTTTCAGCCAGTCTTTAAATATAAAATGATGACAGCCATCCACTAAGTTTTAGCACTGTCAATTGGGTGCAAAGGAAGGATTACCAAATGGTTGATGATTAATATATATATTACGACAAGGCAATTTCCAAAGCTGCCACCCCACTCCATCGATTGGTTTGCTTTCCCTATTAACTGCTGGCATATAATGCTAAAAAAACAAAAAAGGAAATGGGAAGTGGATGCTAATACACGCCTTCATCATTGTAAATAGGCTGAAAGGGAAAGCAACCTCTAATCTCCGTTTTTCCCTTTTTGTTTTTTTAGGGAAACTTTCCAGGCTGCACCTGATCAGCTTAAAAAATATCAAGCAGCAAATTACCAACAATAAATTTGCATCCAAATTTGAGAATCCCATGCATAAACATGTTATAAAAAATCAGGTCATATACGACATTGAATGTTTCTAACAATTGCTGCATCTTGAAGTGAGAAAGCACACTTCAACAGCAGGATTAAGCATATGAATGATGCCTGTGACGATCCTTCTCCCTCGACGAATACGAGGAACTGTGGTAGTCACGATCTGAAACGAGCAAAATAGACAGGTGATCGCAAATTCTAACCAGTGGAAGTAAATTGAAGACAACAGCAGACAAATCATAATAGTTGGATGAAAATTGGAATGCATACCACGTGATGAATGATATCTTGATTTATCAGAATGTCCTGCATTAAAATTGAAAGAACACATCAATAAAAAAATATCAACAAAAGGTTTTTAAACTTTGCTTCCAAAATTAAAAACAATAAAACAATACTTGTGTCTCGCACTAAGCAGTGAGGTCAACTGAGCAACAAAACTCTGCAACTTACCTGAATCCTTCCCTCTATCCTTTAAACGGTGACCTCTATCCTTGGATTTATCTCTGTCCCTGTCTGGCTCCTCCCGCTCTCTTTCTCTGTCAGAGTCTCTGCCCCTCTCACGATCCTGCCCCTTTCTATCTCTATCTCTATCTCTCTCCCTCTCCCTCTCTCGGTCCCTTTCTCTCTCCTTGCTTTTGTCCCCACTTGCCTCTGCTCTGTGCTCAGACTTGGATCTTGGGATAGGCTCATCTCTTGTCTCTGCATCTGCAGGTCGTGACTCATCATCGCTCTTCTTGGAATCCTTGAGCTTGTCTATAGCTGCTTTTACATTTGAACCTCCAGATTCAGAACCACCAACAGTTATGGTTACCTTGGGAGCAACAGCATCATTAGTTGGTGAGGTAGCCTGTGGAACTTCCTACAGAGGGTAGTGAAACAAAACTCATTGGTGATTTAAGATCATACTTCTTAAATATGTGTAAAATAAAAGCAAATCTCTGCAATGTTTGAGGTTGCCATCATTGTTCTGATTACAACCTCACAGTGCTTCAATTTCTTGAAACAGCAGTACTTGTGGTGCAACATGCATTCTTCCATGAGATGATAGCAATCAAAAACTTCATTAAAGCCATAAGGGTCTAACAATGAACCTAATCTGAAGAAAGAAAATAAAAGTTAAAAATTTTTATACAGAAATGAAATTACCTTCAAGCCCGGCTGTGAGTGTGAATCAGAAGACTTGCTAGAAAAAGAAAAATCTCCATCCTTGCAGACATTTATGTACTTTGCCTTAGAAAGGCTGTACAGGTGAGCAAGAACTCTACAAACTTCATCAATCCCAGACTTATCAGCATCAAATGCCTTCCACCACGGTGGATTCTCAGGAAGGGGGACTTGGAATCTACGTGCAGCAGCATAAACGACGCCACAAGCCACAACCTCACTCTTAAAGCGAACACACAAGGTCGTGCGCAAACTATTTTAAAAGGAGAATCGATAAAAATAAGTCAAAAGGATTGACATTCAACCAAGGACCAAAAAAAAAAATAAAGGAGCACACAACAGCTTTATCTAGAAGCAGAAAAGGTATATGCGAGATAAATAAGATCTGTAAAAGAAAATAGAAAATAAAATAGATATTAGTCTTTCCAAAGTCTAGCAGGAAAGAGAGCTTCGTCGTTGAAAAGGCAAACACATGAACCTATATCAAACATTAACATGTAACCCTTACACAAGTGGATTTGGTTAAATTGTGATTGAGACCTGATTTTTTCTAAATTACCTATACTGAGACCTCTTTTTTCTGAATTACCTGTATTTTTAATTTCAAATTTTCTTGAATCTCATCCAGATCAAAAGTTTCATATATTAATATGTTTTATAGCATCTCTTTAAAGCGAGCATAGAATTTTACTATTTTTGTTCATTCTTTTATTTTCTTTTTGACCATCAAGACACTATAACCTATAACCTATTAGTAAAGGAAGCAATTTACTACCTGCAGCATGAATACTAAAACCTTCATCCAAATAACCACTCTCCATTGCAAATACGTATATCCACTCTATTGGCTGTACTTCATGCTAACTATTAATCAATTCCTACTACTTACACTGAGGTAGAAGACAAAAATTTCAGTAATCTTGAGAAGCCTTAGAAGGTAAAGAACAAAATAAAAAATAAACTAAGTAGATCACACCACATTGAGTTTCTGATTAATACGGTAAAAATAAAGTCTTTTTTTCCCCTTAGGGGTTTGGGGAGCAGAAATGAAATAGACTCTTCATTGAGAAATTGTTGATGCAGTTTTATATAATACGAACACACATGGGGTCCTAAAGATACAACTAAGATGAAGTTGGATCTGTTTTGTTGATTCAAACTTTGTTTAGGTCATCCAGATGTCTAAAGGATGTAATTCACAGTCCTTTATTTTGCTTGGTGAAGGGTTTAAAATATCTTAATAGGTGTACAAATTGAGCTAACTTCAATTGGAATGTGATTCCTATTACTGAATTGATTGATGAGCATCAATATAACAGAGAATATAAAATCATCATGGTCAATGGATAAATCAAAGCACAAAAAACTGCACAAAACTATATAACGATATGTCCACAGGTTAGTTACATTGGCTGAAGTACCTATCATTTGCAAGATTCCAAGCTTCCTGTCTTAATTCTGGAGGTGTTTCAAGGGTGGCAAGGTAGTTTGAAATAAATTTGTGTGGATGCTCAACATGACAAACAAAACCCATCTCTTTCAATATGTGCCTTTCAGTTCTGCTCAATTCCACCTTCAACTCTGCAAATTTCTTTCAGGAATGAAAAAAAAAAAAAAGAAGTATAGGTAAGATAGAATGACAGTCAAGCAAAGCCCTAGGAGGACAATATAACAATTCGCTCAGCATACAAGAAATGATAAAATATCACAAGGTGTAAATAACAAATGATATCCAAATTCTAACCTTTGAATTTAGGTCCAAGAATTCTATGGGTAAATTCTCCCTCCTGCATTCCATTCTGTGGAAAACAATAATAACTTGCCTCGATTTCCTAGGATTTTCTTCTAGTTTAGAAGCAAGCCACACACAACTAGCTGCAACTTTCTGCAAAATAAATCAATATCAGTTAGTTATCACATTCTCAAACGCATCTTACGAAAAGCATTGAAATACAACTTTTTAGTGGCACCACTCCAAAATAAATGATAATCTGTTGCTATAAAACTATTAAAAAGGTATTTAAGAAAACATATAACCACCTAATTCTAAAGTTTTGGGCAATTAACCTTGACATTGAAACGAGCAAACGACTTCTTGCAATAGAAACGATGAAATAGAACTTGACCAGTGGCCATCACAACTTGAGGTCTGTAAAAACCAGCATTAAGACAACCCAATTCAAAAAACAGATAAAGAAACTAAAATAGCACCAATATCATGCACCGACATTAAATTCAACAAAGAAAAAGACAATACAGTTTGAGTAAAATGCCACTTTCTTGAATGAGATCACAGCCGTAGATCCTGAGGGTAGTCTCTGTAGCTTCATCAATTCCATCTTTCCTCGAAGGCGAGTTCTGTAACTGCTCATCAGTGAGATAGAAGTTGTCGATTGCAGTGTAAATCATCGTTTTCCCAGAAGAAAATCACTCCAGTTGACTGCAGCATGAACCAAAAGCTATTTGATTTGGGGATTTAGTAATTAATTCTTAAACTATCTGGTTAGCAACATGAAGAGTAACCGAAACACAAAATATATGAATATCATAATCAGGGAATTCAAGTTCTCTCATTTGCTAATTCTAAATGAAATTCACAGCATAAGCAGATAAAAGAGAAAGAAGAGAGAAAAACCTTTGGTATCTGCTCAGCGATTTCTTAAAATTCTCACCAGAAACTCCAAATCCCTAATCTTCCACGATCCGCTGCCTCTCTAAAGAAGGTGCTTTTCACAAAGGTATTTAGGAGTTTGAGTAGATTTATGAAGAGGGAATTAAAACCCTAGCAAAATAATCCTTCTTTCTTTCCCTATGCTCTTTTTTGGGACATCTTTTTTAACAATGCATTTTTTAAAATTATTTACACGTCAGAAGTTATTTATCTGAATGTGAATGCCAGCACAAAATTGCTGCTACGTGTAGTAATTTTATTAAAAAATTGTCTGTGACATAAAAAAGAGGATTTATTCTACAGCGTTGGAAACTACATTAGACCGTAGCGATTCCAAATTGGCTCTTTAGGCCCACGTAAAGTGACAAAAATACTGAAAAAATCCATGGCTCTTTTGGCCCACCTAAAGTGACAAAAATACTGAAAAAAATCCTTGGATGAGTGGTCATATCATTTTGAGATAGAAACATATTTCAATCATTGATTTTTTTTAGTGCGAATGCACTATAATAGTCCCCTTTTGCTGATCTAAATAACCCTTCTTCTTCCTCATCCTTGCTTCTAATCAAGCTTGGAGCTCTTGATAAGTTTCTGCATATTTTTCTTTTTTCTTTTGTTAGTTTTTGTTTAATTGTACGTAATTTTTTTTTTATGTAATAGTTAATTTTTATTTAATTAAATAATTATGTGGCAGATAATTATAAGTAATTTTTTATAAATAAATAATTGATTGATTATTTGGTAGATGATTAGAGAATATATGATTTTTATTATTTTATTATATTGGAGTTAAATACAATTTCAAAATCTCAATAGTAAATATTGAATCGGATATTTTTATTTGTATGGTTATTATTTTATAATTTAAAAATGTTTAATATGCCTTTTTTATAATGTATTATTTTAATTAAATTATACTACTAATTTTTGAATTGCGGTAAAAATTAAAAGTGAATAAATTAATTGTTAATTTTAATAATAAGTTGTGTTAATAAATTTAGACATATTCTTGATGGTGTTATTTTATTTTTGACAGGCATTATATGTTCGTTAATTTAGTAATATACAAAAAAAAGGCAAGTTATTCCATACTTTTTAAATTTAAATATGTTATAATAATAGATTTAAATGAGAAATACAAATTTTACATAAATGTTAATTAAAATTCATTAAAGTTATAACAATTAATTGTATTAGTTATGATAAATATTTTTGGAAAAGTATTTTAAAATATGAATTTAACAAAATATTTAATTGTGTTAAAGTTTAATTTACAGCTGTATTAAGTTAATTAATATTGCAAAGCGTGAAAAAAAGGTGAGATTTGTATTGATTTTAAATATTGAATTTATTAAAAAAAATTATGTAAATAAAGAAAATTAAATTTTCATTTAATTATCCTTTTTTTTTAATTTTTAACTAGGCATGTTCAATTATAAAATATTAGTTTATTACAGAATTTAATTTATTGTTGGAATATATCTTGGATCGGTTTTTTTTTCATTCAATTTATAAGAGACATGCATTTTTATTATGATAGAAAATTACTTGTCTAATTTTTTATTAAATTATAAAAATTATGAATAACATATATATAGATAAACGTGTGATATTTTTTATTTTATCTTTAATTTATGCCATTTAAATTAATTATTATATTGAATAATATTGATGTAGACATATAAATAGTTATTTATGACAAAGATGTTTATAATACAAATATAACATTTATTATTATATACACATCTAGGTTAATATAAAATGGATTAATTTAGAAATCAAGAATATATTAATCTTGGACCCTTCTTGGATGATGTTTTAACACTACAGGGTAGACATCGAGCGGATGCTGTTTGGAGTTGAACGGTAATTATATTTTCTCTTTATAAATAAGTTTAATGTATGTATATAATATTGATAATTTATTTATTTTCAGGTTGAAAATAATGTGTTGGTAACACGTAGAGCCAGCGTTGAAAATCATTATAAAAATATTGACGAGTGAATAATTCCGTAATTAAGATTAGTAGGATTTTATGGAGTGTCGCAAATTGGTGTGATGCATGTCAATGTTGATTTAATAACTGCACTGGTTGAGAGGTGGCGACTAGAGACACGCACATTTGACTTTCCTATTAGTGAAGCCACAATAACACTACAGGATGTTGTTGCACTCACCGGCTTGCCCATTGGAGGACGTCTTGTGACAGGGCATCTATAGCATGATTGACCTGATCTATGTGGCCATCTTTTGGGTCAAGTTCCTATAGACAATGATTTATGGGGAAACAATGTAAAAATGACATGGATGTCAAGAAATTTTAATTTGTTGCCGGGCAACGCAACTGACTACCACATACAATATTTTAGTCAGATATAGATTTTTCGTTGTATTGGTGGATTATTATATACAAGACAATCAAATAATTATATGCATTTGATGTGGCTTCCACTATTAGAGAATTTACAAGTTGTCGGTGAGTATAGTTGGGAATCTGCATACCTCACATGGTTGTACAGAGAGCTATGTTGTGCAACTCGATTGAGTGCCAATTCACTTGGCAGTTACCATCAGTTGATACAAATATGGGCCTGGGAAAGGCTTCCTCATATTCGACCCCCATTTGTCCACATATATGTTATCGATCAATCCATGCCTTATGGTTACAAGTAAATTTTAATTTATTTATTCAATTTGCTAACTGATAGTGCATTCTTGATCTTTATTAGGTGGGATCCTAATTGGATCTAAACAAAAATAATAGCAAAGATGTATTTGAATTTTATCTCGATTTTGACTTACAGTGTGACGACCAAATTTACATATAATTTGTCTTTTTTAATATTTTTTCAAATCACTTTACATTGAAATGAAATTTTCTCATAATACGATGCTTTTTTTTTTGCTATAGATGGATTGGGAGCCCTACAAAAATATACTGCACTTATTACCACATTTTTGTATAAATGAAAATGGCATTTGGACATTAGTTGTGTCGCCTATATTTTTTCATATTATCGAGTGGCACCACCATGATCGATGGCTAAGATAATTTAAAATGAACCAACCGATCTAACTCCCCCTACAGTATGATGATGGGTTGCACTCGATCGATTTAAGAGGGCATACTGATCAAAATTAGGAAGTGAAATTTGTAAGTTTTATTTTATGAGTGGACGATCCGGCATACTCGTGCTATTATGGGTCCTCTTTTTCATGCACCTTTACATCCGAGGTCACAGTATATGTAATGGTTTACATCACGTACAAGACGGTGGATAACCCCAATTAGAGCTTCCATCACTGCATCGGTATGATTTAATATAATTATTTATATATTTAAATAATAATTTTGATGATTTTTAACAAATTTATTTATTTGCATGTAGGCTAATTATGCTGAACGAATCAGACACACTGACATTGGTTCATCATCCAATGCAGAAGTTGGTATGCGTTTGGCATCAGAGAGTATATTGGGTGTTATTGGCAGACGATCAACTGATTATCCCAGTCAGTTTGTTCCTGATATTGTACAGATTCCCTTGATGACCATTCCTTATAAGGATTTTCATCAATCTAGACACAGTAGGAGAGGAATGAGAGAAAGATGTTTTATAGTTGAATTTATTCCTATTCCACCCGAAGTGCACCAAGGTCTTGAACCTTTACAGTGGGCATATCTTTCTGAAAACCCTTCCAGTTCTTTCAGTTTGGCGTCAATTAGTCAGCAACAATTATTTGATACAGCAGCTGGACCATTTAGATGTAATGATTTTGAAGCGGGGCCATCCAGATTAAATGTTGATTTGAACATCAATTTATTTTCAAGAGATCAACATGAGTACAATGTGCTTTCCTAAACGGAACCATCAATGCAATATGAGTTCATCCCGTATGACCAAACGAGCCCACCAATTCAATATAAGTCCAACCCGTATGCCCAAACGGGCTAACTAATAGAGCATGATGATTTTTTCAATGAACTTTTTAGTTGCCCAAATCTAGTCAATACTTAGGGTTTAGTTGACCAACCCCTATATAGTGGAGGTTATAGTGATGTAATGCTATTAACGCAATATCCAAATATTGATGATACAGATAGTCAAATAGATAGACATAGCACCTCAGTTCACAATATAAGGTTTTGACTATTGTATTATTTGTCAATAATATAAATTAATTGGATAGATTATGTTTTAATATAATTATTTATTTATTTTAATATTATGATATTAATTTAAATACAATTTAAATTTGATTGTGTTTTTTTTATGATATTAATTTAAATACAATTTAAATTTGATTACGTTTTGTTATGATATTAATTTAAATACAATTTAAATTTGATTAGTGATTATTTATAGTTACACAATTTATTTTATGAATTTTATTAGCATAATGAAGAATAGAATAAATTGGCAACCTTAACATTAAAATTTAATAACTTAAATATACAAACGTTACATTGTATATGCAATTGTCAACCTCTAAAATATTGACTCGATGATCCAATGTCACTTATGCAAGTTTTTTTTTTGTTGTGACCCATATTACCACACTTGTTGCAATGGGTGACAAAGCCCTTTTTTGCCTATCCATCTCGAATGCGAGTTGTTTTTGGGCGACCTTTCTTTCTTTGTAACTCCATATCAGGTATCAAATTAGGATCGTGATACTCGAGCCAGTATGCTTTATGTCTTATAGGGTTGAATTTCCCATCATAACATTTTGAGTGCCTTCATAATGTTGTAATAATTATCTACAAATTGGAACATATTAAGATTCCTGTGCATGCAAGCTGCAATTACATATGAACAAGGCATTTTTGTTCCTTCAAACTTGTTGCATTTACATTTTTCGAGGCTCAATATATATGTATTAGGCTCAAAATTTACCTCTAATGCTCTACTTAATATTACCTTGAACACTTTGTACCAATTATCATAATCAATCACCATGTGACATCAAGCCTTGTTAGCTTGGTCATTTTTTTGACATATCAAAGCCTGAACTGCAAGCCTTGGCCCATTTTATTCATTTACATATCCCTTTACTAATTGTAAAATTTTACAAATTAAGCAAAAATAAGTTCAATGATTGCAGTCATCGACATCATGTGAACACCTTTTAGAGCGCTATTAACACTCTTAGCAATATTCGTTGTCAGGTGCCCATATCGATAACCACCATCCTCAGACATTGTCCAATGATCTAGTGATATCCTCATTGTCCAGTTATAGGAATATTGGTCAAGGTATTTGATATTGTCCATCAGTTGCTTAAACTTGCACCTTTGAAATTATGCACCTACATAAGTACGAAATATTATTACATTGATTTGAATAAATAAAATTACAAATTTTTACTCTTATCAACCTTGTAAAGTAGATTTTTTATTGTTGTATTCCTGTGTTACATGTTATAGTTGTTGACGAAATGCTGTAAATAGAACCTATGAAAGGATAAAGGTTCCTTCCACCCAATTTTTTCATTCTGAAATACTGCTATTATACCAGTATGTTGATCAGATATTACTGTAATGCCGACACGTTGAGTGACATACTTCTTGAGCATAGACATAAACCAAGCCTAATTGGATTTATTTTTAGACTCAACAATAACAAAGGCAACTAGGAGCAACATGTTGTTACCATCAACTGAGCTTGTAATAAGAAATATTTGTTGGAAATTTTCAGTCAAGAAGGTACCATCCATCAACAAAATAAGCTTATAGTGAGCCAATCTATCTAGGGCTAGTTTAAAACTCTAAAAAATCAGTTGAAATTACATCACAGTGGGGTATTGCATTTCTTGCACCACAAACTCATAAACAGTTTAGGGACTGTACATTTGTAAGGCAATTAAGAAACCTGAAAACCTTTGATAGGACTCAACATAATTACCAAATATACACTATATTGCTCTCATCTTTGATAACCAAGCCTTGCGGTATGATACTTCAAAATTAAATTGTTGCTTAACAGCCACAATAATAACATCAATAAGTAGGGTTAGTTATTTACTTACCATGCCTATGATGCAATTGCGAATAATTTGAGAGCCTAGTTATCGATGATCCATTGATACATTAGCAGCAAAGCATGAATGTGATCCCTGAAATCTTGTGAAAGTTCAAAAAGGACTAGTTCCTTTTTTGCCTGCTCTTAACCTTTATCTGCAGCCATCATCAACCTTAGCGTACCTCACAATCCAGTAATGTGGCTTGGATTCAACAACTCTCAAATCCACATTCCTTATTATTGAATACTTTTTCATATAAGATTTTACTTTATCCTTGCTGTGAAAAGCCAAGCCGATTGATAACTCGGACACACTGTCCTAAGTCTTAAAGTGAACATCTTCAGAAATATCACATTGGGATGCATTGAAATCAATTTTTGAGTAATGCTCCAATGAGAACACAAAGTTAGCCTCGCCTATCTCCTCAATTGGATGCATTGATGCTAATGGACTGGTATATTCGGTGTGATCAAAATCCACACCATAATTATTTGTATTCATATTAATAGTTTTTGCCTCTACATCATCATTAGGTGATAAATAATCTGTTAGAGAGTATGCCCTAGAGCCCATGTAAAAGGAATAAATTTCATATGTATGAATTTATATTCTTAATAAAAGGCATTATTCATTTATTAATGCTATGTTTAAATACAAGAGTTTGTAAATCTTAAATTAATAAATGAAGTCCTTGATATTATAAACACAGTACAAAGACAATCATGAAAGTGTTCATGATATGAGGTGTCTATTGCATGCAAATGTGTTAATATCTAAATATCCCTAGTCATAGAATTAACAAGATAGAACATTATTAATTTGGACGGACTAGCACAAGTTATGCTTCTTGAATGGTTGGAGCAGTGGTTCTCATAACTGTGATTATGAAAGATAATCAAAGCTAACATGTGGATGCTTGTTAGAAGAACAAGTTCATTAGAGACCTGTAAAGAGAATCCTTACATGGATATTAAATCTATGTCAGTGAGGAATCTTTTCATAACAGTTGTGCAAGTATCCTTAGACTTGAGATCACCAAAGTTATCTTAAGTAGCAAGTGGTATATTTTGACTCTATAACTGATTACTTCCAACTTGGAGTGAACATAGTTAGGAGATTGGATATATCATGACCTTCTTGAAGATAGTTGAGTTATTGACAAAGGATTCACCATCCTAGATTTAGTAAGGGAAGTTATCTCGCATGATTCTATAATTGCCTTGTTCAGAGAATCTCTGGCCAGAGTAATATGCCAAAATGGATAGAGATCCATAGAGGGTATTTTGGGAACAATGGTTAAATTAATAGAACATACATAATTAGATTTATATGAGTTGACAGAAATTCATACTCAGAATCTAATTGAGATAAGAGTGGTGAAAGGAGTAATTGCATAGTAACTGTTTCTATGGAAGGGTATAGTCAAACCACTTGACTTTCTTGACATTTGGATAGTCATGATGCCTAGCTAGAGGCCAATAGTGACTTTTATAATAGTGTATCAAGAATATCAATAGGGATTGATAAAATGATTTAAAGAAGTTTATATCATGTGAGTTTTGAATGAAACTCACAATTACATATTATACTGCCAACATGGACAAGAACCTAATAGGTCACACACATATAGAAAAAAGGATAAAATGATAAAATGAAAAGGATAATAATATTTGATATTATTATGGGAATAGAGAAGTGAATAAGTGAATAATTAATTAAAGAGTTTAATTAATTATGATCAAGTAAAATTGTTCGCAGAACTTTTGAGAAATGTTCTATAAAATTGGACCTAATTGAAATAATGTATTTCATAATTGATTATTATTGAACTATAAGTGTTATAGGGCTCATATAATAATTAATAGGTCCATTGGAGGAATTATAAAGTCCCAAAGAAGTGAAGTTGGCACATAAGCCCTCCTGAAGAAGGGCCACACGCCAACTCCAAAACAGAAGGCCTTAGAGGCCTATTTCTTGGACCAAAATAAATTAAATATGTTACATAAGTATTATGGAGTGTACATATTTAATTTGGTTGGATTTGAAATTCATTTAGGCAATTAAATCAAAGTATATGTACAAAGGGCCTAGTTTGTGGGTTTTATGCATAGTCTTTTGTAAAAGGACTTAAATTGGATTTAATTGAGCCCAAATAATTATAAATATTTCCAAAATCCAAATTAATAATTCTCAAGAAATTTTAAAAAGCCCAATCCCATTATGAAGTTAGAATTTTAACCTAACTATAAAAATTCAAGTGATGGGGAATTAGGGTTAAGAGTGTGTGAACACTTAAGAAAAGTTTCTTCTCTTTTTCTCTCTACCCTAGTTGCCACTCCCAAAGCTAGCTTCTAGGGTTTTCGGCCAGCCCTTGTTTTCTATCAATTGTTGGTTCATTCTATCATACTCTAGTGTAGATTACTCATTGGAGGTGTTCGATTTTGGACACTGTGGTTTGCGACAACCCGGTAAGAAGGAAAATCAACTATACAACAAAAATCTAAGGTGATTTTTCTTATTCTCATTAATATGTATATTATAAATGTTAGTGTAAGCCCTAGCCCCAATGCATTGTAACGAAACACTTGAAATTAATAAAATGAGGCATTTGTTTTATCTATTGTATTCCTGTGCATATCAATTGATAGAACTATCCAAGAATGTTGTTTCAGTTTAAGTTATCATGTGTGAGGCACATGGTTGTAAGACCTTGAAACAAATGAGACTTCATTCTAAATATCCCTAGTCAGTCATTGTTATAGAAATAACAAATGAATTAAGACTAGTATGATCTCTCTGATAAGTTGAGTTCTGTCTTACGGATCATAAGAACAAGAGTGTCAATCAGAGATCATAGATACATGTTTAGAACACGGTATCTGGATTAGATCCACTCATGAGAACACTACATGGTACGAGTCATAAGTGTTTCTCATATGCAAGTTTTGTATCGGAGTTCTTAGACCTGAAATCTCTATGAAACTCTTTATGAATTACTGTGTACTTTGACATACACCTAACGTGCTCGTAACAGAGTGACAAGTACGGGTATGATTGGGTATGCATTGATTCATGTTAGAGAGCATGAGAGAAGTGAAGGGATTACCCCTCTCTATATGAGAGAAAATATCATCGGCCACTTGATTAGTGAACTGAGAAGTGTATGGCCATACCGAGATGAAATAATGAGTAATCATTATTTATCTGAGAGTTCAGTGTCACTGGAATATCAAGAAAGGAATTAATATATATAAGGATGACTGGTTTCATGCCTTATATTAATTCTGATATTTATGGGTAAGGGACTATGCAAAATTGCATTAGGTCACTAAATGCCATATGCATTTTCATTTAATTTGGAATGCTATAATATCTTGCTAGAGAATATATATAGCCTTTGAATTAATTTATTAATTCATTGCCAACATTAAATGGACCTATAGGATCGTACACAAAGCATTGGGCTTAAAATATTTAAATTGTGTATTGGGAATTAATTTGGACTTTTATTTAAAGTCAAATTAATGCATAAAATGGATAAACAGATTTTTTCCTAAAACAGCTAGCTGTTTTAGGCAAATCTGTAAAAACAGTTTTTTTGCCTAAAACAGCAAAACTGTCAAGGTGCGATTTTGCCTAAAACAGCTAGCTGTTTTAGGCAAATCTGTTAAGCCACGATTTTGCCTAAAACAGCAAATCTATGAAACGAGTTTTTTTTTCCTAAAACAACTGTCTTTTTGCCTAAAACAGCTTGCTGTTTTAGGCAAATCTGTTAACAGTTGGTCACGAGAGAAATTTGTTGGCATGTGCTAGGTTTAATTTCAATTGATTAATTATCTATGTATAATTAAGTTAATTGAGTATTAAATCCTAATTTGTATTTAATCAAAATATAATACTTGAGAGGGAATTAAAGTAGCCAAAATTCAAACTAAAATACTAGTTGAATTCGGCAACTTATCACCTTAAATAAGTAAGTTTGTTTTGATTAAATGACTAATGCCATTTGAATTTAAATTCTAATAGAATTTAAATTAAGATATATCTCTTAATTAGGAAGTGATGGAGGCTGAAATTAACACTTAATTTTTGGCACTCACACTTGACCTAAATTAAGTGATATATATTAATGAATTAAATGAATAAAAGTGGATGCCGTTTTGCTATTTTTCTCTCTTGGCCGAAATACTCAAGGGGAAAGAAATATTTCTTGTTCTCTTGTGTTCTCGGGCTGAAACAGTAACTTAAAGGAAGAACAAGATCAGATCTTGTGGCTTCAAATCATTCCCATTGCCGAATACACAATCATAGAGCTAGCACTCTTGATTTTAAGCCATCTTTGCAAGTGTGTGTGTGAGAATAGAGGGAGTGGCGTAAAGGCTGTTCCTTGGCATTGGTGGTGAAAATCTAAGGTGGACATATCCTTCTTGGTTGCTGGTCATCATCAAAATCAAGTTTTAAAGGCATCTAAAGTTGTAAGTTTAAAACTCTAAAATTGCATGTTTCGATTCTTGTCATGGAATTGTATGGCATGTATGATAAAAATTTTTGTTTTTCCACTGTGCTATCATCACATTCATACTATGTCATATTCCATCAATAAATTCATGGAAAGATCAAATATATTGGTTATAAAATTTTAAATTCCGCTTATGTATGAGATGCATGTAATCGATAATTCCCAACATGGTATCAGAGTCTCGATTTTGCCATAAATATACAATTCTATATTTTTTCTGCGAAATAAGTTTTAGTTTTATGTTTTTTGAGTTATTTATTTCATGAACTTTAAAATATCAGATTTGATTGTTCATGAATAAGAAATATTGATTTCTGGATATAAGTGTGATCAAATATATAAAACAGAAATAAAAATGATTCTTTTGAGAAAAGAATTTTGGTTTTTGCGTGAATAGCTTTTAATTTTAGGGGTTGTTCTAAATTAATTTTTTTATAGATCCATTATAAGATCATTTAGATGATAATGTATGTGTTTAATATGTGATATTAAGCCATAGGATCAAATGAAATTAAAATCGAACAAGTTTTGCATGAAAACTAGTTTAGTCGAAAAGTTCGATAAATTGGTGCTCTTCGTGTCTTCTTGATATGTTCTTGGTGTGTTCTTGTTTAGAAAAATTTTTAATCTTCTAAATCTGATGTATTAAATTTTTTTTAATTAATTTAATTAATTAAAATGGGCCTTAAATTAATTGGATTAATTTTAATTCATTAAAACCACTTAATAGGCTTAATTATGTTTACGGACTTGGTTTAAATTAGTGAATGACTTGGTGGGCCCAAGGAGCTTATTTAAATTAAATATTATAAACAATAATTAAGTTTATTAATGGGTTTTAAGGGCTAAAGTGGGCTTGGCTCATTCCAAAAGGCCCAAATGGTCCAATAGACACAAAACTAGTTTGTGTGTGAACACATTTAGGGTTTAATTTGGTGGGTTTCGGCCTACCCTTTATCTTAAGCCCAAAATTGATTATTTTAATTATTTAATATGATTAATTAATTAAATAATCAATTAATAATTAATAATCAATTGGATTGATTATTAAGGCAAGAACACATGCATGCAAAAAGGTTTCCTAAAATGAAAGTTTCCAAAATGGAAAAAGTTTCCTAATTTGATCACATTATTAAAATAACTCAAAAGAATGTTTCAAAAGTTGAAACAACGTTAGTAATCCATTACTTTATGCATTAGAAATGCATATAAGAATGTATGATTGGCATGATGGATAGTTATGGACAAGGCCCAATGTGATTGAGCATTATGCATGTTTTGGCCCAATAAGGACTTTCATGTCCTAGCCACTTGTTTTTTGTTTGTATTTCTTTTCAAATTGTAATATGTAATTAGATTACTTAGATTAGAATTAGAAATAAAGATGGAGACCACTATCAAGGAGCAAGATGGGCTGGATGGAGATCCAACAAGCTTGAAGATAATGTAATTATTTTTACTTGTTTGAATCATGCATACTACCTAGGTGTGACCTTTTGATTTCCCTCTTGGCTCGGAGAAATCAATGTAGTAAAGTCCATAACTATACCATATTTGTATGGTTATATTTATATGATAGATATAGGATGCATACCAATGTATGCCAACCATGTATGATGAGACTTAATTAACTAAAACCCTCAAACAACTACCAAGGTATATAAGCCTTTCATTAATTTAAGGAGAACCAAAGTTCTTTAGAGTGTGGGTTGTTGACCACAGTCAAGCTCACATTATATCGAATATGTTCAAATTTAATTAAATGAGTCATCTTAGCTAGCCCATTAGCTTGTTGACCACAGTCAATGCTAATGGTTCTAGAGGCAAGATTAGGAAATGCATATACGATATGCATGCATCAAGGGTTGATAACCTAATGATCTAATAGTTGTGTAGAGACACAATTGGTATAGAAATACCTACCTTTCAAGGGTATGGAGTTTGGCTTGTTGACCACAGTTAAGGTCAAATTACATATCAAAGATTGGATATTGGCCCACTAGGAAAACCATCGGGTTTTCTTGGATTATATAGTGAGGGCTATTAATTCGTAATAAAATAGTGAAAGTAAATGGATTAATTAAAGACCTTATTAATGCATACATATATATGAACATACTCTCATAAGTTTTCTTTTTCACATCTAGGTCATCATCATGAGCACATCAAACATTAATATACGATCAATCTTGGATAACAAGTTGGTTGACAGCAACTATTCTGACTGAATCAGGCAAGTGAAAAATGTTCTTAGAGCTGAAAAGATCCATTATGTCTTGGATAAAGATCCACCACCACTTCCATCAGATGATGCCATTGATTAGATCAAAGGAACTTATCGAAAATACATGGAGGATAGTGAAGCGGCAGCATGTCTGATGCTGGGTGCTATGTCCTCAGAGCTTTAGAAGCAATATGAGATGATGGATGCTAGAACCATCATTTTGTATCTAGAGGAGCTTTATTCTTCTCAGGCTAGAACTGAGCAATATGAGATTGCTTGAGCTCTATTTAGCTGCAAAATGGTGGAAGGCACTTTAGCTGCTACTCATGCATTGAAGATGTATGGGTACATTGAGCATTTGAGTAGACTTGGCTATGTTATGGATAATGATCTATACATATATTTAATCTTGTATTCGTTGGCTCCAAGTTACGCACCTTTCTTGCTTAACTTCAACATGAACAAGATCCAAGTAACCATTCCTGAGTTAATCAACATGCTCAAGACAGCTAATGGATCCTTTAAGAAGGATCCAAAAAGTGTCATGGTTGTCACTTCTGCTAAAGGCAAGAAGCAGAAGAAGAAGAAGAAGAAGAAGAAGATAACCAAGGTGCAGCCAAATAATGGTGAGATCTCCAAGAAGAAGGTTGCCAAGAAAGAGAATCCCAAAGGAACTTGCTTCCATTGTGGAAAGGATGGTCATTGGAAGCGTAACTGCAAGGTCTATATAGATTCTCTCAAGGAGAAGAAGCAAGCTGATGCTTCTACTTAAGGTATTCATATGATTAAAATTAATACTTATTCTATTGCTTCAAAACAATCTTGGGTATTAGATACCAGATGTGGATCTCATTTGTGTAATGATCTACAGGGGCTTAGAAGCTTTAGAAGAGTTGGAAAGGCAGAGATATGTTTGCAATCAGCTACTGGACAAAACATCTCTATAATGGTTGTGGGGACTTACCATTTGCCTCTTCCAAGTGGATTAGTATTGGAATTAAATAATTGTTATTATGTTTCAGCTTTATCCAAGAGTATTATTTCTTTCAGTTGTTTATTAAATGATTATGACATTTCTTTAAAGGACAAGTGTTGTTACATTTTTAAGAACAATATGTTTTATGCAAAAGCTATAATTGAGAATGGTATATTTGTTCTTGATTAATTAAAGAAGTGCATAATGTGGATACCAAGAGAATGAAACATGATAATCTAAATACCTCATATTTATGGCATTGTCATTTAGGCCATATAAATGAGAAATGCATGACCAAATTACACAAGTCAGGTGATTTGGGATCATTTGATTATGAATCATATGATACATGCGAATCTTGTTTATTGGGAAAAATAACAAAAGCTCCCTTTATTGGTAAAGGAGAAAGAGCTAAAATGGTTTTGGACTTAATACATTCAGATGTATGTGGTCCAATGACTACACATGCTAGAGGAGGTTACTCCTACTTCATTACTTTCATAGATGATTATTCTAGGTTTGAATACATCTATCTAATGAAATATAAATCAGAAGCATTGGAAAATTTCAAAGAATTTAGTAATGAAGTAGAGAAACAACTTGGCAAGAGTATTAAAATGCTTAGATCTGATCAAGGTGGAGAATACTTAAGCCAAGAGCTTTAGGATTATCTTAAAGAAAATGGGATTTTATCTCAATGGACTCCACCATATACACCACAACACAATGGTGTATCTGAAAGGAGAAATCAAACACTATTAGATATGGTTCGATCAATGATGATCTGAGCAGACTTGCCTAAGTCCTTTTGGGGATATACACTAGAAACTGCTGTTTATGTGTTAAACAGAGTTCCTAGTAAATTGGTTGATGTTACTCCATATGAGATGTGGAATAACAAGAAACCCACACTTTCTCATATGAAAGTATGGGATTGTCCTGCTTATGTGAAGAGGACAATGTTAAACAAACTAGATGTTAAGTCTGACAAATGTTTATTTATGGGATATCCAAAAGAAACGTTTGGATATTATTTCTATCATCCCTTAGAACAAAAGGTATTTGTTTCAAGGCATGTTGTCTTTTTGGAAAGAGAATTTCTCTTACGAGAGGACAGTGGGAGTAAAATTGAACTTGGTGAAGTTCAAGACCCACAAATAAAAGAAGATCAATCGATTGAAGCCGAAACTGAATTTCATAATGATGGGATTGCAGTTAAACCTAATTATACACAAATCCTAAAAGATCTACAAGGATGTGTTCTATCCCTGTGAGATATGGATTTCACATTGATTCGGATAGAGGCATAACTGTAATAGAGACAATGAGCCTACAAGCTATCAAGAAGTTTTGAACAGTTCAGAAAGTGATTTATGGCTTAAGGCTATACAGTCTGAAATGGAAACTAGGTGTTAGTTGGCATGTTAAGTGTTTGTTTAAATAGTTTTCAAAATTAACATGTATCATCAGGTATTAACAATTAAATCCGACCATTAATAACTCTAAGAACACTTTAGGATAGTATATTAACATGTCATATTAATTATAATATCTATCTAATCATTTAAAATCGTTTTTACAAATATGTATGATCGAATTTATTAATTTTTTGCTGCATGTCATACGCTGTATGATGGTACATGTTAATCTTGAAACTAGGTGCTAGTTGGCATGTTAAGTGTTTGTTTAACGACTAGTTTTCAAAATTAAATGTAAAAACGATTTTGGCATGTTTGTAAGTGATTTTTAAAGATTAAATATCAGGTTTGGACATATTTTAAATTTGGTTTTAATTCTGGTCCATGACAATTTAATTGATTAATTTTAAAATCACTTAAAACTATGACTAGTTTGTGTTTATTACATGTTTAATCAACATTGTTTGTTTTGTTTTGATTAAAATGGTAAAAATACATTTAGATGAGATTGGTATAGAATATTAAATCAATATTTATAACCTTATTTAATTTATTAAATGACTCATAATTTTTTTAAAGTATTTGTTCATTTTTATGGCATTATATGAGCACTAAATAACTAGTTTCATTGTTGTTTGTTTGTTTGGTTCAAATGCCATGTATCATATATATGTTCTTCATGATTTTATGTTTTAATTCATGTTAGTACTTATTATATGTATTTTTAATGTTTATGGGTTGTATGACATAAAATTAAAAATGGCAAAATTGGAAATTATACTAGAGTTGATTTATGGCACAAATCTAACTAGTTTGTATTTTGGGCTTTTAAGAGAACTTATTCAATAAGAGGATTTAGTCCATTGGGCTTTGGCCCAGGCCCATTATGGGGTCTTCTTTTAAAGGTTCAAGTACACAATTTCCATTAATGGGCTTGGTTAAATTAATTAAAATTGGACTTTGTTTGATCCATGAATGTTATGTATATTTATTTGCTTGTTTGGTGTGATGAATGGATATGCATGGTGCATTCATGGGCCCTGGATTTTTGTAATTAAATATGGCCTGTGTGCCATTATGTATTATTGTAAAAGTTTCATTTATTTCTTAGAATATAATTTATTTGAAGACTTTGTAAATCAAGACGAAGCCCATCGGGGTGGAGAAGCCCAACTCGAAGATTCTTATGTAATAGTATATAATCTTAGTTGTAGGTTTTTGGGCCCATGTTTTTCATGCTTTACTTTATGCAATTATATATATATGCATGCTATGAATGGATGACAAAGCGTATGTCATGTAAGCCGTAATAAAATGAATCCCTAAAAATAGTAAGTCACAAAATTGCCTTCCTAATTCAAAACATGTCAAGGCATCGATCATCGGTCACGTAGACTAGGAGTCCTAGATGCGCCTGATTATCTTTGTGAGGCATGTGTTATGAATGTAGGTTGGACTTAACATAGAAAGGGATGCCCAGACCTAGGCAACTAATAAATGACTTTGTGCTATAACATTTTAAGATGTTAGCCCATTTGATCCAAGAGTTATGTACAAGACATGATTGGAGTTTTCCTACCTAAGTAACTAAACTTGTTAGGTGTACAAGCTCAGCTTGACTAATAAGTTATTGTGAAACGTGGATCTTGGCCCACATTAAAATCACTAACGTGAATTATTTAAGGGGATATTAATTCGGTTTGTGGGATTATGATAAAACCTCATTTAATCTTGCTAAATTTTATTATTGTAGATTGAAAATGGCATCTTCAAACAATAATTTCTCATTGCGATCGGTCCTTAAAAAGGACAAATTGAATGGCACCAATTTAGTAGACTGGTCTTGAAACTTAAGAATAGTTCTTAAGCAAGAGAAAAAGTCGTATATTTTGGATGCACCCTTGCCTGAAGAACCTGGTAGGAATGCCTCTATGGTTCAAAAGGAAACTTTTGAGACCAAGAAGAACGACTCCAATGATGTGACCTATCTGATGTTGGCCACTATGGTGCCTGACTTGCAAAAGCAATTTATGGACCAAGAGGCTTATGCGATCATGGTGCACTTCAAGGAGATGTTCTAAGAGCAAGCTCATCACGAGAGGTTCATGACAACAAAGGCCTTAATTTCTTGTAAGATGGCTACGGGTACTCTTTTTAGTACCCATGTACTCAAGATGAAAGGGTATCTTGATACTCTTGAGAAGCTTGAGGTACAAGTGCCAAAGTAATTGGCCACTGACTTGATCTTAGGTTCATTAACTGATGATTATGATCCATTTGTTATGAATTATAACATGCATGCAATGAACAAGATAGTCATTGAGCTTCATGGGATGCTTAAGAATGCTGAAGAAAACATTCGAAAGATCAATCCCGTACTGATGGTTCAAGGGGACATTAAGAAGGGACTCGTTAAGGGAAAGGAAAAGGGAAAGGCAAAACCTAAGAATGACCTAGCTCGGTTCAAGTCAAATGGGAGTGCACCTCAGGCCCAATCCAAGCCCAAGGTACAAAAGCTCAAAGAGAGTGAGAGCACTTGCTTCCACTGCAATAAAATAGGGCATTAGAGGAAGAATTAAGCTCTCTTTAAGGAAGAACAAAAGAAGAATGGAGCCAAGGCGTCCAGTTCTGGTATTTTTGTTGTTGAAATTAACCTTTCTATTTCTACCACTTGGGTATTGGATACCGATTGTGGTTCTCACATTTGTTCAAATGTGCAGGGGCTAAGAAATAGGCGGTTACTTGGAAAGAATGAAGTGGACCTCCGTGTGGGGAATGTAGCACAAGTTGCTGCCATAGAGATAGGCGGCTATCAACTCACTTTACTTTCCAGACTTTCTTTAGTGTTAAAAAATTGTTATTATGTGCCTGCTATGAGCAAAAACATTATTGCAGTTTCTTGTTTGGATTTGGATGAATTTGATTTTGTTATTAAAAATGGCAATGTTCACATTCGTTGCCAAGGTATTTCATATGGCAATGCCATGTTGCAAAATGGCCTTTATATTCTTGATCTACAAAACTGAGAGTCTATATACAACATTAATACAAAGAGGGTTAAATCAAACGAATTGAACCCTACTTACTTTTGGCATTGTCATTTAGGGCATGCAAACGAAAAATGTATTTCAAGACTCCACAAAACTGGAGTGCTTGGGTCATTCGACTTAGAGTCTTATGATACATGCGAGCCATGTTTGCATGGAAAAATGACAAAGAGTCATTTTAACAAGAAAGGTGAGAGGACTAATAACTTATTGGAACTAATATATACCAATGTATGTGGACCATTAAGTACACAAGCTTGAGGTGGTTTTAGCTACTTCGTGACGTTCACAAATGACTTCAGTAGATATGGCTATGTCTATCTAATGAAGTACAAGTCTGAAACTTTTGAGAAATTCAAAGAGTTTAAGAATGAAGTAGAAAACCAACTTGGCAAAATTATAAAAGCCATTCGATCAGATCGAGGTGGTGAATACTTAAGCCAAGAGTTTGACAGTCATCTAAAGGAGTGTGGTATTATTTCACAACTCACTCCTTTCGGAATGCCACAATAAAATGGTGTGTTCGAAAGGAGAAATTGAACTCTGTAGGACATGGTTTGATCTATGATGAGTCAAGCAAATCTTTCTGTCTCTTTTTAGGGTTATGCATTAGAAACTGCTGCGTTTCTACTAAACCATACTCCAACTAAAGCAGTTGAGAAGACACCATACGAGGTATGGATTGGGAAAGAACTCAATATGTCGTTTCTCAGGATTTGGGGCTGTGAAGCACATGTTAAGAAATTGACATCTGAAAAACTAGAGTCCAAATCCACTATCTGCTTGTTTGTGGGTTATCCCAAAGAAACAAAGGGATACTACGTTTACTCACAAGCCGAGAACAAAGTATTTGTTGCTCGAAAAGCTGTTTTCTTGGAAAAGGAGTTCCTTCTCAAGAAAGACAGTGGGAGTAAAGTAGAACTTGGAGAAATTCAAACGCCACAAACTCCTATAGAGGATGAGTTCGAAATGGGATCAAGTTCACAACCAGTTGTGGAACAAGAACCCATTACACAAGAACCTAGAAGGTCTGGTAGGGTACGTCAGGTGATTGAGAGATATAAATTTCTAATCCCTGACAGTGACACTATTGAGTTAGTAAATCGTGAGGATCCTACTACCTATCGAGAAGCTATTGAAAGCCCAGACTCAAAAAATTGGCTTGAAGCCATGAAATTTAAGATGTAATCAATGTACGATAACTAGGTTTGGACCTTGGTTGATCCACCGAAAGGTGCTAAGGTAATTGAATGGAAGTGGCTATTTAAACTCAAAGTTGATAAGACCTACAAAGGTAGACTAGTAGCAAAAGGTTTTTGACAAACTCATGGTGTAGACTATGATGAGACCTTTTTGCCTGTAGTCATGCTCAAGTCCATTAGGATATTGTTTGCCATAGCTGCATATCATAATTATGAGATATGGCAAATGGATGTCAAAATTGCTTTCCTCAACGAAAATTTACTTGAGGATGTGTATATGACACAGCCTGAGGGTTTTGTCAATCCCAAGCATCCTAAGAAGGTTTGCAAGCTTCAAAAATCCATTTATGGATTAAAGCAAGCATCCCGAAGTTGGAATCTTTATTTTGACGAGGTAGTCAAAGAATTTGAATTCGTTAAGAGTGAAGATGAGCCTTGTGTGTACAAGAAGGTTAGTGGGAGCATAATAGTATTTCTAGTCCTATATGTAGACGACATCCTTCTCATTGGAAATGATATTCCAACATTGCAAAAGGTTAAGCAATGGTTGGGGAAATGTTTCTCAATGAAAGACTTAGGTGAAGCCGAGACAATACTTGGTATTCGGATCTATAGAGATAGATCGAATCGGCTTTTGGGACTAAGTAAAAAAAAGTACATAGACAAAGTACTAAAGGATTTTAGCATGGGAGACTCAAAGAAAGGGTACATACCTTTGGCTTTGGGAGTTCCTTTAACTAAAGAACAGTGCCCTAAAACCAAAGAGGAAAGGGACAATATGAGTAGAATCCCATATGCATCTGCTATTGGATCTATCATGTACGCTATGTTATGTACTAGGTTGGATGTTGCTCATGCACTGAGTATAACCAGTAGGTTTCAGCAAGACCATGGTGGAAAGCACTAGTCTACTGTAAAGGGGATTCTAAAGTACCTGCGAAGGACTAAGGATCACTTCTTGGTGTATGGTGGTCAAGAAGAGCTCGTCATACAAGGTTATATCGATGCTGCTTTTCAAACCAGCACTCAGGACTCAAGATCGCAATCTGAATTTTTTTTTGTTTTGAATGGTGGTGCTATCAGCTGAAGAAGCTTGAAGCAAGAGACCGTTGCTGACTCAACTATAGAATCTGAATATATTACAGCGAGTGAGGCTGCAAAAGAGGCTGTTTGGATTAGAAATTTCATTTTTGAATTAGGAGTGGTCCCAAGCATCCTAGATCCATTATAAATTTTCTATGACAACAATAGGGCCATCGCACAGGCTAAAGAGCCCCGACACACCAAAAATCCAAACACATACTCATGAGGTACCACCTGATCAGGGAGATAATTGATCGTGGGGACGTCAAGGTTAGCAAGATAGCAAGTGAAGACAATGTAGCAGATCCTTTGACGAAACAGTTGCGTCTAAATCTGTACAAAGCTCATTTGAGAGCATTCGGTCTTAGGGCTATGCCCAATTGAGACTAGTGCTAGTGGGATATTGTTAGTGTAAGCCCTAGCCCTAATACATTGTAATAAAACACTTTAGTTAATAAATGAGGCATTTGTTTTATCTATTGTATTCCTGTGCATATCAATTGATAGAACTATCTAAGAATGTTGTTTTAGTTTAAGTTATCATGTGTGAGGCACATGATTGTAAGACCTTGAAATAATAGAGACTTCATTCTAAATATCCCTAGTTAGTCATTGTTATGGGAATAACAATGAATTAAGACTAGTATGCTCTCTCTGATAAGTTGAGTTTTGTCTTACGGATCATAAGGACTAGAGTGTCAATCAGAGACCATACATACATGTTTAAAACATGGTATCTGGATTCGATCCGTTCATGAGAACACTACATGGTACAAGTCATAAGTGTTTCTCATGTGCAAGTTTTGCATCAAAGTTCTTAGACCTAAAATCTCTATGAAACTCTTTATAAATTAGTGTATACTTTGACATACACCTAACATGCTCGTAACAGAGTGACGAGTATGGGTATGCATTGATTAATGTTAGAGAGCATGAGAGAAGTGAAGGGATTACCCCTCTCAATAAGAGAGAAAATATCATTGGCCACTTGATCAGTGAACTGAGAAGTGTATGGCCATACCGAGATGAAATAATGAGTAATCATTTTTTATCTGAAAGTTCAGTGTCATTGAAATATCAAGAAAGGAATTAATATATATAAGGATGACTAGTTTCATGCCTTATATTAATTCTAATATTTATGGGTAAGGGACTATGCAAAATTGCATTAGGTCACTAAATGCCACACTACAAAAAAAACTACCAATTAGCGACGACATCATTTTGGTCGCAAATTTTGCGACGGATTAGCGACTGTTTTATAATTTTGTCGCGGAAAGGTTATTTTCTATTTTTTTGCGACGAATTAGCGACAGAATGAAAAAACAGTCGCTAATTATTGGCGAAAAGTGTACGCGCCATGTTTTGCGACGGAATTAGCAACAAATAGTTCCGTCGCTAAATTTTATAATTTTTTATTCATAAAATTATTTCCAAAAAAATTAGCAACGAAAATTTTAGTCGCTAATTTAGGAGAAAAAATTTTAGTCGCTAATGAAATTTTAGTCGCTAATCCGTCGCAAATAAAGTAAAAAATAATTTTTTTAGAAATTAGAAATTATTTTATTAGTTGATAATAATTTTTTAACAATTATACCAAAATCTAAATTTATTTATTTAGAAAAAATGCATTTTTAATAATAATATTAATAAACTAATTATTATGATTATTATATATTTGCGTGTTCAATATTAATAAAAATAAATATTTATAAAAAAGTAATATAAAATTTATTATTTCATTTAAAATAATAATAAAAAAATTTGTAATTTATATTTAATTTATAAAAAAAGACATTCATGGCATAGCTATTATATATATTGTTGATGGTTTTTGCAATATCTCAATAACTGTTAGTTTAGTTGGTGTAAAGTGTAAACTAGTTCAAAATGATGACTTATCAAATATATGCAACCAAACCCATAAATAAATGAGTATTTTTTACATGTATGTATTTGTTAGACGTGTTAGTCAATTATCAGTTCGAATAATTCAATTATGCATGAAATTCACTATTTAATAAAATAAAACAAAATAAAATAATCTTTCGTGAAATTATATTCTTAGTCATTATCAAATTCTCTAACAATACATGATTATTAGTTTCGAACGATAATATAATACGGTTTTCTTGATTTATTTAAACATAAATTTTCTATACACACACACACACACACACATTGAACAACTTTTATACGGAATAGTGTAAGTAAAGATTCAACGGTTAACTATTTGTCATTAGATCGACTTGATTTTTGGTGAGTACATTCGAAACTCCTTGTTGTTAATTTTGAAAGGTAAAGATTAGTTTTTAAAGTCTGTAAGTTTAATTTTTATTGCAAAAAAGAGACTATTTTTTTGATTTTTTACGTAATGACCAATTTTGTATACGTAAATGATCGAAAAATCATTTGCCGTTAGATTGGCCTAATTTTTTGTGAGTACGTTCGAAACTCCTTGTTGTTAATTTTGGATGGTAAATATTAGTTTTTAAGATCTGTAAGTTTAGTTTTTATTGCAAAAAAAAAAGGCTGTTTTCTGAATTTTTTACATAATGACCAATTTTATATATGAAGACGATCGAAAAATCATTCGCCGTTAGATCAGCCTAATTTTTGTTGAGTATGTTCGAAACTCCTTGTTGTTAATTTTGAATGGTGAATATTAGTTTTTAAGGTCTATGAGTTCAGTTTTTGTTGCAAAAAAGAGGTTATTTCTGGATTTTTTACTTAATAACCAGTTTTGTATACGAAGACGATCCGAAAATCATTTACCGTTAGATTGGCCTGATTTTTGGTGAGTACGTTCAAAACTCCTTGTTGTTAATTTTGAACGGTGAAGATTAGTTTTTAAGGTATGTAAGTTTAGTTTTTATTGCAAAAAAAGGCTATTTTTGGATTTTTTACATAATGATCAATTTTGTATGTAAAGACGATCGAAAAATCATTTGCCGTTAGATGGGCCTAATTTTTAGTGAGTATGTTCAAAACTCCTTGTTGTTAATTTTGAATGATGAAGATTAGTTTTTAAGGTCTGTTAGTTCAATTTTTGTTGCAAAAAAGAGGTTATTTTCTGGATTTTTTACGTAATGACCAGTTTTGTATATGAAGATGATCAAAAAATTATTTTCCATTAGATTAGTTTGATTTTTGGTGAGTACATTTGAAACTTCTTGTTGTTAATTTTGGATGGTGAAGATTAGTTTTTAAGATCTGTAAGTTCAGTTTTTGTTGCAAAAAAGAGGCTGTTTTCTGGATTTTTTACATAATGACCAATTTTGTATGCGAAGACGATCGAAAAATCATTTGCCGTTAGATTGGTCTGATTTTTGGTGAGTACATTTGAAACTCCTTGTTGTTAATTGTGGACGGTGAAGATTAGTTTTTAAGATCTGTAAGTTTAGTTTTTGTTGCAAAAAAGATGTTGTTTTCTGGATTTTTTACATAATGACCAATTTTGTATGTGAAGATGATCAAAAAATTATTTACCATTAGATCGGTCTAACTTTTGGTGAGTACATTTGAAACTCCTTGTTGTTAATTTTGAATGGTGAAGATTAGTTTTTAAGGTCTGTAAGTTCAGTTTTTGTTGCAAAAAAGAGGTTGCTAATTCTTTTTGGGTAAATTTTATTTTTATTTGGAGTATAAGTAAAGACGTTTCTATTCCTATACTTTATAGAAACTTTGGTTTTCTATAATTTTTGTTAAAGAATATTTGGAAATTAATTGGTAATTTTTTTTGATTATGTATAGTATATGTACATAAGAAAAGTTGTGATTTATAGTGAATTAAGTGATTATTTTGATGGAAAATGATAATAAATAATAAATAATGCATAAATAAATTTTATTAGCATTTATGGAAATTATTAGAATTTTATTTGAAATTTTAATGTATTATGTGTAATGAAAATAATTGGGTTACTAATGAATAATTGCATGAAAACATTGAAAAAGGTGAATTTATATGAATATAAATGATAGTCAATGAAAAATGAATAAAAAGTCAATTGATGAATGTTTCGAAAAATTAAAAGAATTAATAAAGTAATTATTCTGTGCCCTTAGGATTAGTCTGGCAGTAAAAACTAGTTCTGGATATAATTGGCTAGCCATAGGAACACTCTTTACCACGGTGCAAGTCATGATGTCTTGCTTAGCTATGGATAGGATCATTGATCTCCATAACTTCAGTGTAAAGTGAAAGTGAAAAGTGCAGTGTTTTGAGAATGGTTTCTTGAAAATTATTTCTCTTTTTAGTGGGACCTGTGGGGTCCATGTTCCGTGTATCCGGTCTGAGATTTTTTGCTGGGTCTGTATTAGGGGCATAATGGTAATAAAATGAAAAAAAATGAAAAGAAAATGAAAAGTAAGAAAAGAAAGTGAAAAAGGATCAAAATGAAAGAAAAATAAAGTTTAGGGGTAAAACGGTAATTTTCCCTAAAAGTGTAAAAAGTTAGTAAATTAAATGAGAATTGATTAAATAAGGATAAAACAGTCCGATAATAGTTAAATTATTTAGAAAGTAAATTTTATTAACAATAAGAACTAAAATATAATTTTACTTATAAATGACAAATTAAGTGTAAAGAGATGTAAATTGCCTTAATTATTAGTATGAAAATCATTATTGAACCTATAGTGGCAAAATTGTAATTATGTGATTAAAATGGTAAATCTTATAAGAAATATTAAGTCAGTATTATGAATGCAATAATGAATGATTTTGTGCTCATGCTTATCCATATAGGTTATCATTTAAGATTAATAATGAAAATGTTAGAAAATGTATCGATTATTAGTCACCATTGAGCATGTTGAGTGCTCAGTGTGTAGTTTTACTGCGCACAGGTAATCAGGAAGAGGAGCAAGAATTCAGATTTCAAGATTTCAGATTGTAAGATTTCTTTTAGGATGCTCTAGTCCATAAATTTTGGCATGTATATATATGTACAACTTTACTTTTGGTTATGTAATGTAAACGGAAGTTAGTTTTAGTTAAGTAGTGTTCGGATTGTGAATTAATGAAATGAATGGAAATGAATGTTATTATTGTTGTTATTGCTATGGATTGTTGTGTCTCTGAGAGGCTGTGTAATTTGTTGCCTTTTAGGGGGCTAGCACTATATACAACTGTTATATTGCAAAATTTTTATTAAATGCATAGTAAATTGGACAGTTATAAGTCATCGGAAAAAGGATAGCTATTGGTTAAGTAAAGGTTAATAAGTTGTTAAATATAGAGGTTAAGTTGAAAAAAAAATTCGATCTTCGGTATGCTAGTACAGTGTTAGGAGGGATAAGGGTGTTACACAGAAGCCCTCCTGAAGAAAGGCCACACGCCAACTCCAAAATAGAAGGCCTTAGAGGCCTATTTCTTAGACCAAAATAAATTAAATATGTTGCGTAAGTATTATGGAGCCTACGTATTTAATTTGGTTGGATTTAGAATTCATTTGGGTAATTAAATCCAAGTATATATACAAAGGGCCTAGTTTGTGGGTTTTGTGCATAGTCTTTTTTGAAAAGGGCTTAAATTGGATTTAATTGATCCCAAATAATTATAAATAATTTCAGAAATCGAATTAATAATTCTCCAACAATTTTAAAGAGCCCAATCGCATTATGAAGTTGGATTTTTAACCTAACTATAAAAATTCAAGTGATGGGGAATTAGGGTTAAGAGTGTGTGAACACTTAAGAAAAGTTTCTTCTCTCTTTATCTCTACCCTAGCCGCCACTCCCAAAGCTAGCTTCTAGGGTTTTTGGCCAGCCCTTGTTTTCTACCAATTGTTGGTTCATTCTATCATTCTCTAGTGTGGATTACTCATTGGAGGTGTTCGATTTTGGACATTGTGGTTTGCGACAACCCAGTGAGAAGGAAAATCAACTGTACAACAAAAATCAAAGGTGATTTTTCTTATTCTCATTAATATGTATATTGTAAATTCATGGCAAGATCAGATATATTGGTTAAAAAATTTTAAATTCCGCTTATGTATGAGATGCATGTAACTGATAATTCCCAACATAATCATTATACATTGGAACATCTTCAAAATCATAATCGTCTCCTAAATTAATTGACGATTCATTTTTGTGATCTGCAGTAGTGGGATTATAGCTTGTTTCCTCATTTACATCCATATTTTGAGTGTTGCCAAAAATGTTGTCATATAGTAAATCAACATCTCTTTTATTAAAAAAACGCCAATGTCGACTAAGAGCTACATCTGTAACCTGTTGAACAAAAGGTTGTTGATTGATATTTAGAATATGGGAAACAGAATGTCATTGATTGTCAGTAGGAACATGTGAAATAAAACATCGTTGACAATCAACAGGTACATGGGAAACAAACATTGTCAATTGACATATGAGACATGGCAAATTAAACGTTGCTGACTACTATAACATGACTTGGCTCTATAACTATTCCCTTAACAAAATTCCTCTCAATAGAATGACTTCTTGATCTATTTTCAAAAAGTGATTTACTAAAAAAATGACCACCCCTTCGATTAATTGCCCGCTTGGGTTGAATCATCTAGCTAATTGATTGGCATAATTGACCTTGTCTTGAATTGACATTAGCCTGTGTTCTAAGTAATTCACCATCCCGTCGACTTACAAACTGTCTTGGCTGATTGGAAACATCATCTCTTTGGTGGCTATAAGATCGTCATTGGGTACTTTTATCTAAATTTTGCAATGCATCTCCGATAAAATTATATTGAGAGAACATTTCAATATCTTGACAACTAAAGGACTATGTAGGCTGACTAGGGTCAATTTCATTAAGCAATTGATGATGACCTGTCTCGATATTTTCTCTTTATAATGCCTTGTAAATTGATATCCGTGTCCATACGTGGATCGACTAGCTCCTGCACCCCCCTCACCAATTACAATAATTAATTCCACCAAGTTGTAATCATCATGTCTCCTCAAATTATCCTAAATTGTATCTATGTTGTCGTCATCTGCCAACTCGACCAACGTTCAATATAATGATCGTTGATTGTACATTGGACTTTTGTAAATAATTCTAGAAATCACATTGTTGATACCTAAATCCAATTTCACGTGAATTTTATAGACCAATTCAGGAAGAGTCGGCTTATTTTTAATTCTTATTCTTCTTGTAATGGCATTTGGACAAGACACATCATATTGAAAATCCGACACTCCAACACTTATGTCTCATTCTGTGTGCAAATAAAAATCAGTATATGTCAACATCTTTCAATTACCTACAAGTGAAGAAAATATTAAAATATTTTATTAAATAAAAATATTAAAATATTTTATTATATTTACATAACAACAACAACAACAAAAACGACACATATTCATTTAATTTTTCTAATGGTTTTCTACATATATATTGCAAAAAATAAATATATAAAAATTAATAAAATACTTTATTCTAATAGCTAAACAATTGCGATTGTCTTAGCTTGTTAGTTGAGAATTTCGATTTACTTTTGCATTTTAATAAATAAAATCAATATCATTATAGAAGCAACCTAAAATTAAACATATAAAATTACAAATAAAAATTTTACTAACCTTGCACAATAATACTGAAAAAATATTACTGATATGAGAAAAATATATTGTTTACTTAAATTACAAAATTTATGAAAAATTCATAGGTAACAATTGAGAGAAAATGAAAATGATTGGAGCAAGAGAAAATGAAAAAAATTGGGGGAAGAGCAAATGAAAACGATTGGGGCAGGATTTATATAGGTAGAGGCAAAAATTATTTCAACAATGTTATAATTGGGGGTTACTTTTTGCACAAAAACTGTTAAAAGGGACAACACTTTTAGACTCTGAAACCACTGTCCCTTTTAGCGGTTTCTGTGCAAATGTTACCCATATTGCCGACAATTTTCTAACAATACTACTACAAGTGGTAGCGATTTCATGCTGGCACCCTAATTCTGTGAATAACTTATGACATGCACCAAATGTGTAAATAATTTTTAAAAATGCATTATTAAAAATGTCCTTTCTTTTTTCAAAATTTTATTATTTTTTTTGTAAGGTTTCAAAATTTTTTTAGTTTTCACACGGACAATTTTAGAAATAATATTTTTTGAAAAAATATCGAAAATAATTTTTTAGGAGTGCAGGAATCAAGAAAAGAAATTACAACAGTTATTTTATATCTCCAAGCTTCTTCATGTGACTGTAGTACTTTGTTTTGGGTTTCAAAATTTTGACTGAGTTAAATTTTTAATTTGGAATAAGGGTGGTTTTTGCCCTCGAATTTTGTAAACAAGGTGAAAATACCCTCAAACTTTTTTTTATTGGTTTTTGCCCTTCAAGTTAGTTTATATGTAGAAAATTACCCTCATTTTGGATGGAAAATCCATGTGGCAAACAGACTTAATGATAGCCAATGGAGACGTGACATGTCATCCTCTACATGACACTATCTCTCCTTGTTAGCAACATATCAGTCTTAGTTAGCATTAATTAAAAAAATTTGACATGGATGACACGCAGTTTTTTTCCCTAACCTCTTTTTTTAAATGTACAATCTTTAATTTTTAATGGCCCTATTTTCAGAATAGTTTTTCAAATTCACAACACCAAAACTGTCTTGCTAACTTTATTCAAAATTTAGAAACTTCAAATGCTATTGTGATGTGCGTCGAAGCCTGCCCTTTACTTTGAGTTCATCCTCGAAGGCCCACTTTTAGGGCTCGAAATCGGAGGAGGCTCACTTTTGATCATAAATTGGCCATTTCATAATAAAAAGGATTGACTCCAAATTATTGCCGACGGTTAACCCATGAAGGCGTCTACTAGTGGACTCAAAGAGGTAAGTGTCATTGAGTCACCACCTAATAGAACGTTGAGAATTGAATCTAGACCTTATTTTAGTGTCCAAATAGAGACTGGTGTTCAGGACATCGCTCTTATTAGCATTTTAATTAGGTGTTATTTTATAATTGAGTTTTAGAATTAATCCCCTCTCCACTCTTGCACGATGCAAGTAATAAAATTTATGTAAACATCCCATTCAAAAAAAAGAGCAATAAATAAATACTTAAAATAAAATCCTACTTAAAAATTATTACATAAGTAAATCTTCTACATTGTTAAAGCATGAATAAATACACATACATAAATTAGGGCATTTATTTATGTTAGAAATATTAGTTCCCTTATGCATATTTTACAAAAATATTTTATTATATTTTGTGAATTTCTGGATTAAAAGTTGGACATTGGTCCATTTTTATTAGAAAAAATTCAATTTATTAGTAAAAATGATTTAAATGAGATTTTATCTTTTAACATTCAAAAACCATTTTATTACTACCTATTACATCCCTAAAAATAATACATCCAAATAAACAATAAAGTATAAAATAAATAAATAAATAACAACACAAAAACCAAGCAAAATAAAATTGAAAGAACCAGGATAAAGGGGCGACCAGAGCAGGAGCATGACTTCCCATACAATGACATGCAAGTGTCATATATCCTTCAAGGCCATGAATGCATAAATTGCTGGAAAGGAACAAAATAAGCAAAGTAGTTAGCATTGAAAATAAAAATAACTTATACGTACAAGCAAGTTAATTATAGGTACAACAGCATGTGAACGGCAACAAAACATACTAAATACTACATAAATACTGCTTAAAATTGAAATTAAAATAAAGGACACAAAAAATCCTAAAATGCATGAAAAAAACCTAAAAAATACCCAAGGAATGGCCACAAGGAGCAAGGGATGGCCACTATGGAGTTAGGGACGGCCAAAAGGAAGGCAAAAGGACATCCAGTGCTTTGGTTGAAGGACGGTCATGCCTCATATCTTTTTCCTATCCCTTACCTCTGGAACAAAATAAAACTTATAGAACAGAAAAAATGCAGGAAATTACACAAATAAATATTTTAGCCTTAGATATGCAATAATTAATCATCAAATCATGCTAAAATACATTAAAACACCAAAACATACATCAAATTGAATTAAAATTAAGGAAATACACTGCATATACATGTTAAAAAAAAAGAACTTTAAAACAACAATGGAGGAATTTCTTTTAATAATTATGCCTTTAATACGTCACACAAACTAGAAACAGATCATATTTTAACAAGGTAAGCATATTATTCAGTCTTAACGGTCAAAATAAATCAATTTAACATCCTAATTATCATGCAATTGGATGAATAAATGGTAAAGAGAGAAAGATATAAATGAGCCTAGAATATTACCCTCAAGAGATATTCTGACTCTGTAATTTTTGCAATCTAGATTTCTGCTCCAAATCGTGTTCTTTGATTTTGAAAAAAAGTATGAAATTCATTTGATGTGAGTTAAAAAGATTGCAAAGGCATAAACCTTTTAGAGAGCGAAATAAATTGATTTTTTTCCTTTTCTAATGGTTCTCTCTTCAAGAATAGTGATTCCTTTCTCTTTCAAAACCCTAAATTTTTGTTTTTATACCTAAAAGAGAGTTTTAATCCAATCACAACTCTAAAAATGCTAGATTAGGAGATAAAATCCCCAAAATTTGGACCTGATCTCTATCTAAAAACTTTCCTCCTTTTGAAATTTTAGGGAAACATGAGAAAATATAGGTTTTGACCTAGGGACGAGCATTTGTTAGTGAGGGACGAGTGTCCCTTATCACTAAATTTTAGATTTCCCAAAATATCCCCTAATTTACATTGTTCTGGAGGTAAAGACCTATAGACGACCGCCCTTAGGTGACAGACGACCATTTGTCACCACCGTCAGCCCAAAATCATGGTTTTTTTGGCCTATCTTTTAAAACACTTGAAAATGTTTTAAAAGTATTTAGAGAATAATGAAAATCCTTAAGAAAAAGTGATAACTCCACGATTAGAGCTTTGAGATTTGAACCTACTGTCAGTGATATATTATTTACTAATCATCAGGTAACTGTAATCTAGGTTGCCTCAGGTCATGGTGTCTACAACTACCCCTAATTTTGGAAAATTGGCGCACTAGTACCAAAGTGAGTCAAAATTTAGAGCGAAAGGAAAAAAGATGTGTACTTGAGATAGCAAATCTCTCATTTAATTGTAACGCGTACCTTTTGAGGTAGTGAGTCTATTGATTGGGTAGTTATCGTCATTTTGTCAATGCATAAACTCTAAATTTGGATATTTAACATTAACTTGTCGATGTGTTAATCTTGAATTGGTTATCCAATTAGTGCATGGGGTATGTAGAATTAGAACAAATTAATTAACTCTTATTAGCACTTGGGGCATGCAAAATTAGGTTATTTGAATGCATCTAATTAGTGCCTAGGGTATGTAGAATCGAGATGACTTGAGACTAACTCTATTGAAGGTGGTAAGTCTCCACTTGTCCAATTAGCGTCTAGGGCAAATATAATTGAGATAAGAATAAAGGTCTTCCTTGATTAGCGTTTGGGGCATGCAAAATTGAGATAAGAATAAAGGTTTTCCTTGATTAGTGTTTGGGGCATGCAGAATCAAGTTAACCTGGTTGCATTTGATTAGTGCCTGGGGCATACATAATCTAATTGCTGAAAAAATGTCATTGACTAGAACCAGTTTGTCGGCATGCAGTGTTGAGATGATACATCGTACTTTGGTGTTAGAGTTATCTTATTGGTTGCTCTCTCTAAGAGACTTGGTTGTTTTGTCTAAGTTAATACTCCACTAGGGATGTTCTTAGTGGACACACATCCATTCACTGAGGAATCACTTGGAATGTCTAGAGTTGAACCCACCGAGGATATATTTTTGAGATGTCACTGGGATAGTGAAACCCATTTTTTTGTCCTTTGCTCAATGATTCCTTGCTCATAATATTAGCCTCACTTTCATATTGAAGTTTCTTTTGCTCTAAGAGATTGTTGTTGATGAAGTAAATATTTATCCCTTTAGAGGGGTTTTGAGTACTTGGTGTAAAAGACACTAGATGTTAATATACTGCTTATTGAATTTGACCTCTTTTATTATTTTGTTGCTATCATCATTATTATTTATTTCCTTTATTTTATGATATTTATTTACAAGTTATCATTAATTGCATGGCATTCCTATTCATTCATCCTTTAAACAAAAGAAAGCATAAACGAGATAAAATGCATAAATAATGTAAGACATACAATGACAAAATAAGTTATATACAACTCTGTTTTATACACAAAAAGTTTTGATAAAATAAACTCCATGAATACAATAAATAACAGTCACAGTGAAGGCCCTGGCCCTAATGCTCAGCGATATGTCGATCCTGATGACGATCCCAATGTTGGCGGCTTGTCGGGCTGGAGCCATAGCCAAAGGTGTTGGAGGCAGCTGCTCACCTACCTGCTCGAGCACAAAACTGAAACCTAGTAGCACAGAAGTCAGTGGCTGGAGTATCTATGATGTCATCTTAGCCAGCTACTCTAATCTTTACCTCACCTGTATAACTACTCGGGATTGGCTCTCTAAATACCTCATCAAGTCCCCCCTCAAGTACCCAATGTAAGTCTTCAGCTAGTTATCGATCTCTATCACCGTCTGTTTAGCCCTAAGAGCCTCTACCTTGATACAAGTGCCCTAATCTTTGAGCTGGGTAAGGGAGTCATCTACCACCTGTAAAGACTCATCAAATCTATGCCCTGTAGCCTGTATGTCTATCCTGAGGCCCTGCACCTTTGTCTATAATGTTTGTACAACTACTGGTAATACTTGTAAAGAGCGTATCGTTGCGAGCATAGTCCTTTGTGTCTCATCTATCACGGCTAGTCTCTTAGATATATCATCTAAAATTAAGGGGCTTAAATAGAAGACGGTGGAGCCTATGGCGGAGGTGTTTTCGATGTAAATGTCCCTAGGTGTCCATAAGGCGGAGTGGTAGAGGATGAAACTCTAGGGTGCCTATATAGAGAAAAACTCACAACTAGAAATCTCTAATGTCTGAGTGGATACCTAGGATGAGCGGGTATCTAGGGCAAGCCTCCTAAAAGATCATATAGGTCGATTTGCATGTCAAAAGCATAATCAAAATTTGACTCTGTCTCCTGAGAACTTTATGTCTTGTAAGGCTTATTTGTTCGTGTAATGCCCCTAATGATACCCTAAGAGGGGTAAATGGTCATTTCGTATAAGACAGAGATTGATTTTATGGTTAATTAAAGGAAAATTTCAATGTAGGGACTTAATTGAAAGTATAAAGTAAAAGAATTGTGGTGAAAATTTGAAATAAAGAAAGAAGAGGTAGTAAGTTGCAAAGAAAAGAGTGGCCAATAGGATTAAGGCATGTGTCCCACTCTAGAAGTCTCATGAGAAATGGAGAAATACATGGTATAAAAGGGGAGTGTTGTGGCCAGCCAAAGAGGGAGTCTTTAATCTTAGAAATTTCTGCTCCTTTTACTAATTTTCACTCTCTCAAAACACACGTATATGGTGTCTCAAAGAAGGTAGAGAGAGAGTTTAGGGTTTGTCTCTTTTAAGGTAATAATTTTCCTCTCCTTTTCTTCTTATGTTTCTTGAAGGTAGATATTGAAGTAAAGGATCTAAATAGATGTTTATATATGTGATTTATCTCATGGAAATAAAAGAAGAGCATAAGAGAAAGAGAGAGCAAGGAAAGAAAAAGAGAAAAAGAGTGAAGCTTGTAAAGAGGTTTGGGAGTTTTTCATTTCTTTGCTATTTAATTTATTGATTCAAGTTGATTTATCTGTTATAGATGTTCTGTTAATGATTATAGAGTTCTTAAGTGATAGTTTGATGCAAGAGAATTGTGGTTTGTTCCTTAGAAAGTGTTATGATGAAAATTTGTTTTTGGTTCACATGAACTTGTCTTAGTAAAAATGGCATAAATCTTTTTGTAGATGACTGATTGAGGTAATTCTAGTTGGATATGAAAGATAAGACTTAAATATACAAATTTGTAGAAGAAATTGGGACCTAAATCTGTCTCTAGAGTGATTGAAAATGAGCTTGAAGTGGACAGATCCCTGCTATCCATCCAAAGAGAGTAGTCTGCAATTTTTAGTAAATATCTTGAGATTTAGAAGTCATATTTGAGTGATTTTTGATGTTTTAGAAACTAGAGACATATTGGAACAAATTTTTTGAAGACCACTTTCCCTAAAAATGATGTTTTATGGGTCAAAAACGGTATATAAGTCGAGATAGAAAATATGTCTTTGAGCGATTTTAGGCATCACGGTTACTATGAGTTTCATAGTAACCGTGAGGCAGTCCAGAATCAAAATACACCCTATCTCACGGTTACTAAGCATTTCATAGTAACTGTGACCCCTTTAAAAAGTGTAGAACACGATTATTACTCATTCGGTAATGACCGTGAGGTAATCTAGCATAGTCCAGACCCGAAAGTGCAACTAGGTCATGGTTACCATGAATTTGGTAGTAACCGTGACCCTGTCCTATTTTCTTGAACTTGATTTTAAAGTCTCAAATTGTTATTAAAGCATGTCTAAGCCTTCTTAAATGCTTTTAGAGTGCTGTAAGTGTAAACAAGAGTAAATAATGATATGAAATGAGTGAAAGTATAGTGAATTAATGAAGTAGAATTAAATGTACACTAAGTTTTAATGCATAAGAATTTGTACAATAAATGAATATGAGTGAACATGAATAGCATGATTTAGGGAAATAAAGGTATGATTTATAGCATGTGTCAATGTTATGTTTCTAAAAATATGCAATAAAATGTACAATTAATGATTGTGAGTGAATATGATAAATGGTAAGTATAATGAGACTAATTGCATGACCAATAATAATTATACTATTGTTAAGGTTAAGTGTAATTAAAGTTATTGTTTAGTGATTTGTTACATGCTCTATTTAATGTATTATCTCCTTGAATCTGAATGTATCAAGTGTGCTAATGTAGAGTGATTAAAGACTATTTGTAAGCCTGAATTTCACATAGTAGTGGATAGATAGGCATGCCTATAAAGGGAATAGTGATCGCAACTGCAAGTTTTATCACCAAAGTGTGACTAGTTTAGTGTTTGATACCTTTTGGTATCTAGTGAATCGAATCTTTTATGTCTCTAGTGCAATATCTAGTGTTTGTACCCTATATCCACCATTTATGAGAATTCAGGCAATGAAAGTGATAAGTGACTAACAGTTTAAGTGTTACCTGACCCTATGCTAGTGTTAGTGTTTTTTAGTGAATATTGAAGTGTAAGTGAAAATTGTATTATGATTGTTATCGAGTGTATAATTGTTAGTGAATGTGATTAATTGAATGTAATGAATAAGAGTGACATGATATTATTGTTATGTATTGGCATGCTATATTGATTGTATTTGCGACTTCGATAAGAAGTCAAATGTACTGTTTACTCCCCACTGAGCCATTGTTCAGCACGAGTGTTTTCCCGTATAGGTATTCAAAGATGAGGAAGTGTTGTTGCTAGAGTCAACATTTGCAGGCCACTAGAAGGAGAGCGAGTGAGGGTTAACTTTGATAATGTAATATGTATTTGTAAATGCATTGTGTAAAAGATTTGAACATGTATGTAGTGAACTAAATTGTAATTGTACTTTAAATGTATGATATGTCAGTTGTATAAATGTATAAGAAATTTAATAAAATAATAAGTATATAAAATGGTAATAAGAGCAGGCATTATATTTTGGTATCAGAGTAAAGGTTTAGGCGGTTTTTGGCAATAAGGTTTTAGTGAATAGATTAGAGATGTGTGTCTGTGTAGTGTTGTGGCCTTAAAATAGATGTTGTCTTGTTTAGTATACATATAAAATTAGATCCTAGTGAAATTATAGATAGTCAAGAGTGTAAATCCAGTGTTAGTGTAAAGACTAATGTAGATGTCTCTGTATTCGATAGATAGTAGAGTGCGATAGCCTCTAAGTAAAGTTGATATGGAAGTGGATTCAGATTGAATATGGTGTTCTGTGTACCTGCCAGTAATTCCTTAATAGTTTGGGCAAGTGATTATTCATTTTACAGCATGGGATGGGGAAAACATACATGATACATGAAAGCATACATTTGCATCATGTCATTTCCCCCCACATTGCATTAGCATTATTTGCAAAGTCATGAAAAGCATAAGATTACATGCAAAGGCCCAACTGAAAGGGAAACTGACAGGATATACATTGAGGGCAGTGATGATAAGGTAGTGAGAGATGAGTAAAGTTATAAAGAGATGAAGTTAAATTGAACATAGCATGAAAAAGTATAGAATAAGAGAAACATGAAGAGATAGTATTGACTAAAGTTTTATTAAGACATGGTTATTGGAATGTAAGTGATGAGATTTGATAAGTAACACAGGGAGAATTTCGAGGATGAAATTCTTTAAGGGGGAGAGAGTTGTAATGCCCCTAATGATACCCTAAGAGGGGTAGATGGTCATTTCGTATAAGATAGAAATTTATTTTGTGGTTAATTAAAGGAAAATTTCAATGTAGGGACTTAATTGAAAGTATGAAGTAAAAGAATTGTGGTGAAAATTTGAAATAAAGAAAGAAGAGGTAGTAAGTTGCAAAGAAAAGAGTGGCCAATAGGATAAAGGCATGTGTCCCACTCTAGAAGTCTCATGAAATCTCATGAGAAATGGAGAAATACATGGTATAAAAGGGGAGTGTTGTGGCCGGCCAAAGAGGGAGTCTTTAATCTTAGAAATTTCTGCTCCTTTTACTCATTTTCACTCTCTCAAAACACATGTATATGGTGTCTCAAAGAAGGTAGAGAGAGAGTTTAGGGTTTGTCTCTTTTAAGGTAATAATTTTCCTCTCCTTTTTCTTCTTATGTTTCTTGAAGGTAGATATTGTAGTAAAGGATCTAAATAGATGTTTATATATGTGATTTATCTCATGGAAATAAAAGAAGAGAATAAGAGAAAGAGAGAGCAAGGAAAGAAGAAGAGAAAAAGAGTGAAACTTGTAAAGAGGTTTGGGAGTTTTTCATTTCTTTACTATTTAATTTATTGATTCAAGTTGATTTATCTGTTATATATGTTCTATTAATGATTATAGAGTTCTTAAGGGATGGTTTGATGCAAGAGAATTGTGGTTTATGCCTTAGAAAGTGTTATGATGAAAATCTATTTTGGCTCACATGAACAAGTCTTAGTAAAAATGGCATAAATATTTTTGTAGATGTCTGATTGAGGTGATTCTAGTTGGATACAAAAGATAAGACTTATATATACAACTCTGTAGAAGAAATTGGGACCTAAATCTGTCTCTAGAGTGTCTGAAAATGAGCTTGAAGTGGACAGACCCCTGCTGTTCGTCCCAAGAGAGCAGTTTGCGGTTTTTAGTAAATATCTTGAGATTTAGAAGTCATATTTGAGTTATTTTTGATGTTGTAGAAACTAGAGACATAGTGGAACAAATTTTTAGAGGACCACTTTCCATGAAAATGATTTTTTTCTGGGTCAAAAATGGTATAGAAGTTGAGACAGAAAATATGTCTTTGAGCGATTTTAGGCATCACGGTTACTATGAGTTTCATAGTAACCGTGAGTAAGTCTAGAATAAAAATACATCTTATCTCACGGTTACTAAGCATTTCATAGTAACTATGACCCATTTAAAAAGTGTAGAACACGGTTATTACTCATTCGGTAATGACCGTGAGGTAATCTGGCGTAGTCCAGGCCCGAAAGTGCAACTAGGTCACGGTTACCATGAATTTGGTAGTAACCATGACCCTGTGCTATTTTCTTGAACTTGATTTTAAAGTCTCAAATTGTTATTAAAGCATGTCTAAGCCTTCTTAAATGCTTTTAGAGTGTTTTAAGTGTAAAACAAGAGTAAATAATGATATGAAATGAGTGAAAGTATAGTGAATTAATGAAGTAGAATTAAATGTACACTAATATTTAATGCATAAGAATTTGTACAATAAATGAATATGAGTGAACATGAATAGCATGATTTAGGGAAATAAAGGTATGATTTATAGCATGTGTCAATGTTATGTTTCTAAAAATATGCAATAAAATGTACAATTAATGATTGTGAGTGAATATGATAAATGGTAAGTATAATAAGACTAATTGCATGACCAATAATAATTATACTATTGTTAAGGTTAAATGTAATTGAAGTTATTGTTTAGTGATTTGTTATATGCTCTATTTAATGTATTATCTCCTTGAATCTGAATGTATCAAGTGTGCTAATGTAGAGTGATTAAAGACTATTTGTAAGCCTGAATTTCACATAGTAGTGGATAGATAGGCATGCCTATAAAGGGGATAGTGATCGCAACTACAAGTTTTGTCACCAAAGTGTGACTAGTGTAGTGTTTGATACCTTTTGGTATCTAGTGAATCGAGACTTTTATGTCTCTAGTGCAATCTCTAGTGTTTGTACCCGTATCCACCATTAATGAGAATTCAAGCAATGAAAGTGATAAGTGACTAAAAGTTTACGTGTTACCTGACCCTATGCTAGTGCCAGTGTTTTTCAGTGAATATTGAAGTGTAAGTAAAAACTGTATTGTGATTGTTATTGAGTGTATTATTGTTAGTGAATGTGATTAATTGCATGTACTGAATAAGAGTGACATGATATTATTGTTATGTAAGGATGGAAGTAGTGCCTCAGCTTCTTAGATACCCATATGATTGCCAAATAAATCTTTTTGACTTCTACATACTTTGCTTCATAATGGAGGAATTTCTTGCTAAGGTATTATACTGCATACTCAATCCCAAAATCATCTTCCTATGCCATCATAGCCCTCACTGAACTATCTTCTATTGCTAAGTACAAAATCAAAGGTTCCCCCACCTGAGACGGTCTCAACACTGATGGATGCAATAAGTAATACCAAATGGTATCAAATACTTTCTGACAATCCTAATTCCAAACCACGAGTTAATTGTTCTTGAGCAGCTTGAAGATCGATTAACAAATCAAAGTTAATTTGGCAATGAACCTGCTTATGTACTAATTTTTTTTGAAGAATCGCCTGACTTCTTTTTCCTTCTGGAGTACTGGCATCCCTAATGGCATTTACCTTGTCAGGATTGTAAGGACCCTAAAGAGGCCCTAGTGGAATTCAAAGGCAAACATATGTCATTAAAGTCAAATTGAGCATTAGGGGATAAATTAGTAGTACTTATGATCTAATGGATTCATGGTTTTAAGAGATAGAGTATACCATAGTCAAATGACATTATAGCATAGTATGTTTAATTAGAGCAAAAATATAGTTAAGCTATTGTTTGGGAACTATTATTTCTTGCATGCATTAATACTTGTGTTGATTATGGATTTTATAAGTATATTGACTTGAATTAAGATATTAGGCATTAATGTGAAAGTGTTGTCCAAAAATTCGGATTGACCTCCAATGACTATTTTAATCATAAGTTGAGTTTTTGAACTCCAAATTTGATTATTTTAGTTGGGATAGAACCGGGACTTCTTTTTCTACAAATGTTATAGAAATAAAAATAATGAAATTTTGCCTCTAAGGTCTTCAAAAATGCCCAAAACAGTAGCCCTTTTTCATTTGGCAGGTCATTGGAGCAGTAGGTGTTTCTTATGTTATAACTCCTGGGATATACATCAAAATGACTTGAAATTTTTATATCATATAGTTAAGATCTTAAGTATCAATTTTTAAGAATAAAAGTTTCTTGAAAAATGTTGTTTTCCATGTGAAAAATATTATGCAAAAATCGGATAGTGAGCAGTAGAAAGTGAGTATGTTTAGCATGAAGTTTTAATTTAGGGGTCAATTTATAAATATGGAATTTTAAGGGTCAAATGTGGATAAAATCATATATTAAGAGGAAAATTCATAAAATGGATTAAATAGAATGGTTGATTTAAGAAAAAGAGTTAGTGGAGGGGTCACTGTATAGCATGCAAAAAGTTGTATGTCTTTAGTGTGACATGCAAAACTTTGAAGGATCAAAAGGAGAATTTTAATTGCATTATAAAATCTGAATTAATGCAAATAAGAGAGCAAAAATGATGAGTTGAAGGGGAGAGGGACGTCTCTTTGATGAAGAAAATAATAAATTGAACACAAATTACTCACTTCTCTCTCTCTTTCTCTTAAAGACCTTGCTTTCTCTCTCTCATAAAAAGATTGAAATTTCTCCTTCTCTACCATAAAATCCGGCCCCTTTCACTCCAAGAACATCTTCATATTTCTATCTTATGCAAAGAAGGAAGTCTGGATTTAAAGAGGCTTTCAATGGTTTAAGCAATTAAGAAGAGTGAAAGAAGATTTTGAAGAGAGTTGGAATTTCAAAACAGGTTTGGGAACATCTTTCTCTTCTTGCATGTATTATTTGTATTGAAATATGGATATAGTGTGATGTTTGGGAATATTACTCTTGTTGCAAGAGACTATTGTTGCTGGATTTGTGTACTTATATATGGGAGAGATGCATTTTTAGTTGGTGAAATGGTTTAGAGAGATGTAATTGTAAGATTTTTACTTTGCATGTGTTATTTGATATAGCTAGGATAAATAGATTGTTAAAAGCTTGATTATAGTTTATTTTAAATTGATGTTAATAAATAAAAGTTATAATTTAATGTATGAAAGTATATTTGATGAGTAACTTGAAATAAAACATCAATCTTTGATGTTTAAAAGAACATGCATGTGAGTTTGAAAATTCTGGGTTTGGGTTCACTGGACCTAGCTGTATTCATTTGGTGATATTTTGAGTTTGAGAATAGATAATTAGATGATTCCAATTGGGTGTTAAATTAGACTTATAGAAAAATATTTCATAAGAAGAAATCACATTCTAATTCTGTCTATAAATGGGTCATAACCTAGCTTGAAAATCGGATAAGTGTGCAGTCTTGTGCTCATGAACAGTCTTCAGTATTTGGACGATATCTCTCAATTTATAACTGATATTGAGATTTGGTTTGATGTTATAGAAACTAGAAATGTATATCTACAACTTTGTAGAAGACAAAGTGTTTTAAAAATGCCGTTTAGTGTGTCAAAAACGAAGTACAAAATGAGTTTGTTAAGCAGTTTGCAGGATTTTTGGAACAGGGTGAAAATTCGTAGGGCCAAGCATACTGTCGCGAGCGCGACACCATGATTTCTGCCCATAACTTTGCTTTTTATTCCCCTTTATCAGTATATGTGGCTGCCCCCATGTGATACACATATAACTGAACAAAATAGGCCTTGAATGCAAGTATACGAGAGCTCTAAACTCATGTGTATATAGATTGGTATCAAAGGATATATATATATATAGATTTGCATGATTTGTATCATTTACATTGAAAATTGTCTATGAATGTATACCTATGCATCATGGAAATTGTGCATTAATAGTTAAGTTATAGTACCATGAATAATTATGAAATTATTGTTAATCATATATGTGTATGATAATATGATTGTGACATGATGTGTTGTTTAAAGATCATATGTTCAAGTATAAGTTCATGATGAAAGTTAAATGTGTGTGAAATATGGTAACACATTGATATATGTATAGCATATGATTGATGAGTGATTGAGGTATACATATTGATAATCATGCTTACAAGAACAAGCTTACTAGATGCGAATGTACTACAGGTATGTACAATCTATGATTATATTTATGAGTGCATGAGCATGTAATTGCCCTATGAGATAGAAAATGATTGAATGTCACTTAATAGATGAGATTATATGCATGTCCAAATGGTATACTATAAGTACAGCTTTGAAGTATGAAATGAACATGAACATAGTGTTGCCTGCAATAGAGATCAAATGTGGGTATGAATACATACATGATAGTCAATATTAAAAATGCTACCCATGACTGTTCGTATGATACTTATGGTTTGAAATATTAACTCTACCTGTAAAGAAAAGAAGTAATATGACTAGTAGAATATATGTGTGCATATATATAGATATGTATGATCTTACATGGTTGGGTTTGAAGCTTGAAAACTATTTTAGAGTAATGATTCAGAGAATATGTTAAAGTGAAATATATGAATATGTCTTTACTTAATTGAAATGACATGATTAGGCATATGTGCTATTACATGTTAACATGCAAAAATACAAATCTACAGTGCTACAGACTAAATTATAGAAATCTTATTAAAGCATACAATGGCAATGTGATATGAGACTATATATATATATATTTACATAAATATGTATGGGTACAAATGGCATTATATAAGTATAGTCTTGACATGCGAAATAGTTACATGATTGAATAAGATTACAAGTATTAAATGGTAATACCCAACAGCGAATACGCTCACAGATTTACAGAAAGTTACACATGATTGTGTATATGAATATATTGTTTACAGTTACACAAGAGTATACATGTGCATATAAGAATATGGATGATTAAATGAAAGATAAAGTAAATTGATTTTGTTGCTTGCGTTGAGTCTAGGAAGTGGATAGATAGGCATGCCTATAAGGGTACCTTGCAGCTGCGATAGTTTCAACCCTGTTTGGGTTGTAGTTAACCCCGTTTGGGTGACTAAATAGACATGGTCCCGTTTGGGATCATTTTCAACCCCGTTTGGGTTGTAGTCAACCCTGTTTGGGTGACTAAACAGATATGTACCTTCGGGTGCCACCGTTATAATCAATCAATTTATACCTCCGGGTATCTCTTTGGTGCCTTCGGGTGACCTAGTACCTTCGGGTACCACCGTATAACCCGTTATCCACCTCTTTAGAATAGTGCATGCTGTACACCAAAGTTACCTTGGATAAATTGATGGTATACATATGTGGGTCTTTTGTGATCATAAGTCTTTTTCTAGATGTATGTCAATTCATGATATATGAAGGAGTTTTTATTAGGTTAAAGAGTATTATAATATTTAATGGATGCAACAATTTTATAATTGAATAAGCATATAAGTTAGACGGTATCAACCATTGTTTTTGAAATAGTTTTCTTATGATTATATTCAAATGTTCATATTGTTTATATGTATACATTTAGTGAATGTGTGTTTGTTATTTCTGGTGTCATGTATGCATATCTAAAACCTATAAACTGGGTATAAAAGAATAGTCTGGCAATGATGTTTAGTTGTTATGTTTTAATTGATAGGCTTGTTTTTGTAACTTATGCTATATAAAGTAACCTTATAATATTATAAAGATCTCATGGCATTTGGAAGTGTTGTTTTGCAATTTTAATTCTAATGGGTTTATATCATAGACATACGAGTATAGATAAAAAGATAATGGATAATTATGCTAGTATGGTTTAGTATTAATTCAAAGGTTATTCACATGATTATTAGTTGAATTTAAAGTCATAGGACATTGAGGCTTACATTATTATACATGGTAAATGTAGTATAAATGTAAATGTTACCATTGAATTTTTATGAATTTCATAAGTTGATATGAATGCTAAATTTTATTCATTGTGATAAATCATTGTTGTATTTGAGACATGGTGTGTGCTTGTTGACGATCACTGTGAGTGGTCGTTTGTCATATTTTTAGTTTCCCACTAAGCTTTGTAGCTTAGCACGGGTGTTTCATCCGTGTAGGTTGTTGGGGTGAAATCTGCAGCTGGATGGCAACTCAAGTCAACGAGAGAGACATTTATAGACTTTTATTTTGGCTCTTTGTATATAGTAAAGATTATAGGATAGTGGTATTGGTGATATTATATGTAAAAATGTTAAACAGTTGTTGTATTTTGTAAAGAGACTTTAACGTACACTGAAAAGTTTTTAAAATTATAGCACTTTTATGTATTAAGTTTGATTATATGTCCTCTGTGCAGTTGGCATATGTTTATGTTACATAGTAAAACATGTGTATTGAGTTGGATAAAGTGATATGTACAAATTATAGGCTAAGGGTGCTACAAGGATCTACCTCTATACCTCTTTGGCTTATGACATGACCTAAAAGCTTACTTGAAGTAACCCCAAATATATACTTCATTGGATTGAGGTGGAGATTATACTTGCTAATCTTTTGAAAGAACCTCTCTAATGCTTCAAAGTGTCCTTCTCTAGTAACTGACTTGATCATAATGTCATCTTTATACACCTCTACTTTCTTATGGATCAAATCATCTAAGATCTTAGTGGCCATTCTTTGATAGGTAGCTCCTGCATTATTAAGCCTAAAAGGCATGATCTGGTATGCATATGTTCCCCATTTAGTTCTGAAAGCTATCTTGATCTTATCCATTGCTTTGTTCAAGATCTAATTATATCATATATATCCATCCACAAAACTATACATGGCACAGGTGGCGGCACTATCAACCAGAACATTTATGTGAGGCAAAGGAAAGTCATCCTTGGGATATACTTTATTCATGTCTCTATAATCTACACAGATTCTTACCCTTTGATTTTTCTTTGCTACATGAACTACTTTTGCTAGCCATATGGGGTATTAAACTTCCACAAAGAACTTAGCTTCTAGTTGCTTTTTGACTTATTCCTTCACTCTCTTATCCCATTTTATCCTAAGTCTCCTAAGCTTCTATTTAACTAGTTTGTAACCTGGGTACATTGGAATGGCATGCTCAGTGACTTCTTGATCTATTCTTGGCATGTCTTCATAGGTCCATGCAAATACTTTTTTCATATTTTCTTAATATTCTCTCAAATTTTTCTTTCTCCTTAGGAGTTATATTTTATGCTAGTAAAATTTCTTTTGGGTTTTCTTTAGTTTCAAGATTGAATAAACATGTGTTCGTTGAGTTAACGTCAAATATAAATGCTTTATGATCATGATCATACATATTGAAATAATATGAAACATCACACAAGTAAGCAAAATTAATCATCTCATTAATGTAATCAAAAGAGCAAACATTGTTCTCATCAAATAGTTTAGGAACATAAACAATATCAATAAAGGTGTCTTCTTCAATCTTATTAGCATTAGGTGTCTCTCTAGTCTCAGGATCAGTGGGTGGCTCCTTGACCTGCATCTTCTCTTTGCCTTTCAGCTTAGTAGTGAGTAGTTTCTCTGTCATAGCTTCCTTTGGTGCTTCTTTATCCCAGGCTGAATGGTGCAACAGAATCTCTTTATCCTAGAAACCTTCAATTGGCTTGATGATCCCTTGTTCCTAGTCAAAGGCATCATTAAATAGCTCAAATCTCAGTACTAGCTCATCATCTTTCATTTGAGGTTCATTCTCCCCATAATAAAGGTACGGACCCGAGGCTGGTACAAAACTTTGAAAAATGTGAGGGATTCCTTCCACTGCCTGCTTTTCCTTCCCTTTCTTATTGGTGCCCATGTAGCCTAATCCTTTCTTGTCCTTTTAACCCTTAGTTAGTAGCTACAATGGTCTGAGATCCCTGAGAATTCTTGGCTAAACCAGCTTTGGGCAAGAATTTCATCTTTTTGAGCATATTGATCACCTGAGGGTTGTCAGGAAAATCATCCCTATTTTCTTCATCTTCAATAACTACCACATGAAACCTGTTAAATGGCTGTTTAGCTATTTCGAGCACAGAAACCTTATAAAACCATGGTCTCCCAAGGAGTACAGAGAAGTTTGCTGGGATAGGCAAAACCATGACTCAGCCTTAGCCTCAATGGGTCCGATCTTTATTACAGCCTTGAAGGTCCTAACGGCTTACCTTTTAGAGTTGTCATATACAGAAATGGTCAAATCAGATTTGATCAGCATGTGCTCATTCAACCAGAATGCTAAAATTTCCACCAATGGACAAACATTAATAGAAGACCTGTCATCTATCATTACACAAGCTGTGCGCTTCCTATTAACCTAAGCTTTGATGTAATGGGGACGATAATGATTTCTTCCTTCTGTGGGCAAATCAACATCTGAGTACACTGTATTTTTCCCTGTTCCTCCCCTAACTAAATCTAATAACTCGAAGGGCAATATGGTAGTAGCAACAGTAACTTCGCTCAGAGCCTCTACTAATTTCTATCTATGCAAAGGAGATTGCCTCAACGAATCCCAAATACATATTTAAGCATGTGTCTTCTTCAACTACTTAATTATCTGATCATCCTTAACTTCTTTCTCTATCGACATTACTGCAGGAGTCGGTTGTCTCTCAATTTTTGGGGTTACTCTCCCACTCCTTGTGATTGCCTTGACTCCTTCTTCTTCCTTTAATTCTTTTTCATCCTCACTAGCTGAATGTTAGATGTCTATGGATACCAAAACCTCCTTATTTTCACTCTCCATAGGGGTGTCCCAACAGTCAATTATAGAAACTGGCTGGTTCACATTAAATGGCTTTGTTACTTCTGGGGTGGAGCGAGTAATGGTCAAGTACTCATTCCTATATAGATCCTTCATCACATACCACTTAGGCAAGCTAGACCCTATCATGTACATAGGCGGGGGCACGAAATTATATTCTCCTTTCTTCTTCTTCTTATCCCTTTTTTTAGGGTTTGAAATTTGCTTGCTATCTATCAAGTCTTGGATCTTGTTCCTCAGCATATGGCAATAATTAGTTAAATGCCATGTGTGCTGGTGGTATGCACAGTATTGATCCTCCATATGGTAGGGAAGCCCCTGGCTCTTTGTGAGCCTTGATGGTAATGGCTGAAGCTTTTCTTCTTTAACCAGCCTATTTAACACCAAGACAATAATTTTCCCAAGTCAGAATAATGTTTCTGTTGACTAGCTTCTATAGCGAATTCCTCTACAGTTTTTTTCTAGCTCTATTCTTCCTATTACTATTCTCGATAGCCTTGTTTCCACCAAAGTTCCTTCTCGCATTTTCATTACTCGCCCTTCTAGTTAAATAGTCCCCTTCAACTTCTATAGCTATATCCTTCAAGGATTCCCAATCTTTCAGACCTTTCATTTTCAAACCATTTCTCAATTATAGACTCGGATTTTGGACGAACAACTTGATCAGATCCGCTGTGCCAGGTTTCCTCTTTATCTCCATTACCTTGTTCCTTTACCTAGTGAGATACTTATACAAAGACTCATCATGCTTCTGTTGGAGTAACTCAAGGTCCTTCAAGGTGATTTCCATTCTCCTGCTACAGTCGTATTGCTTGAGAAATTCCTCTGTTAATAGGTCCCAATCCTTTTTAGTTCTTTTATCCAAACTGTGATACCAATCTATCACAGTCCCAGTCAGGCTCAGGCAAAAGTATTCTACCTTTTGCTTCTTGGTTTGGGACAGTGGCTCATCTCCACTAGATCCTTATCTTTAGGGTTATCCCCTTACCAGCAGACAATAGTATGCACATAGATTCTATTTTTTCTTCCATCTTTTTAAAAGCTGGATCCTCCACACGAGGACCCTTTATTCTCATATTCATCATCGAAGGAACATATTCTTTGTCCTCTTCCTTTATGAAATCATCTTCAGGATCATGCCTACTTTCCCTTTTAGGTGGATCTCAAAGCATAGTAGTATCTGCTGCAACAACGTTCCCAATGTGAGTTGGCTTCGCTATTTTATGAGTAGGGACTACAGGCTGAGTTCTAGCATTAGGTTCTACGGAAGCCACCATTCTACCAATTATAGCTAACATTCTCTCCTTAAATTCCTGCAAACGCCTATCTATCCTCCGGTCCAAGTCATCCCTTACTGTTGAAGGCTTAGTAGGAGTGACATTCGCCCTTTCTCTCAGAAACAAAAACCTTATTGAAGTATCATCGGCAACTCTCCCAGCTTTATTTCCCCTTTTGGCTTCATTCATTTCATCGTTTGCCATTTTTGAACTAGTTTCTTAGCTACTTTTTGATAACTGACTAAACCTAACTCAAAACTGACCTCTGAACCCAAATTTGAACCTAAATCATACCTCAGTAGATTGGATATATACCTTCAAACTAGGTGCCTGTCCAACCCTCTAGACCACTCAGATAAGTCTATGGTGGTTGCAAGAATCAAATGTTAGGGGTGATGCATGATAAATGATACACGTACAAAATATATACATGATGCATGAATGAAATGCATGGTTTCGTTAAATATCAATCACAAACACACAAAAGCATATACAAAGCCTTCTAACCTTATTAATCCCACATAGGAGGTCATGCAATCTCTTTCCTAGGTGGGTTTAGCCTATGGGTCAGCGGGGTACCCAATGGATAGACATGGTGCACGGTGAAAAACCAGCAGCATGATGTCTCTAATTGAAAGTGCAGGCATATGAGTTTGACTTTTATGTATTTTGACTAACTCACATAGACCAAGTTAGGCCCGCCAAGGTATGGCAACCTTTGACTAGTACCCTCCTAATTTGTTTGAGTTTGCTTAATACATAAAGGTCCACATAGCAAACAAAAGTTATTATGGTTATACAACCTAGGGGAAGTTGCTATTGTCATTACATGGGCTTTAGTCAAAGGTGATGAAATTTTAGGGCTATCCAAGCATGGTTCCTAATAATAAGTCTAGCTCATCATGAGCGTAACGATCGATAGGTCACCATTTTATATACCATTTGGGACTTGACTTGCGTTAATGGATCTCTTTGGCACGTCCCTACACTGAGTGAATGTAAGGCATGCTTTAAGGTAGCACCGAGGCTAAAAAAGGATGCCTAAGTTAATTTTAAGGCCCTAAGATATCTGCAAGTAATGCAATTTAGAAAGGAGATAGGATTAATGAATAAAACCAAATTATAAAAAACTTAAGCAAGATGCTTTTTAGAACAGGGTCTCTTACATCCCTAGTGGAGTCACTACTGTTACACGCGCCGGAGCTTGCCATTCATTTTGGGTTTATCCTTGGAGGCCCACTTTTGGGACCCGAGATCGAAGGAGGCTCATTTTTTATCATAAATTGGCCATTTCGCAATAAAAAGGACTGAGTCTAAATTATTATTGACGGTCAACCTATGAAGACGTCTACCAGTGGGCTCAAAGATGTAAATGTCATGGAGTCACCACACAACATAACATTAGGAATTGAATCTCGACCTTATTTTGATACCCAAACAGAGATTGATGTTCGAGATATCCCTTTTATTAGGCATCTTGGTTAGGTGTTATTTTATAATTGAGTTTTAGAATTAATCCCCTCTCCTTTCTCACACGATGCAAGCAATAGAATTTAAGTAAACACCACATTCAAACAAATAAGTAATAAATAAATATTTAAAATAAAATCCTACTTAAAAATTATTACATAAGCAAATCATCCACAATGTCAAAGCATGAATAAATACACATATATAAATTGGGACATTCATTTAGGTTAGGAACATTGGTTTCCTTATTCATATTTCACAAAAAAACTTTATTATACCGTGTGAATTTTTGGATTAAAAAGTTGGACATTGGTCCATTTCTATTAGAGAAAATCCAATTTATTAGTAAAAATGATTTAAGTAAGATTTTATCTTTTAACGTGCAAAAACCATTTTATTACTACCTATTTTATCCCCAAAAATAATACATCCAAATAAACAATAAAGTATAAATAAATAAATAAATAAATAAATAACAGCACAATAACCAAGCAAAATAAAATTAAAATAACCAAGATAAAGGGGCGACCAGAGTAGGAGCATGACTTCCCATGCAAATGTCATATATCATTTAATGCCATGAATGCATGAATTGCTCGAAAAGAACAAAATAAGCAAATAGCTAGCATTGAAAATAAAAAGAATTTGTACACAAGCAAGTTAATTACAGGTACAATAGCATGTGAATGACAACAAAACATACTAAATATTAAATAAATACTGCCTAAAAATAGAAATTAAAATAAAGGACACAAAAAATCCTAAAATGCATGAAAAAACCTAAAAAATACCCCAAAGATGGCCAAAAGGAGCGAGGGACGGCCAATCATGGAGTAAGGGATGGCCAAGAGGATGGCAAAAGGACGTCCTATCCTTTGGTTGAGGGCATCGCTTATCTCTAAAACAGAACAGAAACTTGTAGAATGGAAGAAAAATGCAGTAAATTACACAAATAAATATTTTAGCCTTTGATATGCAATAATTAATCATCAAATCATGCTAAAAATTATTAAAACACCAAAACATACATCAAATTGAATTAAAATTAAGGAAATACGCCACATATACATGTTAAAAAAAAAGGAAACTTCAAAACAATAATGGAGGAATTTCTTTTGGTAATCTTGCCTCTAATACATCACATAAACTAGAACGGATCATATTTTAACAAGGTAAGCATGTTGTTCAGTCTCAATAGTAAAAAAAAAATCAATTTAACATCTAAATTATCATCTAACTAGGTGAATAAATGGTAGAGAGAGAAAGATATAAATGAGCCTAGAATATTACCCTAGATGTTCTAACTCTGTGATTTCTGAAGTCTAGATCTTTGCTCCGAATCATGTTCTTTGATTCTTAAAAGAAGTATGAAATTGGTTTGATGTGAGTTAAAAAGATTGCAAAGGCATAAACCTTTTAGAGAGAGAAAGAAATTGATTTTTTCCTTCTCTAATGGTTCTCTCTCCAAGAATAAAGATTCCTCTCTCTTTCAAAACCCAAAATTTTTGTTTTTATACCTAAAAGAGAGTTTTAATCCAATCACAACTCGAAAAATGCCAGATTAGGAGATAAAATCTCCAAAATCTGGACCTGATCTCTATTTAAAAACTTTCCTCCTTTTGAAATTCCAAGAAAATGTGGAAAAATTTGGGTTTCAACCCAGGGACGAGTGTTTGTGTGAGGGATAACCCTTCCTCATCACTAGATCTCAAATTTCCTAAAATGCCCGCTGATTTATGTTGTTCTGAAGGTGAGGCCCCATAGACAGCTATCCCTCAGGACCATCAGTCCAAAATCAGGGTTTTTTTTGCATATCTTTTAAAACACTCAAAAATGTTTTGAAAGTATTTAGAGAATCATGAAAATCCTTAAGAAAAAGTTACAAATCCACGATTGGAGCTTCAAGATCTGAATCTACTGTCAGTGATATATTATTTACTCATTATCGGGTAACCCTGACCTAAGCTACTTCAAGTCACGGTGTCTACAACTATCAATAATTTTTTAAAGGAGTTTGACTTGTTCATACATATTCCAAACTATTGAATCAAATATAAAGATGAAACAAATCAGACTGAGAATCGATAATCAGTTCCTCATCAATCATCAACCATTCCTCTACAGATGATCTTTTAAAGATTAATAATTAGTAATGTCTATAAAAGTCCAATTTGCTCAATCAATTTATGTCAAGAAAAGTACACTACCACAAAGCAAAATTGCTAAAAAAAACACACACAATCCAAACCATAAATAGTCAATAGGTAAAAAAGAAAAAAAAAATCATTTCTGTAACATATTTCCAAATATTAACACAAAAAAACAAGTTCCACCCTTTCATAGTTAATCTTCACATAATATAACCAGAAATAAAGTACCTATTAATCCTCACCACCCCTAAGAAAAACCTTAAAATCAAAAGCATTCTTCGTCCAACAAAGCATTTGAAAAAAAAAACCCAGGAATGGAATTCACAAAAACTTAAGTTTCATATGTGATCCTAAGAGCCTTAGTCTTGAAGCAGTACTTAGGAGCCCGAGGGATGACCTTACTGGGACCCATATGGAACTAACTAGTATTATTAGTAAGAAGAGGTCTATCATCATAAACATAACCCACATGCCCACCACAACCATTGCAAATAATTTGTCCTTTTTTTTTGAATTCCCCAGAAGAAAGGTTTGATCTTGTCCTTTTTCTCGAACCTGAATTTGGTGGAAATAGTTGAAGTAAAAGAAAGCATGCCTTTGTTTCTTACCTTGAAGTAGAAGTCCGAGGGGTAGAGACATGTGATGCTTAAATTTAGATTCATCCCGCATTCTACACAGGCATAGATTGAAGCCATTGTTATTCGAATTCATTTTTTATTAGGTGTTAAGGATGAAGAAGGTAAGTTTTGAAAACCTGTGCTCTTTCTCTCCCATTTTCATTTTGAATTTCTTTTCCCTAATGAAAACAGTGATAGCAACGTGTTGAAGATTGTATGTCATATTTCTTTTTTTCTTTTTTAATTTTTTTATCAATGCTAATTAAGACAAAGATGTTGCCGACTAAGAGAGATAATGCTATGCAGAGGTTGACATGTCGCGTCTTCATTGGCTACCGTTAAGTCCATTTGCCACATGGACTTTTCATCTAAAATGAGGGCAAATTTCAACAAATAAACTAATTTGAGGGGCAAAAACCAATCAAAAAAAAGTTTAAGGGTATTTTCACCCTGTTTACAAAAGTTTGATGGCAAAAAACACCCTTATCCCTTTTAATTTTAATATTATCTTTATCCTATATAAACTCCAATTCTGTTCTCCTAGAAACTTTTTTCCATATATTCTTCGCTTCTTAAATAACTGTATTCTATATCTCTTTTTTTTAGCAATTATCTTATATTCATCAACTCATCATATGATTTCTTATATGCATTAACAATTTTTTTCTTTATAATTTGTACAATCTACTAGGGATGAGCATGGATCAGTTAACCAGTCCATTAATAATTTTCTTAAATCAGTCCATTACTATTAGTTAACCGCTATATCGGTTTCAATTTTTAACTCAATTTTTCGAATCGGTTTATCGGTTAACCATTTTTAATATATAAATTTAATAAATTATACAATTTATAATATTATTTTTAATAGTTAAAAATGCTTTAAAAATGAAAAAAATACTAATTAAATACAATATCCATTAAAATAATCAAAATAAAAATAAAATTTTCATAATTAATTATAAAAATTAAAAATATTCAATATAAAATGAATAATAAAATGCTAATTATGCACATAATTTTAATATTTATTTACTAAAAATATATATTTTACAAAATTATATATCTTAATATTTATAAATTACACAAAAATCAAAAAATATTAGTGTATATATATATATATATATATATATATATATATGTGGTTTCGGTTTTAGATCGGTTAACCACCAGTTTTTAAAGTAAAAATCATAAACCTAAAATTTTAGTTCGGTTAATCTAAAAATTGGTTCGGTTTTGAATCGATTTTTCGGTTAACCTAAATTTTGGTTAACTATGCTCATCCCTACAATCTACATTGAGTTTTGAGATAAATTTTAGTTCATTATTTATATAGAGAAATAACAAAAATAATATTTTAATATAATATTTTCATTTGAAGATGTAATATCCTATATATAATATAAAATATTAGAATGATAAATTTATGTATTAAGAAAAATTTTATAATAATATAAATTAAAATTTTACTACCATTTACATATTATTGTAATTTGATATATTCATATTAAAGTAGGAAATTTTCATGTGTTACAAAAATGTAGACTTTTTTTTTTTTGTGAAATACGTATTTGACGGTTTTTTCTATATCTTTGGCATTGGAAATTATTAACTAAATTAATATTAGCAATTGATACACACTTTTTTTTATTGATGAAGCATGTGTTCTATTAATCATTTATTAATTGTTTATTTTCATAAAAGGCAAGAAAATTAATTGTATTTTTTACAATTATTCCTATAGAGAAGTCAAAGAAATATTATTTTCATTACCAAAAAAATGCAAAATAGCGGTTTGTTGCCATTTTGCTACGACAATGCTCTAGCTAAATTTTGTGATGACAATATATTTATCACCAAATAGCTACGATATTGTCCATGTTAAATTTTGCAACGACATTATTTTCGTCATAATCTTATTATGACATTGTTCACGCTAATTTTTGTGACAATAATTTAATCATCACAATATTGCTACGATAATTTTCTCGCTAAATTTTGCGATAACCGTAAATTTGTCGTAATATGACACATTTTCTCTTATTTAGCAACAAAATATTTATCTCTAATGTAATTTTAGCAACAAAGTATCTTTTGCTAATATGCCCTCCCAAAGTTACCAATTGTTTTTTTTATAGCTAAATAACTACATCTAAATATGCTAATCTCTCGCTAAATGAAAATTATTTTCTAATTTATTAAATTAAAATTGAGATTTCATCATTTAAACAATAAAATTGCAAATGACAAATTTATATTTATAAATTACTCATATATATATATATATATATATATATATATATATATATATATATATATATATATATATATATATATATATATATAATTGAAAAAAATGTTATTTACAAGTGCATATATAAATTAGTTGTATATCCAAAATAGTACATGTATATATTGCAGTAACAAATGATATACAAAATGTCAGAATATATATTGATAACTATAATGTGGGTAAAACAGTATCTCTGACCCTATGTGTGGATCATATAGTGAAGCCCATTAGTCTAGTCAGCATAAGATGTGAATAGACGCATCTGCTGCTTAATCCGCTTCTAAAAAACATAAATGCAACAGGATGTTCAATAATTGTCTTTAATCAGGATAAGAATTTGAAAATTAAAAGTAATGAGTAAGAAAAAAAAAGGTGAAACCAGCATAACACTGTGTTATTCACAACACTGTTATCAATTTGGATTTTTTCCAAGTGTTATTAATATCTAAGCCTCTAATGCTTATATCAATATATAAAGAGTTGCAGCAGAGATTCCAGCAATTGAGCCTATTTGAGTATCCCTGACGTAATTCTAGTACCAAATGCAAAAGCCAACAACATATTTGGTGCTAAACCTAGGGATTTTTAGCAACAAAACAGACCAAAAAAAAGGTAGAACTCTTCTCTCAATGAACTTCAGGTGCAAATATGCAAAAGTGAACTCAGTATCAACCTGTCACTATTAGATCTGTTAGTGTTTAAACATTCAAACAAGAATGGCTGGCAGCTAGAGATTAGTAAGATAAATGCCAAATCATATCCATTTAGCTCATCCTTAATCTAGAAAAGAATAAGATGGATTGGCAAGTGGCAAGCTCAAATTAGAGCAAACAATAAGCTAACTGACTTCCTTTTTAACCTAGGATAGAAAATGGGAGAAAAGACAAGAATCATGTGTACCTATAGGAAGTGGTGGCTTGTGTTCTCTTTTGCATGAAGAATTACTAATCTTGACAGTACAGTTATGAATCCACATATCTCAGAGGTTATGTTGCTCACATTTTGGCCTGACCAATCCTGTAGAAAATTTGAAAAAAGCAACTTTAAATACATTGATTCTAGGTAATTCTACTCACAACAAAATTATCAGGTGGATAATAGATTTCCTCCATTCTTTGCGGTAAATAGAAGATAATAAATAAAATAGATGCAGATATTAAAGGATTTACAGGGTAAGCTTGAAACTCTCTTAAGTCTGCAATGCCGAGGATATATATATTATATTATGCAACAAACTTAGATGCATTGATGAATCAGAAGCATTAAAGTCCATGCATCATACGACTAATAATCCCTACCTTGTCATAATCCCAGATATTTAAGAGGCCATCTTCAGTAGAACTTCCAAACACAGACGACCTGTCTTGTGACCACTAGAAAAGGAAAGAAAAATTTAATAAAATTGTTCCCAAATAGCACTTTTGACTATCACACCACCAAATAGAGGATGATTAGTACCTGTACACAGAGAACAAAAGCCTTGTAGCCCTTAAATTTATAGATAGGTGTTCCGACTCCATTTGACTTGAGATTTCGATGATTAAACATGAAGACAGAATTATGTACCAACCTGTTAAAACATGAAGTAGCATTAGCAATGCCAAGAGCATCTAACATACCCACAACTGAGAAATAGACATGACATAACTGTAATAAACATAAATTTAGCCAATACCCAGTTAATATAAGGTTATCATCATGGGGATTCCAATCAACATAGTGAAGATCAGCGTTGTACACCTTCTCTACCTATTGACCAAAAAATAGAAGGGCATAGTACAAATTGTAGTAGCTGAGATGATTTTGAAAATGACTAAAAGGACTATTTAAGTATAACTGAATGGCCAACTACACATTGCTAGATTAAAGTGAAAACAAAAAACCCAATGTTCTTAAAGGTACAAAATCTTTGATTCTATTGTGCTATTTACTAATATATTAGTGCTTTTTTTTTTATCCGTTTGGAAAAACCTCATCTAGGGATGAAACTGTTGCAGAATTGTACACCAGAAAACTGGGTTAAACTCTCACTTCCAATGAGGGTATGGATAGCCAAAAATTACATGACAAAATATGCAAATATTTTAAGAACAATAAAAATTAAGATATTTCTTCTCAAGTTGCGGATGCAATTGCATATAATGTATTGAAAGAATCATAATTGCATCATTCACAACAATTTTATATCTTTTAACCAACTTCTTATGAAATACTAGAAACTACAAGTACTAGATGTTATGATATGACAAGTATTGAAAAAAAATATACAAGTATGAAATACATGAATCTAACCTTGACTACTAAGCTAGAGCCAACTCGAGCATCCCATAATATAAGGCAAGAATAATCTCCTATGCTACAAAACTCCTGCACATTTCATCCAATTAACAAATTTTATCAGGCACAATGAAAAAATAAAAAGAAAATAATCAGGAACAAATTATTTGCTTGCCAAATAAAACCAGAGCAGCATGTTGGAAAAAGGCCAAACTTTTTTTCCCTCATTTAGCAACCAGGATATTATATATTAATGATGACTCCATTAACTAGGCAATAGAATTAGAAAGCATGGCTAACATCCTAAAACCATAATTTGCATGAAAATAAAACTACAAATTGCAAAAACTAGAGAAGACAATCAACAAAGTATTTTTGACCCATTTCGTGCCTTTTATAAAATCATCAATTTGATGCATTTTGAATAAAGTAGGATAATATGTAGTTCTGATGCACTTAATCAAAGTTATGCAGGATGCCCGGTTAGGCAAAATAATACTTGGATGGACAAAATGTCACATCTTTAACTGTATCTTTATGCCCTTGGTAGATACCTTGTGGTCTTACTAAAGGGCTCTCAGTAGCTTTGTCATTGCCATCTCTAGCCTTTTTAATGATTGTTCCACCAGACCATGTAGACTTGGCTGTTGCTAGGTCAGAAGTAGATGATGTTATATGGTCCTGGGTACTTCACAAAACTACTGACTTGTCTTTCCCTGCAACAAAAATCCCCCAGTTCAAAAGAAACCTTCACGTATCTTTATATTAACAAATATACATTATGGAATGAGATACAAATAGAAGAACTCAGCTAAATAAATACAACACTAATCAAAAGTCAGTCCCATAATTCTGATAAATAAGAGGAAAAAATACTTAATAAATAAGACAAATTAGCTACTCTATACATTTGCTTGCAACTAGTTATTTCACAAAGTGCCCTACACTTAATACAAAATGTCTCTGTATTCATGAATAATTCAATTTTATAAAACAAAAAATTAATTCAATCCATACTGTGATGTATTGTAAAATATGATATTTAATGTTACATTCAATTATTGAAGTGTAATACCATAGAATTATGATAATTTAATATTTTAATTTCAGAAATAATCAACTATACATAGAAATCAATGCTATTTTTATATTTTTTTACCACAATAACCAAATATTAAAACTCAGATTTATTTAGTCCATGCATAAATGCAAAGGCATATAACTTATTTAAATTGCATTGATTGTTCTAGGAAAAATATTTATGGTAACTTGATATTAAAAACTCACATCAGGGCTGTTAGTATGAGTAACCGCTATTCCACTATTATAAGGAAGTTCCCTAATTCTGTTAACATGCAAGGTATAATAGTTGAGGGAATATAATCACTTCAAAAGTTAGTAAAAATAGAATAAGGAAAAGCACTTTATGATAGTTGGCTAAAAAAACAAATATTTACATACCTCTCTAGGATGTATGATGGTCTTATACTTCTTAACAAATGGAGAACGTGCTTCTTCATTAAACTGAAAAGTAAAGCAAGAGGTGTTAACTAAAGAGTTAAGCTGCATATAAATTTTAACTAAAGAGATAAGCTGCATAAATTTTCATGAATTCAAAAGAAACTAGCAGGATAAAAAGTAAAACCAAGCAGAGAATCCACATCACCTGAGATATGTGCTCTGCAGCAGCAACTCTAGGCTTGACAACTTCATAGTTTGCACTGACCAAAGTTTTTTGAACACTACCATCAATCTGGCCATGCGTATGAGAGCACACACAAAAAAAAAAAAAAAAAAAGAGATAAATGAACAAGAAAAACAAATGACATAAAACTTATGCATAAAAAAAGGGGACACGTTAATTTTTTGGCAAGATCAACATGACAGGGATCTCAAGTAAAGAAATAGAAATTTGCAGCATAGAAAAGCAAGCAACTGATAAGATAAACTCAGCACCATAAATCATACTGAACTACCAATATACCAAAGTCCCTCAAAAATTAGCCAATAAATTTGCAAAACCTCTAAAAGCAAAGAGATAGTTCATTTCAAAGTAATAATTGCATCTCAGTGTTGTTGACACTAATATTCATTAGGGTATTTCAAAAATTCTTAATAATGCGCATTGAGTGTCTGGTTAAGATGGCAAAGCAAGAGATATTATTTTGCTCCAATTCATACATAAAGTCATTATAGCTTAAGTACAAAAAGAAGTTGCATTTTTTAAATTCTTTAAAAAATTTCGTTCATTGTTTTTAATAAACTTAATTTTCCATTTACACCAAGAGAAACTTAACCAAATATACACAACTAAGGCCACATATTCGAAATCAAACCAAACTTGCCTGCTCAGAAAGGTAGAGATGCTGGTGATTCTTGTAAGTAGCTCTTCTTATAAAAAACCAAAAACAGAAAAGAAAGAAAAGGTACCAGAAGGTTCAAGCTCCAAATTAAGGAAAAACACAAATATGTCTCTGATGGTGAAGCCGATGTGTCATCCTCTATCTCCTTGTCGGGAAAAATTAGATATCTTAGGACTTGCAGCAGCCTAACCCTGTTGGACATAATATGGTATCGCTTTATTTTTCCAACCTGCAGATAAAGAAATATAATGAATGGCATGTTCTCTATCAAGTAAGAGTTTCACAATATTTCAAACCATATAGACTGTACTCGATAAGGTGAGAGTTCAGGAGTCCATGACGAAGGTAGTTGAATCAAATGATAAGCAATCACATCTCCTTCCTGCAAAATTTTTAAGAGCAAATCAACCCTTAAACCTCCATGCAGTAGTATGATCAAGGAATAGATATCTAGCAGACTTATTCACTAAAAATTCAAACCAAAGTTTTAGAAAAAATAACTGTCAATTATTTCTTTAAAGTGATCAAAAGAAGCATAGATTCATGTAACCAACAGCAATGAGGTTTTGAAAAAAAACAACGATCCAAAGTAATGGCAACAGGACTCCAAAAGAAATAAACCTTAGCCAAGGTTGTATAGAATTGCAGCTTCTCAAAGTCAATTGGACGAGACGCAGTTCCCACTTCATTATTCAGCATCTTTGGCCGCTCTTGATTGACATTTTTGTAATCATTCCTTTTATATGATGTAGCTTTTTCCATGCCCTATTTTTTGCCCTTCTTTTTTGTTTGTTGTTCCATTCCACTTAAAGTTCTCCTGAATAACCAATATATTAATTTAAAATTCAATTTGAATCTAAGAAGAAATGTCATTACAAACTAATAGACTAGTTCATAACAAAGGATGAAATCAACTAATAATAGAAATTATGAATCCCTAACATAAATATTCAGTAAATCTGGAAGAAATAACTTCACATGGTTTATGAAAATTATTTAGAAATCCATAAGCAAATTAATTTTTAGTTTATTACCCACTACTACACCTGAAATTAATCTTAAAATAATGATTTCTCTAATCCAGTAGCCACATAACGTCTGAGATAAATAAAATGGGACCAAAATCACTCCCACACCATATCAATTTCAAGCTTATCTCATAGTTGAACTTCTAATACTTAGAAGAGAAATATGTCTACCTTAAATTTGTGGAGAAACTAGAAAGAAATGCATAAATTATGTATGAAACCAAAGTTTAAGAGAAAGAAAAGAGAGAGAGAGAGAGAGAGAGAGAGGAAGAGAGATTAAATAAAGAATTACACACCACAGCTCCCTTGATCCTTGACTTTGGTCACAACCCCTTCTTTTCTCCAATCAATAGAAGCAGGAATATCTCCAATCAAATCAGCCATTTGCTGATGCAGGTGTCCAAGATTCAGGGCAGCTGAGGCAGCAGAGAGACCTAAACGAGATGTTTTAAACTTATGATGGGTAAGATCAGCAAAGGCATTAAGAGTAAGAGTGTACGAAGAACTTGAGTGGATATTGTGTTTTAGAACAAAATCATAGTTATCCTCAAACACTCTTAAGTCTATACAACTTCTCTTCCTCAAAAACATATGTTTTTCCATGTTTTTTGGACTAGGTTTCGAAAAGATAGGAGATGTCGAAAGCGGGGAAAGAAAGAGCAGAGCAATAGTAAAGGAAAGTAGCAAACAAAAAGGGGTAAAGAAAGCACTGCTAGTCCCTATCACCGACAAATCGATGCCCATGGCAAGAGGTCTCCTCTTCAAGTTATTGTCCTTTTCAAGTGGCCGAAGAGATCGACACTTCTGAGACCTTTTCTAAGACACGCCCGTCAATGGAGATTGAGAGAAGCGACAGTAAGGGAAGATAAGCAAAAGGGGAGTGACAGAAAAATTGTCTGAACAAAAACAAAAGAAGTTCTCAAGGTTTTTGGATCAGAATTATCCCACTAAAAACATTGTGAGAATTTTCAATATCTCTAAACAAATTAAGCTTTATCCTGCTAAAATATAATTAGGGCTTTTCAACATTGGCTATGAAAAAAAAATCATAGCTATTTGGTAGAATTTGCAAGGAAAAATGCCTATGCTATTTGCCTTGCAATTAATAAGATGTTTTTTGACTCATAAAACTCAATTTTTTTCTATTTTTTTATAATATTGTAAGAACAAATGATAAAACTAATATTAAATTCAAATTACATGAATATAGCGCCGGTAATATTTAATTTGTTAGATTAAATGCTATATTTAAAAATAAAAAAATGTTATTCGAAAAAATAAAAATTATATAATAATAATATTTAAATATTAAAAATGAAAATTATATAAAAATAGTTATAGTTAATTAGCTATTGTAGCTAATTTTACTATGTTAAATACCAAGCATTAGCTACGAAATTGTCCACGCTAAATTGGCGATGATAGAAATCGTAGCGAATTAGTGAGACTTTTGTCCTTGCTAATTACTTCATAAATCAATGTTCATCTTGCTAAAATAACAATATGGCTGCAGATATTATCGAGAACAAGCTATTGTTGCTATATTTTGGCTAGGAAAAATATTGTAGTTGATTTTTCATTAATTTAATCACACAGAAGTATATTTTACAAAATTAGAAACAATATTGTTGTCGTCAATTTAGCTATAACAATGTTCTTGCTAATGTAAGTATATGAAAGTATATTTTGCAAAATTAGTGACAACATCATTCTCGCCAATTTGGCTATAACAACATTCTTGCTAATTAGCGACAACAATGTTCTTGCCAATCTAATTATGCAAAACTATATTTTACAAAATTAACGACAACATTATTGTCGCCAATTTAGCTACAACATTATTGTCGCCAATTAAGCTACAACAATGTTGTCACCAATTTAGGTGTACACCAAAATATTTTGCTAGGTTAACGATAATATTGTTGTCATCAATTAGCTACAATACCATTCTCACTAATTAGCTACAACAGTATTCTCGCTAATTAGCGATACAAATATTCTAGCTAATACAGTTATATAAATGGAACTAATATAGAGCTAAATCAGCGACGATTTTATTGTCGTCAATTAGCTACAACACTATTCTCACCAATTAGCAACAACATTAGGTGTGCACTAAAACATGTTGCAAAGTTAGCGACAATGTTGTTGTCACCAATTAGCCATAACACTATTCTCACTAATTAGCGATAATAATATTGTTGTCAATTAGTTATAACATTGTTCTCGCTAATTAGCGACAATAATGTTGTCACCAATTTAACTACAATAGTGTTCTCGCTAATTAGCGATACAAAAATTCTAGCTAATATAGTTATATGAATGGAATTAATATAGAGCTAAATCAATGACAACATTGTTATTGCCAATTAGCTACAACACTATTATTGCTAATTAATGATAATAATATTGCCGCCAATTTAGGTGCGCTCTAAGATATTTTGCCAAGTTAGCAACAACATTGTTGTCGCCAATTAGCTACAATATTATTTTCATTAATTAGCGACAACAATGTTCTAACCAAATATGCTTTTGTTGTTACACTTTTTTACGCCAAAATTTTGGTGCCCGATATTAGCAATAACAAGAATTTGTTCTCACTAATTTGTCACAATATTTGTTTTCCCACAAATCTTTCAATATTTTCGATAATTTTTTTGTCGTAATTTTGTCGTTATATGGTGCATTTAGCAACGAATTTCATTGTTATCATGAATTTTTATTGCTATTCTACATTTTTTTTGTAGTGTTTGATGCAAATATTTAACTGTATTATTGTATGATTTATAGGTCTATTTTGTTAATTAATTTGATGACTAGAAAAAAAGGTAAGTTATTACTTAATGCAATATCTAACAATGTAAAATATTAGAATAATAAATTTATCTATTAAAATTTGTTATATTAATATAAATTAGAATTTTACATTTATTTCCATATTACTGTAATTTGACATATTCATACTAAAGTATGAAATTTTCATGTATTGTAAAAATATAAACTTTTTTTTTGTTTTTTTTTGAAATATGAATTGAATATTTTTTTCCCATATTAGGTATTAAAAATTGTTAAACTAAATTAATATTAGCAATTGATATAAACTTTTTTTTTGTTTTTTTTTAACGATGGATCATGTGTTTTATTGACCATTTATTTATTTTTTATTTTTTATAAAAATCATGCATTTAGCTTATGTTATAAAATTACTTGGCAAAATTTTTATTGCTATATTTAACATACAAATATGCATGTATTTGGAGTAATTTAATTGTTATAGTAGATTCAACTGTATTGCTCATTTTACTGGTTTTGTTAGAAATTTTTTTATGGTGATTTAAAAAAAATAGTTTAACATTAAATAAGCAATTGTTATTTAAAAGATTGAATTTGAAAATAATAGTGGTTTGGATTAATATACACTAATTATCTTTAAAATAATAAAAGTGCTACTAGTATTGTACAGAGAATTTTGAATATTTTCATTTATTTTTTATTTTATTGGATTAATAGTTTTTATTATACAAAATAGTTTGAATTTACATTTATAGTTAATTATTTTAAATATTTTTTTAATGCACATATAACACTTATTATTATATTTACACTTAGGTTATTACAAAATGAATTAGTTTTCAAATAAGCAATATATAAGTTCGAAACCGTACGTAAATGATCTGCTAAAATTGTAAGGCAAACACCGAGTAGATGTAGTTTGGAGCTTACTGTATTTATATTTTCACTCTCTATATATATAAACTCACATATATTTTATAATTTTTTATTTTCAGGTTGATCATGATATATTATTTGCATAAAGAGCTAGTATTGATAGTTAGTATAGGAACATTGATTAGAGAATAGAACTGTACCATTAAAATTTGATGGAGTTTGGATATGTCCCTAACTCTCAATATGGAAATGAATTCATATCAATATAAAGATTGTCCAGATATGGAAGTGATCCATATCAAAAAGGAAATAAACCTGATATGAAAATGATTCCATATCAAATCCCTTAATTAGGGAACATTCCTTATTTGAAAATGTAACTTCCATTTTTCATTTATTTCCTTTAATATATTAGTTTTCTATTTTAGAGTAAGAGGCTCCATAAATCGACCTAGTATAAATCTGCATATATTTGATATCGAAACTTTGTAGAAATTTTCTCTCTCTTTATTTTATCTTTAAGAGGGATTTTAGATTGTGGATTTGTGTTTTTATCCTGTATTCGTTATACCATATGTTTTTATTTGATCTCTAATTTATATGTAAATTGGTAGATGTAAATAGGTTACATAAACACCAAATTAATTTTTTAATTGTGTTTTTGATATATATTTTCACGCTTGTGTGTGTGTGCATATATATATATATATATATATATTGTGTATTTGTACACCAAAAATCGAAAAAAGTATGTATGCTAAGATATTTTAAAATTTTAACCATACCATTGGATTCACAGACCCTAAAAGCCCTCCACCGGCTAAAGTGCGATCGCCGAAAAACATCTAGAGGGTGGCATGTTTACACTAGGTGTATGTCCTGCATGCACGGGCCACCTTTTAGAGTGATACATCATTTTGACACATGGACCTATGAGGAGCTTAGCATGTGGACCACTGTGGTGGTACCACGTGTCACTATTGCATGTCAGGATAATGTGTCTTTTCTGACATGTGAACTAATGAGCGGTTGACATATGTACCACTGTGATGGTGCCACGTGTCATGAATACATGTTAGTGTGGGACATATGGCTCAATCAAGGTCTGCCATGTGGTTGACTGTGATTATGCCATATGGCACATATAGGCCCACCTAAATGCCATGTGGGCGCCAAGTGGCATTTGCCTCGTGTTAGATTGAGGTCTGACATGGTGACATATGGCCTTATGGGGTCATGCCACATGGCAGAAGCCCTTAGCTAACATGTGATGATACGTGTTCACGGGTGGGCACTTGAGCACCTCTTTTGTCGGCATGTGAGGGCTCTTCCAACCACTAAATTAGCTCATTTTTTTAATTAATTTTCTATTTTTTTTAATTTTTTGGTTATTTTTAATAAATTTTTTGAGGACCAAAATATTTTTTAGGTTTTTTTCCAAATATAAATATTTATGAAAAATTGTAAAAAATGTGTTTTCTGCCTTGGTAAATTTTCAAATTTATTTAAAAATTATTTCTATGGATTTATCCTTAATTTTTGATTGAAATAAGTTTCAATCATATGTGTTTGTACATGAGTTTACTAACCATTTATTTTTTGTTACACCTATGATTCCACGGACTTTTCATGGTATTACAGAGGCTAATAGAAGAGTTCAAAAGGCCCGTAACATGAGGATATATAAAAAGGCTCGAGCTGACAACATTAATGTAATAGTTCATCATATTATAAACATCTATGAGCAAATGCAGGAGTGTATTTAGTCTGGTGGCCAGGACCAAGGAAGGGTTGATAGGACTTTGATTAAAATAATGATTGACCCATTTGATCACCATCCAAATTTAAGGAACTTGATGGTTGATACCTGAATCATAGGAAATGGAATTTATAAAAAGTTTATTGTCCAATTTTCTTTTAAGGTGACAAAGAGGGGAATATTAAGAAGCAACACTAAATCTGAGATGGTACTGAGAAGTGGACATAGAGTGCATCGTCTATGGCTTTATCAATAGGTTCATGGGATACCTTATGAATTGTTGAAGATGATCCATGAGTCTTTTCGTGTGATGAGGAAGCTTTTGGGAAATATTGGACTTCCATAATAATTGGCATGAGAGTCAATTTTTAGGTTAGTGGATTTTTGGTTAGGATTTGTGTTTCCTATTATTTGTTATAGACAATTGTGTATTATTTTTAAAAATTGCTGGATTTTTTTTATTATTGATTAGATAAATGTGTTTATTTTGGATATTACGTTGGCATTTAACCTTTGTAATAAATGTGTTTATTTTATTGTTAATTGCCCTACAATATTTTATATGTAAAATAATTTCATGATAATTGAGTTAAGTCTTAATTAACCAAGCCAATAATATCCCCTCTTAAGTTTGAGAACTTAATATCTAATAATTCAAACTTACTATGCATAAAATTTTAATATGTAAAGTTAGACATTAGAAATTAAAAGGTAATTTAATGCTATAAGTAGTTTTTTTTTAATTTGAGCCTAATAGATAGCTTTATTAGGTTATTATTTTGGATGCATAGTAAATTATATGTATTGCCTTATCTCCTTTAATAATGTGCATAATTGTTCCCTTGTGATTATAAGATCTAAATGGCTTTTAAGTTTATTGTCACTGAACTAAACAAGGACATGAAACTTAATGGTGATAATTATGAAATCTAGAGTATGAAGATCTAATATGTGCTTGAGGAGTAAGAGGCTCTAGAAACCTTGAGTTCGGTTATGGCTAAACTTGAGGATGGAACCAAAACCCTACATAGGCAGAATTGAAATGCCTATATGGCATGGAAAAAGAAGAATTCCACTATTTGCATCATCTTATTGATTGCAATGGATGATGATATCATTAAGCAATTCCACAAGTATGTAAATGTAATAGATCTATGGATTGCATTGTGAGAAAAGCTTGGAGGTGTGTCTCTGACTAAACTCCTATCATTAATGATCAAATTTGACACTTATTAAAAAAGTTCGATCATACAATGCAAAAACATCTAAAAGAGATAGAAAATATGATATGTAAGCTTAGTGAGCCTGGTTATAAGTTGACTAACGAGCAACAAGTCCAGTCATCCATTCTTTACCCAAGAGTTGGGAGTATATGAAGATGCACCTAACTCACATGGACAATATAAAGACATTTGAGGATATCGCTCGACATTTGGAGCTTGAAGAGAACTATCTGGCATCGATTAAGATCAATGTCAAAGTGCACATGGCATAGTCCCATTCTGGTAAGATGAGTTTTAACTAGAATAAGAAAAAAACCTTCAAAGGTAAGGGTAAGGAAATAACTTAAGAGCCTAAAAAGTAGAAGGTGAAATAAGACATCAATAGGTCCAAAGGTAAAAAGAAAATAAAAATTTCAAGAGTGAAATGTTTTAATTGCCAACAGAAAGGACACTATGGAAAAGATTGAATTGTGCCCAAATAGGTACATTATTCTGACTCAAGAGTGAGTGAAATTTGTCCATCAAGTTGTGTGTTTCTAACTGAATTTCATCCTTTATGGGTGGTAGATTTAAAAGTAACAAACCATGTAATGAGGGATCGAGATGACTTCAAAGAATTTCGACAAATCCCAAATGGAACTAAATGGGTTTATGTGAAAAATAATGCCAGAGTGGTAGTTCAAAGGATTGGCACATGTAGATTAGTCTTGCTTAAAGGCCAAACCCTCCTGCATTATGCACTTTATGCTCTGGGCATTCATAGAAATTTAGTTTCTATTTTAGCCTTAATAAAACTTAGTTTTAATTTGCATTTTAAGGATGACAATGTACGCTTATGTTTGGATAATATTTATTATCTTTCTTGTTTTTTTTTCAAACAATTTTTTTGTTATGGATGTTAATCCTAACTATTCAAGTAAGACTATTTTTTCTTTTATCTTTTTTTTCTTCTTCTTCTTCTTCCATGATATCTCAAGTAAATTTGATAAATTAGGACTAAGAGGTAAAAAGAATATCTTTGTGAGATATTCTAAAGTATTAAAAGGATATGTTTTCATGGAGAGCAAAAAAATGACACAGTGATAGAATTTGAATCATAAGACATCATTTTATTAAAGAATAAATTTTCAAAGTTGGGTGAAGTGATTCAAGACTTCATTTTTTATGAAAGTCAAAAAGTGAAACTATAAGGATCACTCCATTCGAGTGGAAAGAAACTAGAGGAAGAAGGTCAAGACCTTATTTCAATAGGAGTATTCCTAACTCTAGTGGGATTTATGGCCTTAAGATTTTATGATACGATCTTGTCGAATGAATTCAACATGATTGATGAAGACCATGGCTTTGACTACAAAAGCTCTAAAAATAAATTTGGCATTTTTGCATTATATGTAGATGATTTACTCAGCCAAAAAGGACAGTGTACATAAATGAAATCAAAGATTAGTTATCATCCAACTTTGAGATTAAAAATATAGGTCAAGTAGATTATATCCTTAGAATTAAGATTTAATGGAATTGTTCAAAAAGGTTGCTATCTCTTTCATAAGAGGTATATATCAACAATGTCATTAAATAATTTAATATGCAAAACTGCATACCCATAAATAATCCCATTGCTGAAAATTAGTTTCTTAGCAAAAATATGTGTCCTAGGATGGCAAAAGAAATGAAACGTATGAGGAACATTCCATATGCCAATACCGTGAGTAGTCTAATGTATGAAATATTGTGTACTAGATCTGAACAATGCTATGTAGTGGGTATGGTAAGTAGATATTAGTCTAAGCTAGGTGAAAGATATTGGAAAGAAGTTAAAAGGATACTTAGATACCTCAAAGGTACCACATATTATTCTTTCTATTACCAAGGAAAGGATATACAATTGAGAGGATATATGGATGCTGATTGGGAAGAAGATGTGGATGAGAGGAAATCCACTTCAGGTTATGTATTCTTTCTTGGCAAGGTTGCCATCTCGTGCAGTAGCAAGAAACAAACCTGTGTAGCCTTATATATAATGGAAGTTGAATTTGTTGCTTCCTCAGCTATAATATAAGAGGCGGTTTGGGTAAAACGGTTTATGAACCATTTAAGAGTATTGTCATAGAGGAACAATGATAGTTTGTAGCGATAGTTAGTCATCATTAGCTTATAGTAAAGATATAAAATTTCATAGTAAGACTATGTATATCGACATTAAGTGTCAATATATAAAAGATATTGTTGCACAAGAAGAAGTAAATACATTTCCACGAACGATATGATTGCAGCTATATTAAAAAGACTTGCATTAAGAGATATGTTTGAGAGACATATTAGATCTCAGTGTTTGTGTAGGATTTGATTTATATTGTTTATGCAATCCTTTGTGACATATGCCAGAGCCATGCTCGATTTTGATTGGGTTTTTGGAGGCCCACTTTTAAGGTTCAAGACCAGATGAGGCTCACTATAATTCAGAAATTGGCTACTTCATAATAAAAAGGGTTAAATCCAAATTATTGTTGGTAGTCAACCTATGAAGGCATTTAATATAGGCTCAAAGAGGTAGGTGTCACGGATTTAACACCCAACAAAACATTGGAAAATGAATCTCGACCTTTTGATGTACAAATAAAGAATGGTGTTTGGTCACTTTAATTTTGCACCTCGGTTATGTGTTGTTTTTATAATTAGGTTTTAGACATTAATCCACTATCCATTCTCACACGATGCATTCGCAATAAATTAAATAAACATACCAATCAAATAATAAAAGTGATAAATAAATCAAATCAAATCAAATCAACTACTTAAATTATTACAAGAGCAAATTGTCCAACTGTAAAGATAAAACAACATACATAAATTGAGGTATTTATTGGGTTGGGAATGTTGATTCCTTTATGTATATTTTACAAAAAACACTTTTTATTGTTGTGTGGTTTTTGGGTTTGAAATTGGACATTGGTCCATTTTATTGAGAAAAACTCCAAATTAATTAATAAAAATTGATTTTAAGCAAGTTTTCCATTTGAACGTGTAAGAAAAACGATTTTATTACTACCTATTACATTTCCAAAATAAATACATCCAAAATTAATAAAGTTGAACTAAATAAAGCCAGAATTCACATTTACAAAACTTGGCATAAAGCTGCCTTTTCCTTAAAGTTTGCAAAACGATCCTCAAATGCTCATTATACTCTTATCGGTTCTTAGAATAAATCAAGATATCATTAATAAAGATGATAATGAATTGATCCAAATAAGGATGAAAAATACAGTTCATAAGATCCATAAATGCTATCAGGGCATTCATGATTCCAAAAGGCATCACCAAAAATTTATAATACCTATGTCTAGTTCTAAAAACTATATTGGGAACATTTGCTTCCTTTACCTTCAATTGGTAATACCCTGACTTTATATCAATTTTAGAGAAAACACTTGCACCTTTGAGCTAATCAAATAGGTCTTCTATTCTAGGTAGTGAATATTTATTTTTCACAGTTACCTTATTTAATTCCCTATAATCCATATATAGCCTAAGAGACCTATCTTTCTTCTTGATAAATAACACTGGTGTGCCCTAAGGAGACATACTAAGACGTATAAAACCCTTCTTAGAAAGCTTTTGCAATTGAATTTTTAGATTTTAAAGTTCTATAGGTGCCATTCGGTATGGTGCAATAGATATTAGTGAAGTACTAGGCAATGCATTAATGGAAAATTCTACTTTTTGTCTGGTGGTAACCTCGGTAATTCTTCAGGAAAGACATCATGGTAGTCACATATAGTTGGTATATCTTGAATTTTAGGATTATCCTTCCTAGCTTCAAGAACACAAGCTAGGTAGGCTATACACCCCTTTCTAATAAGTCTTTTTTACTGCTATGGTTGATATAACATTCAAAAGAACATTTGACATTTCACCAACAATTGTGATCTCATCATTATTTGTGATCCTAAGGATGATTCTTTTAAGATGGTAATCTACCATCACATTATGTCTAAACAACCAATCCATGCCAAGAATCGCATCAAATTCTCGAAAGGGTAACTCAATCAAATCACCAGGAAATTCATGTCTTTTTATTTTTAAAAGATATTTTTTGTAGATGTTATTGATAATTATACTATGCCCCAAAGGATTTGTGACTATAATATCATGCTCAAGAGTGTCAACATGTAATCTCTTATCATTAAGCAATGGGATATATATATATATATATATATATATATATATATATATATATATATATATATATATATATATATATATATGAATAGGTAAATCTTGGGCCTATTAATGCATGAATAAAAATATGAAAGATGGTAAAAGTACCCACAATCACATATGAGGCATCCCGATCATCACGAGCCAGCATAATATATGCACGTAATGGAATACAGGTATTGAGTCTCTTAACTATCTCTGATGTGTTCTTCTATCCACCAGTACCAAAGCTTATCCTCTACCTCTACCTCTACCTTTTGAAGCCTAGAAACTAGTTTCTCTACCTAAATGGTTGTTGGATACTACCTAAACTAGGATAAAAAGTACTCCCAAGTGAGATCCTGTGGCGTAACAAACCTCTTTGTAAACTCTTACAATTGATATGCTGGCCCTTGAAAAAGACAATCTGCACACTTCAATCTTTCTTTAAGTGTAAAATGAAGGAGCTTAAAAATCCTCTTTATCTTAATCAACCATAATTTAACATCTAGAGCATTGATTGATAATCCCCCATAAAGTCTTTTGCTCCTAACTTCTTAGCCTTTTCTAGTGTAAGCCTCTGTGGTAGAAGGGGTGGCTGTGAAGGAGGCACATCAACCATTTTTTGTCTCATATATTCCATCATAGTTGTAAAGAACTCTGCCAGATTAGGCATTGGCTGAGTGGCAGGTGGTGGCACCAACTGTGCTGGTTGCTCCCCAATACTTTTATCCACATCACTAGCTGAGATATGACTTTCTACTTCTTTGGTATCTCCTCTTGAACTTGATAATATTAAAAAGATAATAAAAGAAATTGAGTTGTGCATCCACCTCAAAATATCTCCATTTTTACTGATGTGACTCGGATTTTGTTGTAAATCCACTTTCACCTATCTTTAAAATTCTTCAAAACTAATATAAAAAAAAATAAAACCATGCTAAGCTATATGCTCAACAGTGTTCAAGTAATTTTTTTCCACTAAATACAAAATGTTTAACTAAAACATGCTCAAAATTTCACAAATTATCAAACAAAAATATTTCCAAACAAGAAAACATTAAACCTATTATATAAAATTTAAATATGTGTAATTTAAATATTAATTAATGTTTTTCTCAATTAAAGTTTAATCAGTTTATAACTCAACTTATGACTAACTAACTATTTCTAATTAAAAATTCTCTATTTATTTATTAGGCATTTATTATTTATTTTCTGTATTTGCCTCAAGTGAAATCCAATGAAAATGGCTCCAGCTGGATAGGCAGGATTTAATTTGGGACTGGGTTTTCAAAACCATTCGATCTATTACTATTTCTCTTAGCATTATATATATATATACACACACACACACACATATGTTGACGGAGCTTTCGGAGCCATTCAATCTACGATTCGAAATAAGTATTCTATACCGAAATAGAGCTCTCAGAGCCATTTAGTTCAGTCTAATCTGTAAAGTTATAGCACTGCTATGTTCCCTTAATTGGCATACCAACTCTATCACATACCTCCAATTCTTATCTAGTTGTACTAAGGGCAATTATAATTAAGTTCATATTTTATTTCTCCATTTAATCTAGTCTCACTTTATAGCCTTCTCTTATGATCACTATGATGTAGTCAATTATCTAATTTATGATCTTGTCTAGAAGTTTAAAATAAACCCCTCATGTATCCATAGGTTTTAGCCAAGGCATTTCAAGGTAACATTTATAAGCAACTTCCTTAAGCTCATGAATTAAAGCCAATTAAACATAATTTTATTAAAAATCACTTGAATCATATTTAAGATCAAGTCATTACTTAAAAATTTAATTTTAGTTTTCATTAATGTCTTCCTTCAATTACACATTTATAAAAAAATATTTATCGATCCAATTAAGCAAAATAATGTATATTTTTTGAAGGTTTAATAGTTAACATAATATATGTAAAAAGATAATTTTGAAATATAAACCCTTATAATTCAATTAAAGTATTTCATACTACCCTTTTAACATCCAGTTAGCTATTTATAACATTAATTTTATAAAATCCTAATCTATTAATCAAAAACTATAACTTACATAATATATGCTATTTGAGAATTTTGCAATTTAAACCCCTATAATTTAATCAAATCATCTCATATTATTCATTTAACACTCAAATAGATATTTATAACATCAATTCATAAAAATCCTACTCCACATACCAAAAACCTTTACTTACATAATACACAATTTTGGAGAAAAAATAGAATTGCATGAACATCTACAAATTTTGGTGTCAATTTCTATGATTTCTATCTTCACAAGCTTCAATTCATCAATTTTTCTCCATTTCTTTCTCTTTCATACATATCTCACTTCCTTTTTCTACATACACCCATAAATTTAACACAAATTCTTCAATAAAAATGTGCAAGGCTCAAGAGTTAAAGCACCTCTAACTAATTATTTCCTCAAATTCCCAAATAACTCAAGGAATATTTAAATTTAACATTTTCCCCAAATTTTCCAAAATCCCTAAATATAAATTTCTTCTCCTTTCTTCAAACTCCTACCATAATTCATTAATTAAGGGATAGATGAAACTTGCCTCATATGTAAATGGAGAAAAATTACAGCAAAGGAATAAAATTTAGAAGAAAATTGAAGTAAGAAATAGGGCAGAAAAGCTACTATGATGCTGCAAAATAGAGGAGGCAAAAAAGGAAAATACATTAGGGTGGGCAGTTGGTGATGGCGTAGTGGCATGAGGCACCCTATAAAACATTGGGAAATGATTCTCAACCTTTTTTTATGCCCAAATAGAGAACGATGTTCGGGACATTACTCTTAATTTGCATCTTGGTTAGGTGTTTCTTATAATTACTTTTTTATTATTAGTCCACTATCTCCCTTTTTACATGATCTATTTGTGATAAATTAAGTAAACATGTCAATAAAGTGAATATAGCAGTAAAAAATAGTAAATAAATAAACCTACTTAAATTACTACAAAAGCAAATCATCCAAAAATAGAATAAAATATCATACATAAAATGGGGAATTAGTTATGTTTTGGGAACATTGGTTTCCTCATATAAGATTTTTACTAATGGGGAATAGAGAGTCTTTATCAAAACCTTTTTGAAAAATCACTTAGAAAATCATAAAATGTTTATAAAAATGTGAAGATTGAGGTTGAAGCTTCGAGATTCATGCTCTCTGTCAGAAATATATTATTTCCTTGTCATTAAGTAACCTTGATCTAGGCTGCCTCAAGTCACCGTGTCTACAGTTTCCCCTAATTCAAGAGAACTGGTGCAATAGTGGTAAAAGTGAGCCAAAATTCATTGTAAAAAGAAAAAAGATGCATACTTGAGGTAGCAAATCTCTGATTGATTGTCTTAAAAACACGTACCATTTGAGGTAGTGAGTCTCTAATTGGGTAGTTACCGTCAGCTTATTGAAGTGTTAACCCTAGATTGCATAGTTACCATCAGTTTGTTGATGTGTTAACCTTTGGTTGGGTAGTTACCATCAATTTATTGATATGTTAACCTTGGTTGTGTAGATACCATCAGTTTGTCGATGTGTTAACCCTGGTTCGATAGTTACCATTAGTTTATTGATGTGTTAACCCTGGTTAATTATTTGATTAGTGCTAGCTTGTCAGCATGCAGAATCAAGATGAGTTACTTGTATCTTATTAGTGTTAGCTTATTAGCATGTAGAATCGAGATAAGATTGTGGATTGGTTGATGCCATCTGTTAGCATGTCTAACCTTACTATGGTGTTTGATGCCATCTGTGGCCATGTTCCCCCTTTTGAATTAATATTCTTGTTGGAAAATTTCTAGCAAATATGCATTTGTGAGGAGTCACTGATAGCATAAGCTTGGAGGCTAGCTCCATATATGTAGATCTACATTGGAAACACTACAACATAATTTTTTCTCTCATCATTAGAAGTTAAAACAACCTTCTAGACTAGTAGGTCTATCTTGAAGACACTACAACATAATTCTTTCCCTCATCATTAGAAGTTAAAAATACCTTCTGGACTATCCCTCTTTTATTGTGCTTTAGTTTTATACTATGATCTTAGCTTCAGTTGCATGGATTAATTGTTGGTGAAGTCTTTCACTTTGTCTTCAGCCAAGTGGATTAATTACTGGTGTCTCTCACTTTGTCTTCAGCCATGTGCATTAATCACTAACGAAGTCTTCCATCATTTTAATAATTCCATTGTCCAATGGAGGTAGGATTGACTTTTACCCATCTCCTTTAAAACCTTTCAGAGTTAGAAAATATTCACACTTCTCTTTGCTGTGTATCTCTTTTGATTTCAACTTGTTCAGGTGACTTCTTGTGGCTTTATAGGTTTTTTAGAGCTATAACCAAAGAATAAGAACCATCACAGATTCCTGTCAATTCCTTATTTACAAATAATTTATCTTTCTGATCCAATTTAATGTGGGTATCATCAAAAAGTTTCTTCATTCCATAAGTAAACAATATGTCTACTATAGGTTCCGTAGAGTGTGAGGTAAGAAGGCTTTGGGTAACTGTGAGAAAAAGGTGTGATATTAGTGTCTTGTTTATTGAATTTGGACTTGTTATTTTTACCTTTACCTTTTTGGTTGATTATGATTGATTTATTTTTCTGTCATTTATCCTTTTTTTTATCCCTTTCAATTGCTTTATTGTTAATTTGATCATGCATCTTGTTGTTATTTTTGTCATATATCTTATCTTTTGTTTTTTTTTACATGCATCTTTCTTGTTGTTATTTTTTGTATCTTCATTTCAGACAAAGCCATATATCAATCATAAATAAAGAATACATAAAACATAAATAAATGCATAAATAAATACATGTCACAATTCTTATATACCTTAAAATGTCCAAAAAAGTTCATAAAAGACTCTCTAAATGCAAGATATAACTATTGTGAAGGCCTTGGTGCCTTGTGGTAGGATGCTTCAGATAGAGGATGGAAAGCTAAAGGCCTAGGGGGTCTACATGGTGCCATTGCTCGTAGCGGCATTAGTCGTTGCTTTTCATTTTGTCAGAATCTAAACTCAAACTCAAGTAGTACGGTAGACAACAACTGCAGAATATGTGCGATCATCCCAACCAAATGCTCTGTGCTTTTGCCCATCCTTAATACTGTTGGGGAGTGTTGCTCTAGATATCTCATAAGATCAACCCTTATATTTTTGATGTACCTCCTCAGTTGTTAGTCGGTCCATATAACTATCTATTTACCTCAAGGTACCTCTGCCTTAATGCATCTTATCTAATCCTTAATCTTGGTGATGAAATTATCCTTAACTTGTAAAGCCTTATTAAACCTCTACACAACTGCTATCAGGTCTGCTCTGATACCCTATACATTGGTTTGGTCTGAGCCTACATAGATTGTACTAGTGCTAAAATAAACTACAGAGCTTGGTCTTATTACTGAACAACCTACTGGATGGTCTGGATAGATGCCTCGATGGTAGCTAATCTACCTGAGATGTCATTTGATGGTGAAATTGAGGCTAGCTTAATAGGTGGTGGAGCAGTGGAAGTGGATGCCCCCAGAATGCTACATAGCGGTGGAGTGGTGGAAGTAGAGGCTCCTAAATGGCCATATGGTGAGTACCTTCTAGATCCTCTGGATGGTGATGGTCGTGGTCTAATGAGTAACCATGAGGCACTAGAGGCAAAGGTGAATTGCTGAGCAGGTTGTCTAAATCTACTTGCATGTGCATCTCAAAATTAAAATCTATCCCTATCCCATGGAGCTCTTATGGCCCATCCTGTTAATGCTACTAATCAGGCTACACTAACAACACAAGAGGTACCTAAGGTGGCCGAGGTGGCTAAACCTTATCCTTTCCCCCTGTCAGTGGCTTTGGTAAGATGGGATCCAATCTATAGCTCTCTTTAGTCTCGGGAACAATCAAAAGTATATATTGGCCCTCTTGCCCCTAAATTAGCTTAACCATTCTCATGCTGAGAGTGGTCTACAGATCTATAAAAATGTCCTCTTAGAGTGCCTAACTAAAGGTCCTCTCATCTGCCCCCAAATTTAACAGCAAATGGGTGACCCTCCATTGATATAGATTTGTGATGTCAGCTGAATACCTACTTTGAGCAATGTGACAATGATCTTATGTGAGATATCAATGCTCCTACCAGTATGTATGGCCCATAAGCAGATAACATCCACTGCATTCACTGAATCAAGACTGTTGGTGCAGCTAAGATAAAAGGTGGATAAAACTTTCTAAATGTACTAAAGTGTCTGTGTGGCTCATATAGTTCTCTTAGCTGTGTTCGATTGGTATATAGCTCTGGAAAGTGTTATGGCAGCTCAGTGCTCTCTCACTACTCCTCTTTTTGGAGTCAAAACATATGCTCTTACTAAAAGTCTCATAGCCTTTATGAAACAATGGTGTGTAATGTTATACTGGATATCCCGTACTCTAAACCTGACCACCCTCTCCTCTATGTTAGGCCTCAAAAAACCTCCATACTGTAGGGTGGCCAAGAACTCCCTGGTGATATTGGGATAAATCTGGAAGGACAAAGCAAAGAATGCAGTCCACCCTACGGCAGCTAACAGTCTATCCATCGCATCGACCATGTCTATAGACTATAGAAATTATCGAGACATGAACCTGCTAGCTCGATATCGAACTCGCAATAAGGCTTGGTATTTCTCGGTCTAATGTGTAGTCATCTACCCTAGAGTAGGTAGAGCTGATGTAGCCTGTGCCTCATATTGTGGCATCCTACAAAAGGTTAAAAGTTAGTTTTCTCACAATATTTTATATTGTAAGTAACAGCAAAAATTAAACTCTTAAGGATTTTTGTGAAATTTTGGCAGCATGTCAGCTTAGATTGGTGTTAGCCAACCTGTATTGAAATGCATATTAAGTGCCACATAGTAAATTGTAACAACCTGAGCCCATCAATGGGTGGTCTAACAATCATGTATGATAAAATTATGAATATTTACAAAATTAAAATTTTAGCAACATTTTGGGAAATTACGAATATTTACAATCTTTAACAAAATTTGGTAGCATGTCAGCTAGAAATGTGCCTGCCCCATTAAAAAAAGCATTTAAAACATCCACATAGGCCTTGGTGGCTGCTAAGCGGTTCATTTTTAGGTTGCTGTTGTTGTGCTTAAAGACAAGGATGTAAAAATTGTTTCATCTGCCATTTTACAATTAGCGTTAAACCAATTACAATGAGGCACATCATTCAAGCAATTTTGAAATTTATACCATATCCTAACTGCAAATTCAATGGCAATGCAGATAGGTTCACTAAAATTTAGTAAGCAAATAAAGTCCAATTTAGTACTCTCCTCTCTCTCTCTGTCATTTTTAATTATTCAATGCTAAACAGGGTATATATGCATGAATAGACTAATTATTCATTGCCTAATAACATGCCAAATAAGGTATATACATGAAGGGTACTACTGCATTCCAAAAAGCCAAAAATAAAATACAAATCAACAAACAACATGACATTTCATAGGAAGAATTAAGAAAATAGACAAACTGAAAATGAAAAAAATCATTAAGAAAACACAAAAGAAAAGGAGAAAATGAGTTAGGAAAACTTACTTTAAGTGACGAGGATGAGTATGTTAAAAACACGATGGAAAATGAAATAAATGTCACTTTAAGATCCGTATTGTATTCGGGAGAAAATCTACGCAAACGGCTCATGAAACGGGCAAGAAATAAGAGAGAAAGAAAGAAAAAATTGAGACAAAAAACTCAAAAAATCGCTATCAATGGCTATTAAGAAGAATAAGAACAACAAAAGCAAGAATAAGAAGAAGAAAAAGAAGAAAAGGCTATTTTTTGAATTTTCAAATGACAAACAGGCAGGGCATCTGTTGTGAGCGACAGACGGCTGCCACTTATGTCTTTTCTGTCACCACTTAGTTTGCCTAATTTATACAAAAACTACTTATTATTAATAATATATTATATTTACTTATTTATATTTTTTTTTCACAAAAGACTCCCTAAATTTTAGTACTCCATGAATTTAAATTTTCTAGAATGCTTTGTAGTGTTAGCATGTCTCTTGAATTCCTTGTAAAATGAAAATAAGGAGAATACAAAGATGTATGTGCAATGTATGAGACATGCAAAAAGGCTCAATTGGGTGGTTAATAGGTGACAGACGGCTAGGTTGTGGGTCGCTCCTGAGGGATGGTCATCTATCATGCCTTTTTTATAAATAGCTTGATCTTCTCCTATGTCTTTATGCCTTTTGACCTTCCCTCTTCAAAGCAGGCTATCCTTCAGGTACTTCTCTCTTTCCATTCCTTTTTTTTGTCTTTCAATTTGTAGTCGTCATTTTATTTCATTTATTTTTTCCATCCCTTCCTTCTTTATTTCTCATTATTATTATTATTATTTTATTTTATTTTATTACCTTGAGCCTCTAAACCACTCAAATATCTTCACCATGTCAACCCCAGCCATGACCAAACTAAACAAGTAATTGGATGACCCAAAAACCTAGGAAGACCCTTTTTTGACCCCATATCACAGTCTAAGGTTCCTAAGGAGAGTGAAACTAGATAGGGCCCTAATCTTTTTTGCTGCTCGGTATTAAAACCCGAGATTCCACATTCTTAGGTTTACACACCAGGAGTTATACCCCCTGCTCGGGAGTTTGTTGAGATTTTTGGTATGAGATTTGCTCTTGGCACTCTACCCTGTTTGCCTTCTATTATTTTTTATTATCCCAAAGAGGTGATCTAGGCTTTAGGTGTTCATCCTTCTAAAGCTAGAGGCCTAATACCTTGGGGATAACCTTTTCACTAAAGTGGCTGATTGATGTTATGGATGATTTTAATGTTGTGTCCACATTCCAAACAGGTGTGGCCTTGTTATATTGCTTTGCTTGATGGCTGTTGACATGCTCAGATGGCCTAACTAGAGACTATAGACTTTTTAGTGTTGTAGACATTGTGCATAGAGATCGTACCCTATTTTCTTTGATTTTGGTAGAGATGATCATTAGTCTATGTTGTGACCCTAGCAAGTGCACTAGATTGACAAGTAATAAAGTAGGGTAAATTTAAGACCCTCAATATCGAACCCAAGGGAATTGTGTGTGAAAACTGTGAAAATTAATTGTATGCTAAAGAATTCCCAATTGTTTGTATGTATGAGTTTTTTAATTTATATAATGTAACTTTAAAAACTAAAATATGTAGTGAGAAGACATTAAATTCTACTAACAATAAATTGAGTATTTATTAAATTTAGAAAAATTAACAAGTATGAAAACCTTTATAAATAAAACGTTGCTCGGGTTCACTCATCCACCCTATACCCAATGTGAATTAAATTTGCCTAAAAGTGTACATGAATGAATTCGGGATAACCCTCTTAACCCAAGCATCCCATTCTAGAGCCAGCTATTTTAGTTGCTAAACATCCCATTCCGGAGCTAGCCCAGCAACTAGCCTAAGCACGGGTCTAATATCCTAAGTTTGGTTTGCTTTCCCATTCCGTAGCCAAACAACCCAAAACTCATCTATTTCACTACACACTCAAACTCTACAACCAAATTTACAGCACATCTAGAGTCCCATTCCGAAGCAATCTAAAATAGATAGTATTTTTAGATAGATAAGTAGAGCAAAGATTCATTCACAGCATTCAACTCACACAAGCATTAACATCCAACTCAGATAAAAGATACAAGCATTCAACACAGCTAGAAAATCACTTTAAGAGCTGAAAACTAATGAAATAAAATAAGCAACAGTGAGATAAACCATTCATTCATATATATATAACTGAAAATATGTTCAATGTTCACATTCTTGGGTAGGGAATTCAAAGATCCCCCAAACAACTAAATGACTACTCATTATCAATCACAAAATGTAAAGAGATATGGATAGAATAACCCCTGAAATTCATGGTGAAGAAAACCCAGTTGAATCCATATTCTTCAATCTCTTTCTCTAAAGCTTACTGGAAAAATGAGCTTCAAATGTGTAGATCTATACTTGTAAACTGTAAGTCTATGTTTAATCTAAGTGTTTTTGTGTAAATCCAACTATTTTCAAGTAAATCTATGTATCTATGTGTGTAAAATGAACAAAGAACTTAAATAAGGAAGAAAGAAACCCTAAAACCTAAAAATTCCCTAAAAACTCAAAAACTCTCCCGATTCTACAGAATAACCTGCCTTATATAGGTCAACATGGGTCATGGTTACTATCAAATCCTTGGTAACTATGACCTCTAATGTAAAATCCTCTTTTGATTGAAATAGGTCACGGTTACTATGAAATTCTTAGTAACCATGAGATGGCTCGAAGCTATAATCTGAAATTTGGTCACTGTTACCATGAAATTCCTAGTAACCGTGAGATAACTCTCCTCTTCATTCTAGACTAAAAATGTGCCTCCCTCATGGTTACTAGGAAATTCTTAGTAATCGTGAGGTGCTTCTCCTTTAGCTTCTGCACTGAAAACTCCATAGGTCATGGTTACCACCCTATCATACACAATTGCATGCTGACCATGACAAGCTTTAAAACGATGCGTTTTGACAGAATACATGGGTCACAGTTACTAGGAAATTCTTGGTAACCATGAGGTACCTACAAAAATCACAAAATTCTATCAAAAGCCTCCAAATTCGCACAAAAACTAGAATCAACTGAGAATCGGATAAATTATTAAATGCAAGCAAAAATAAAGCAAAAGATGTTAGAAAAAAATGAAAACTAGACTAAAATTAGACCAAAACTAAATACTGAATTTGAGTTATCAGTCTAGATGCCATTCATGTTGATTTTACTGCTCGTTTTATTGGCAGCCTTTTGTTGCTCTAGACACGACATTATTTCAAAGGTAGTGTGCCCCTTATCAGTTTTCACACTAGCTTTTCTTGTTTGAAAATGTGTCTTTTTGGTTTTTCACGTATTTTCTTGCCTTACTTTTACCTCATATATACCCAACTCACCCTAGTGGGTTTTTTTATGGTAGGTGTGGCTATATGAGAAACTAAAGTTGATAGCGGACCCCCACCTCGAGTTATGAGCACTTATCCATTGAGGCACTATATTCTTAGGTAGAGGTTGTGTAACTATCATTGGCCTCATAAGGGAGCTATTTAGATGGCTCATCTGGTGAATAGTGACATTAGTTTTTGGTGCCTTTGGTTATCAATCCTTTTTGTGACTTAAGATAGACCTTCTAGACATGTTCCTCTATGTAGGTTACATCGGGCCACTTTCCACATTACTGCTCATTGCACTCACCAGTATGGGGACCATCAGGACATTCTCAGGCGCCCCTTGGTTTTTCATAGTGGTCCGCTCTCTACCTTTTTCTTGATAAGTTATTATCAGAGGATATGGACTCGAATTCCCATGAAGACTGTTGTACTTGAGATCAATGCTAGCGACTTCACCACCTCCACCATATATAAGTCGTGGGTCATGAGTCTAGCATTTGACAATAGGATGTATCAACTTAGGTATCTAAAGGGAGAGACTAGATTAGATACTATCATGGACTATGTTTTTGTCTTTTTCATTATAACTTTAAAATTTTGAACATGTGAAAGGAAAATGCTACTTTTGAACACATTAATAATGTTTTGGATACAAATGTAACTTTTCCATCTGATTTCAGTACACATGACCATTATTCAACACTATCTCAATGACATATATTATTCAATCTCAAAATGTAATCTTAAAAGCATCATAACTCTTATCATAAATCAGCCTTCATGGGTTTTCTTGATTGATAATTTTTTCTCAACTCCTACTTTTTCTTAGGATGCCTGTTTTTGGTTTTCACCCTGACAGGGTGCCCAATTTTAACAAAGTCACTGTTTTTTTGATTTTTGACCCATGGAGCTTTTTCTCTTTTGAGTCTTAGTCATAGAACCTATTCAATCTATCAACATTGATCGATTCCCTGAACTCATTGCCATCATTTTTAGTTAGAAAGTAGCTCTTTTAGACAATAACTTCTTTAGCACAAAAGGTCCTTCCTAAGTAGGTCTAAACTTGCCTCGAATGTGTAGAATCCCAGGCCTCATATGTTTGAACACCAAATCTCCCTCTTTCAAAGGGTGTTTACTAACCTCTTTCCCAAATGAACAAACTAAGCTTTTCTAATAGATCTGGTTATGATAATAAGCCTGCATTTTATCCCCGTCTAGCGAGTTAAGTTATAACAAACTTTGTCTAGACCATTATGTTTTTGGCAACTCGACTTCTAAAACCACCCATAAATACTGATGCTTAATCTTTACTGGTAGCACAACTTTTGTCCCATAAACCAAAGAAAATGGAGTGGCTTCTATTGAAGTTCTAGTTGTAGTTCTATAACCCCATAATGCAAAAGGTAGTTTTTTAGCCCAATCTTTGTAAGTTCGAACCATCTTAGCTAGGATCCTTTTAATATTCTTATTAGCTAACCCACTTACCTGAGGTCGACAAGGAGAGGATCTATGATGTTGAATCCCATATTTCTTAAGCATCTACTTAGTTTCCCCATAAATTTACAATCCATTGTCTGACCCTATATAATGTTGTAAACCATACTAATATATCATATTCTTTTCAATGAACTTAGCCATATCCCTAGCATCTACCTTCTTAAAGGATTCAGCTTCTACCCACTTGGTGAAGTAGTTAATGGCAACTATAATGAATTTGTGTCCATTCAAGGCTGGTGGATGGATCATAGCTATGATGTCTATGCCTAATGCAGTGAATGGTCAAGACGACGTAAGGTTGCAAAACTCAGAAACTAGTAAGTGTCTTAAGCCCGCATACTATTGGCATAATTTGCATTCTTTGACATACTTAGAACAATCGATGTTTATTGTGAGCTAAAAGAATCCTTGGCGTAGAATCTTCTTTGCTAAGGTTAATCCATTCATATGAGCTCCACACACTCCCGTATGCACCTATTCTATGACTTTCTTAGCTTCTTTCTCACTTAAGCATCTCAACTAAATACTATCAAGCTGTCTCTTATAAAGAACCCTACCCACAGTAATGAATTGGGATGACAGCTTGTGAATCATCCTTTAGTCCTTTTCAATGGCCTTCTCAGGAAATGCTGACATTTTAGATAATTTTGGATGTTATAATACCAAGGCTTCCCATTGTCCACCTTAATGTCCATCACCTGTTTAGCTTCGAAGTACGGCTTGTTGGAACTCGAGACTAATATCGATTTCATGCTAACTCCTTTTGGATTATCTCACATCAATACCAAGGTGGCTAAGGCATCTACTAATTAGTTATCATCCCTAGATACATACCCAAAAGTGCATACCTCAAACTGACTGCTTAAAGCCTTTGAACATTTGATGTAGGTAGCAACCGCTCTTCTTTCACTAACCATTCGGCCCTCACTTGATAAACTACCAAAGATGAGTCTTCAAATACTTCTACAAAATTTGCCCCCACAGCCAGTAGTGCTTCTCACCCAAAGATGCAAGCTTTATACTCTACCTCAATCTTTGTTACTTTATACCTTAACTTTTTAGCTAAAGGCAACTTCTCTCCCTCTAGGGTTACTAAAATCACTCATAATCTGGCTCATTTGTCATTCTCAGCCTTGTCAAAGTATATTTGTCATCCTTATACTATTATAGTTGTGATATCCTCTTTAGGAAACTTATAGGTTACCTATTCTCCCTCTAGTGGCTGATCAACTATAAACTCTGCTATAACCCTTCCTTTAATGGTCTTTCTAGTGGTTTATTCAATGTCAAATCCTTTAAGAGGATTAACCACCTGCCTATCTTTCATAAAAGTGAGGGCACTTCTTATAGGTACTTGAAAGGATTCTATTTAGCACTGCTTGCACTCTATCAGAATGAAAATAATGCCTTAATTTCTTTCAAGCCCAAAAGACTGCTAGACAAATCTTCTCGACCTTTATGTACTTAGCCATCATAGCTGCTACAGAACTATCCTCTATAGCTAGATATAAAATCAAAGGCTTACTTACCTAAGGTGGTCTCAACATCGGTGGATGCAAAAGGTATTCTCTGATGGTATCGAATGCCTTTTGATAATCTTCATTCCAAACCACTGGTTGATCTTTTCTATGTAGCTTGAAAATTGATTCGCAAATTGAAGTTAACTTGGCCATAAACCTGCTTGTGTATTGAAATGTACCTAGAAACTGTCTAACCTTTTTCTCCTTCTAGGGTATAGGCATTTTAGGGTATAGGAATTTCCCTGATGGCCTTCACCTTGTCAGGATCTATCTTTATCCCTCTCTGAGACACCATATGTCCAAGAAGATTGCCTAAGGTAACTTCGAATATACACTTTTTTGGGTTAAGGTGAATATTGTATCTATCAATCCTTTGAAAGAACTTTTTTAGTGCCTTAAAATGGCCTTCTTGGGTGGTTGACTTGATCACTATATCGCTTACATACACTTCCACCTCCTTATGGATCAAGTCATCTAATATCCTTGTTGTCATTCTTTGGTAAGTGGCAGCAGCATTTTTAAGTTTGGAAAGGCATAACCCGATAGTTGTAAGTACCCTATTCAATGATGAAAGCCATATTGATCCTATTCACAATCTTTTTTAGAATCTAATTGTACTTGACATACCCATCTAATAAGTTATACATGGCATAAGAAACTGCACTATCTATCAAGACATCTATGTGATGCAAAAGGAAGTCATCCTTAGGGCAAGCTTTGTTCAAATATCTGTAGTCCACACAGACTTTAACCTTTCCATCCTTCTTAGCTACAATGACTACATTTGCTAACCAGGTTGGGTATTGAAACTCTAATAAGAACTTGGTTTCTATCTGTTTGTTGACTTCATCTTTAACCTTTTCAGCCCACCTCGGCCTAAGTCTCCTAAGTTTCTGCTTGACTGGTTTGTGCCCTAGATAGGTTGGAATGACATGTTTAGCTATCTCTTGATCAATTCTTAGCATGTCTTCGTTGGTCTAGGCAAAGACTCTTTCATAGTTTTTTTAATATTCTCTCAAATGTTTCTCTCTCCTTAGGAGTTATATTTGATACTAATAAGATTTCTTTTGGGTTTTCCTTTGTTCTGAGATTACATGAACATGTGTTTGTTGAGTTAATACCAAATATGAATGTTTCATGATCATGATTATGCATATTGAAATAAGAAAAAACATCACACAAGTAAGTAAAATTGTTCATCTTATTTATATAATCAAAAGAAAAACCATTGTTCTCATCACAAAGTTCTGGAACATAAACAATATCAATGAAAGTATCGTCTTTTTTGGTCTTGGTAGTAGCAGATGCCTCTCTAGCTTCTAGGTTTGGCTTGGGTGGAGCTTCAACTTTTATTTTCTCTTTTCCCTTCTTCTAAAAATTAACCATTTTTTCAATCATAATCTCCTTAGGTACCCCCTTATCCCATGCTGAGAATGTAAAAGTATCTATTCATCCTAAAAACCCTAAAATGGCTTGATAATTCCTTGCTCCCAATTGAAGACATCATTAAACAGTTCAAAATCAGGCACTACTTTGTCTCCCACCAGTTGAGGTTCATTCTCTCCACATTAGAGGTTGACCCTTGAGGCTGACATAAAGCTTTTGAAAATGTAAGGGATCTCCTTTACTATTTCTTTTCCTTTACCCTTCAGACCCAAACCAGTGTAGCCTAACCCTTTCTTGTCCTTTTACCCTTTAGTGGTAACAGCATCCTGAGGCCCTTGAGAATTCTTACCCAAACTAGCTCCAAGTAAGAAGTGCATCTTCTTCAGCATGTTAATTGCTTGTGGGCTATTAGCAAAATTTTCTTCACTCTTTTCATCACTGATCATAGATATGTGGAACCCACTAAAAGGTTGCTTGACTATTTCTAGCATAGATACTTGATTCTCTCTTACAGTTTTGATGATGACCACTTGACCATCATGAGGTATCTTGATCATTTGGTGCAGTGTAGAGGGAACACCCCCTAACTTGTGAAACCATGGTCTCTAAAGTAACATAGAAAAGTTGGCAGGAACAGGCAACACTATAAACTCAGCTTCAGTTTCAATTGGCCCTATCTTTACTATAGCTTTGAAGGTCCTAGTAGCTTGGCTCTTTGAATTATCATAAGCAGAGATGGTTAAGTCTGACTTGTTTAGCATGCTTTCATTTAGCCCAAAAGTAGGAATTGCAAACAAAAGGCACACATTGATAGAACACCCATCATCTACCATCACACATGCCTTGTGCTTACCATTCACTTGAGCTTTAATGTAAAGAGGATGATTGTGGTTTCTACCTTCAGTAGGTAGATTGGCATCAGAATACACAACATTTTCTCCTATTTCTCCCTTAACTAAATCTACCAATTCAAAAGGTGAAATGGTAGTAGCAACAATTGACTTGCACAAGGCCTCTACCAACTTCTACCTATACGATGGAGATTGTCTTAACAAATCCCAAATGGAAATCTTCGCCTGTGTCTTCTTTAACTACTTTATGATCTAGTTCTCCTCAATCTTTTTCTTTATAGGCACTGCAGTAGGGGTTGGCTGCTTTTCAATTTTAGGGACTACCTTTCCACTTCTGGTGACTGCCTTAACTTTCTTTTCTTCCCTCATTTGTTCCTTACTCTCACTAGCTGAACTCCAGATATCAATGGGCACCATTGCCCCTTCATTTTTTCTCTGTGGGGGAATCTTAACAATCAGTCATGGAAAACCGACCGATTTTCTTTACTTGGCTCTATTATTTTGGGGGTGGAATGAATAACAGTCATATGCTCATTCCCATACAGGTCTCTCCTCATGTACCATTTGAGTAAGTTAGACCCAATCATAAATACTGGAGGTGGCACAACATTGTACCTTCCTTTCTTTTTCTTTTCTCTCTTTCAGGATTTGAAACCTTTTTACTATCTATCAAATTTTAAATTTTGTTCCTCAAAGTATGTAATAATTAGTGAGATGCTCTATATGCTGGTGGGAGGCATAATATTTATCCTTTTTATAGTAAGGCATCCCTTTACTTTTGACAGGTCTTGATGGCAATGGCTATAGCTTCCCTTCCTTACTCAGTCATTCTAATACCTAAGACAAAGACTTACAGAGGTAAGAGTAGTGTCTCTGATTGAATTTTGTAGCAGACACTTTAGCTTTCTTTTAACTTTTATTCAGTCCACTAATACTTCCAACTGCCTTGTTATTGCCAAAATTTCTCCTTATACCTTCATTATTGGCCCTTCTAGACAAATACTCACCTTTAGCCTCTATAGCTATATCCTTCAGGGACTCTTAATCCTTCAAACCCTTCATTTTCAGGCCATCTCTTAGGTAGGGACTTGCATTTTGCATAAAAAAGCCTAATATGGTCAATAGTATCGGGCTTTCTCTTTATCTCCATCACTCAGTTCCTCCACCTAATGAGATATTCATGAAAGGACTCATCAGGCTTTTACTAAAGTAGTTTGAGGTCTTTTAGAGTGACCTCTATCCTTATACTAAAGTTGCACTACTTGAGGAATCCCAATCCTTTTTGGTGCATTTTTCCAGCTTATGATACTAGTCTATCATTGGGCTTATTAAGTTCAGATAGAAATATTCCACATTTTATTTTTTGGTCAAGGTGGTCCCTTTCATTATCAAGGTGTACTGCTTCATATGTGCAGAAGGCTTAGAAGTACCATTAAATCTTGGCAAATCTGGCATCTTTAACCTTTAAAGGTGTGGCTTATCTCCATTTAAATCCTTGTCTTTAAGGTTTATCCCTCTTCTTGTAGACAACAACCTAGACATTGCCTCAATCTTCTCCTCTATCTTTTTGAAGGCTACGTCCTTAGTGCTAGGGCCTCTATTTCTCATCACTATAATGGGAGGTTTTTCCTTTGCTTTGATGTAATCATTCTCTGACTTATGCCTTTTTTTCTCTCCTCAGTGAATCTCGAGGAGTAGTATGTTCATCATGGTAGCATCCCTTACATATGTTGGCTTTGTTGTCTCGCGAGCGATTGCTATAGGCCGAGTTTTAGTATTTGGTGTTGAAAAAGCCACCTTACCACTAATTATGGCCATCATCCTCTCCTTGAACTCTTGGAACCTCCTATCTAACCTTTGATCTAGTTCGTCTCTTGTCACTGAAGGCCTTGAAACAGAAGTAACTAACCTTTCCTTTAATAATGTGATCCTTGCTACCTAATCCATAACTTTTCTAATATTATTTAGCTATTCATATCCATTTCTGATCCCGTTTCTTGACTGCTTCTTAAAAATTGGCTTGAACCCAACTTCAAACTAATCTTAGACCCCAACTCTAAACTTAATTCTAACCTTAACCTTGGTAGGTCAGACACAAATCTCCAAATAAGGTGATCATCTGACCCTCTGGACCACCTAAATGAATATATAATGGTTGCAGAAGTCAAATGTTAGGAATGATGCATGATGATTGATGCATAAGCATGGTATACACATGATGCATGAATACATTTATTATATGTCAATCATAACCACATACAAGTATGAACAAAGCCTTCCAACCTTATTACTCCCATATAGGAGGTTGTGTAGTCTCTTTCTTAGATGGGCTTAGTCTATGGGTCAATAGGAAACCCAATGGACATGTATGGTGTGCAGTGGAAAATTGGTAGCATAACCTCTCTTAATTGAAACTGTAGGCATAAGGGTTTTGGCAATTATGTATTTTGAGTAACTCATAAAAATTAGGTTAGGTCCATCAGAGTATGGTAGCTTTTAACTTGTACCCTCTTAATTTGTTTGAGTTTGGTTAATACATAAGGGCCCTCATAGCAAGAAAAAGTTGCTATGGTTATACAACCTAGGCGAAGTAGTTATTGTCATTACATGGGCTTGAGCAAGGTGATGAAATTTTAAGGCTACCCAAGCATGGTCCATACCAATAGGTCTAGCTCATCATTAGCATAACGACCGATGGGTCACTAGTTCATAAACCATTTGGTACTAGACTTGGCCTGGTGGGTCTCCTTGACACCTCCTCATATTGAGTGAATGTAAGGCATATTTTAGGATAACACCGGGGTTAAGAAGGGATGCCTAACTTAATTTTAAGGATCTGACATATATGCAAAAAATGAAATTTCAAAGGGATATAGGATTAATAAGAAAAACCTTAATTATAAATAGCTTAACCAATATGCTTTTAGGAGCAAGTTCTCTTTAGTCCCCAATGTAGTCGCCACTGTGATGCACACCGAAGCCTGCTCGACTTCCAGTTCAGTTCTTAGTGTCCAACTTTTAGGATCTGAGACTGGATTGACGCTCGCTATATCTTATAGATTGGCCACTTCACAATAAAAAAAGGTTTTAGACCAAATTATTATTGGTAGTTAACATATGAAGGCATCTAATGTAGGCTCAAAGAGGTAGGTATCATGGAGCCACCACCCAACAGAATGTTGGGAAATGATTCTCGAACTTTTTAATGCCTAAATAGAGAAAGGTGTTTAGGACATCAATCTTACTTTGTATCTTGGTTAGGTGTTTCTTATAATTAAGTTTTTTTTATTATTCATCCATTATCTCCCTTCTCACGCGATACATTTGTGATGAATTAAGTAAACATGTCAATTAAGTGAATAAAGCAGTTAAAAATGGTAAATAAATAAACCTACTTAAATTATTATAAAATCAAATCATCTAAAAATAAAATAAAACATCATATGTAAAATGAGGAATTGGTTTAGTTTTGAGAAAATTGGTTCCCTCATACAAGATTTTTACTAATACAAAATGGAGAGTCTTTGTCAAATCCTTTTTGAAAAATCACTTAGAAAATTACAAAGCTTTTAAGAAAATGTGAAGATCGAGGTTGAAGCTTCAAGATTTGTGCTCTCAGTCAAAAATATATTGTTTCCTCATATCGAGTAACCCTGAACTAAGTTGCCTTAGGTCACAATGTCTACATCGGTATTGGCCAACCTACATTGAAATGGCTTTAAGCACCACATAGTAAATTACAACAATCTAAGCTCATCAATGGGTAGTCTAGCAATCATGCACGACAAAATTATAAATATTTACAAAATTTTAAAAAAGAATTTTGCAACATTTCATGAAATTACGAGTATATACAAAAAAAAAATTTAACAAAATTTTGACAGCATTTTGGCCATAAATGTGCTTGCCCCTGTATGAAAAAAAAAAATTAACAGCAACAAAACATGCCTTAAGTGGCTACCAAGTAGTCTAATTCAAGAAATACTTCTATGTTATGTTCAGAATGGCAAGGCAACAGATTGATTTCTTTTAGGTCCTTATTTAGTTCATAGTTAATCTAATTACAATATGTCAATGAGGCCTATTTAACAATCTAAAATTAATATACATTGATAAATTATTCAAATTAAACTAAGTCCTAAACTCAACTAAGTTAAACTAAAAACTAAATATTAAATTATGTAATTCACATGTTCATTCCTATATACTTATGTTCTGCCAATGTACATTGAATTAAAAAGATGTGAAACAACAAAATTTACAAGGTCAAGCCAAACAAGCTTCCATAGGTAGTGAACAAAGAAAAAAAAGATCAAATAATTAAAAATAAAATCAAGTCCAACATTCCTGACCATTTAAATAACAACAAATACATAAGGAAAAAAAATTAAATTCAAAAACTTACTTAGAATATAGAGAAAGTGGATATCGAAAATACTAAAAGAAAACCGAAATCAAGGACACCCTAACGTGCATGATAATCACATGAGCAATCTGACACTGATGGTTAAGAATGTTAGAGAGTATGCCCTAGAGTGCATGTAATAGGGATGGATTTCATATGTATGATTTTATATTCTTAATAAAAGGCATCATTCATTTATTAATGCTATATTTAAATACATGAGTTTGTAAATCTTAAATTAATAAATGAAGTCCTAGATATTATGAACACAGTGCAAAGGCAATCATGAAAGTGTTCATGATATGAGATGTCTATTGCATGCAAATGTGTTAATATCTAAATATCCCTAGTTATAGAATTAACAAGATAGGGCATTGTTAATTCGGACAGACTAGCACATGTTATGCTTCTTGAATGGTTCAAGTAGTGGTTTTCATAACTGTGATTATGGAAGATAATCAAAGCTGATATGTGGATGCTTGTTAGAAGAACAAGTTCATTGGAGACAAGCATAGAGAATCCTTACATGGATATTAAATTTATGTCAGTGAGGAATCTCTTCATAGCGGTTGTGCAAGTATCCTTAGACTTGAGATCACCAAAGTTATCTTAAGCAGCAAGTGGTATCTTTTGACCCCATAACTGATTACTTCCAACTGGGAGTGAACATAGTTAGGAGATTAGGTATATCATGACCTACTTGAAGATAGTTAAGTGATTGACAAAGGATTCACCATCCCAAATTTAATAAGGAAAGTTATCTCGCATGATTCTATAATTGCCTTATTCAGAGAATCTCTAGCCAGAGTAATATGCCAAGATGATTAGAGATCCATGGAGGGTATTTTGGGAACAATGGTTAAATTAATAGAATATACATAATTACATTTATATGAGTTAACAGAAATCCATACTCAGAATCTAATTGAGATAAGAGTGGTGAAAGGAGTAATTGCACGATAACTGTTTCTATGGAAGGGTATAGTCAAACCACTTGACTTTCCTGACATTTAGGTAGTCATGATGCCTAGCTAGAGGCCAATCATGACTTGTATAATAATGTATCAAGAATATCAATGGGGATTGATAAAATGATTTAAAGGAGTTTAAATCATGTGAGTTTTGAATAGAACTCACAATTACATATTATACTGCTAATATGGACATGAACCCAATAGGTCACACACATATAGAGAAAAAGGATAAAATGGTAAAATGATAAGGATAATAATATTTGATAATATGGGGATAGAGAAGTGAATAAGATAATAATCAATTAAAGAGTTTAATTAATTATGATCAAGTAAAATTATTCGCAGAATTTTTTTGATATATTCTGTAAAATTGGACCTAATTAAAATAATGTATTTCATAATTGATTATTATTGAACTATAAGTGTTATAGGGCTGATATAATAATTAATAGATCCATTGGAGGAATTATAAAGGCCCAAAGAAGTGAAGTTGGCATAAAAGCCCTCTTGAAGAAGGGCCACACACCAACTCCAAAACAGAAGGCCTTAGAGGCCTATTTCTTGGACCAAAATAAATTAAATATGTTACATAAGTGTTATGGAGCCTACATATTTAATTTTGTTCGATTTAGAATTCATTTGGGTAATTAAATCCAAGTATATGTAAAAAGGGCCTAGTTGTGGGTTTTATGCATAGTCTTTTGTGAAAGGGCTTAAATTAGATTTAATTGAGCCCAAATAATTATAAATAATTCCAGAAGCCCAATTAATAATTCTCCAAAAATTTTAAAGAGCCCAATCCCATTATGAAGTTGGATTTTTAACCTAACTATAAAAATCCAAGTGATGGGGAATTAGGGTTAAGAGTGTGTGAACACTTAAGAAAAGTATCTTCTCTTTTTCTCTCTGCCCTAGCCACAACTCCCAAAGCTAATTTTTAGGGTTTTTAGCCAGCCCTTGTTTTCTACCAATTGTTGGTTTATTCTATCATTCTCTAGTGTGGATTACTCATTGGAGGTGTTCGATTTCTGACACCGTGGTTTGCAACAACCCGGTGCGAAGGAAAATCAACTGTACAATAAAAATCTGAGGTGATTTTTCTTATTCTCATTTATATGTATATTGTAAATTCATGGAAAGATCATATATATTGGTTAAAAATTTTAAATTTCGCTTATGTATGAGATGCATGTAACCGATAATTCCCAACATGGTATCAGAGCCTCGGTTTTGTCATGAATATACAATTCTATATTTTTCTGCAGAATAAATTTTATTTTTTGAGTTATTTATTTCATGAACTTTAAGATATCAAATTTTATTGTTCATGAATGAGAAATATTGATTTTTGGATATAAGTGTGATCAAATATATAAAACGGAAATAAAAACAATTCTTTTGAGAACATAATTTTTGGTTTTTGCATGAATAGCTTTTAATTTTAGGGGCTGTTCTAAAATAATTTTTTATAGATCCATTATAAGATCATTTTTATGATAATTTATGTGTTTAATATGTGATATTAAGTCATAGGATCAAACAAAATTAAAATCGAACAAGTTTTGCATGAAAACTAGTTTAGTCAAAAAGTTCGATAAATTGGTGTTGTTAGTGTGTTCTTGATGTGTTCTTATTTAGAACGATTTTTAATCTTATAAATCTGATATATCTAATATATTAAAGTATTTTTAATTAATTGGATTAATTAAAATGGGCCTTAAATTAATTGAATTAATTTTAATTCATTAAAACCACTTAATGGCCTTAATTATGTTTACAGACTTGGTTTAAATTAGTGAATGACTTGGTGGGCCCAAGGAGCTATTTTAAATTAAATATTATAAACAATAATTAAGTTTATCAATGAGTTTTAAGGGCTGAAGTGGGCTTGGCTCATTCCAAAAGGCCTAAATGGTCCAATAGAGACAAAACTAGTTTGTGTGTGAACACATTTAGGGTTTAATTTGGTGGGTTTCGGCCTACCCTTTATCTTAATCCCAAAATTGATTCTTTTAATTATTTAATATGATTAATTAATTAAATAATCAATTAATAATTAATTAATAATCAATTGAATTTATTATTAATGCAAGAACACATGCATGCAAAAAGGTTTCCTAAAATGAAAGTTTCCAAAATGAAAAAGTTTCCTAATTTGATCAAATTATTAAAATAACTCAAAAGAATGTTTCAAGAGTTGAAAAAAAATTAATAATCCATTACTTTATGCATTAGAAATGCATATAAGGGTGTATGATTGGCATGATGGATAGTTATGGACAATGCCCAATGTAATTGAGCATTATGCATGTTTTGGTCCAATGAGGACTTTCATGTCCCGGCCACTTGTTTTTGGTTTGTATTTCTTTTCAAATTGTAATATGTAATTAGATTACTTAGATTAGAATTAGAAATAGAGATGGAGACCACTATCAAAGAGCAAGATGGGCCGGATGGAGATCCAACAAGCTTGAAGATAATGTAATTATTTTTACTTGTTTGAATCATGCATACTACCTAGGTGTGACCTTTTGATTTCCCTCTTGGCTTGAGGAAATCAATGTAGTAAAGTCCATAACTATACCATATTTGTATGCTTATATTTATGTGATAGATATAGAATGCATACCAATGTATGCCAACCATGTATGATGAGACTTAATTAACTAAAACCCTTAAATAAATACTAAGGTATATAAGCCTTCCATTAATTTGAGGAGAACCAAAGTTCTTTATAGTGTGGGTTGTTGACCACAATCAAGCTCACATTATATCGAATATGTTCAAATCTAATTAAATGGGTCATCTTAGCTAGCCCATTAGCTTGTTGACCACAATCAACGCTAATGGCTCTAGAGGCAAGATTAGGGAATGCATATACGGTATGCATGCATCAAGAGTTGATAACCTAATGATCCAATAGTTGTGTAGAGACATAATTGGTATAGAGATACCTACCTTTTAAGGGTATGGAGTTTGGCTTGTTGACCACAGTCAAGGTCAAATTACATATCAAGGATTAGATATTGGCCCACCAGGAAAACCATCGGGTTTTCTCGAATTATATAGTGAGGGCTATTAATTCGCAATAAAATAGTGAGAGTAAATGGATTAATTAAAGACCTTATTAATGCATACATATATATGAACATACTCTCATAAGTTTTCTTTTTCACATCTAGGTCATCATCATGAGCACATCAAACATTAATATACGATCAATCTTAGATAACAAGCTGGTTGGCAGTGACTATTATGACTGGATCAAGCAAGTGAGAATTGTTCTCAGAGCTAAAAAGATCTATTATGTCTTGGATAAAGATCCACCACCACTTCCATCAGATGATGCCATTGATGAGATCAAAGGCACTTAAAGAGTATGCCTTAGAGCCCATGTAATAGGGATGTATTTCATATGTATGAGTTTATATTCTTAATAAAAGGCATCATTTATTTATTAATGCTATATTTAAATACATGAGTTTATAAATCTTAAATTAATATATGAAGTCTTAGATATTATGAACACAGTGCAAAGGCAATCATGAAAGTATTCATGATATGAGATGTCTATTGCATGTAAATGTGTCAATATCTAAATATTCCTAGTCATAGAATTAACAAGATAGGGCATTGTTAATTCGGACAGACTAGCACATATTATACTTCTTGAATGGTTCAAGCAATGGTTCTCATAACTGTGATTATGGAACATAATCAAAGCTAACATGTGGATGCTTGTTAGAAGAACAAGTTTATTGGAGACCTGCATAGAGAATCCTCACATGGATATTAAATCTATGTCAGTGAGGAATCTCTTCATAGCTGTTGTACAAGTATCCTTAGACTTGAGATCACTAAAGTTATCTTAAGCAGCAAGTGGTATATTTTGACTCCATAACTGATCACTTCCAACTGGGAGTGAACATAGTTAGGAGATTGGGTATATCATGACCAACTTGAAGATAGTTGAGTGATTGACAAAGGATTCACCATCCCAGATTTAATAAGGAAAGTTATCTCGCATGATTCTATAATTGCCTTATTCAAAGAATCTCTGGCCTGAGTAATATGCCAAGATGGATAAAGATCCATAGAGGGTATTTTGGGAACAATGGTTAAATTAATAAAACATACATAATTAGATTTATATGAGTTGACAGAAATCCATACTCAGAATTTAATTGAGATAAGAGTGGTGAAAGGAGTAATTGCACGGTAACTGTTTCTATGGAAGGGTATAGTCAAACCACTTGACTTTCCTGACATTTAGGTAGTCATGATGCCTAGCTAGAGGCCAATCATGACTTGTATAATAATGTATCGAGAATATCAATGGGGATTGATAAAATGATTTAAAGGAGTTTAAATCATGTGAGTTTTGAATAGAACTCACAATTACATATTATACTGCTAATATGGACAGGAATCCAATAGGTCACACACATATAGAGAAAAAGGATAAAATGGTAAAATGACAAGGATAATAATATTTGATAATATGGGGATAGAGAAGTGAATAAGATAATAATTAATTAAAGAGTTTAATTAATTATGATCAAGTAAAATTATTCGTAGAACTTTTTTGATATGTTCTGTAAAATTGGACTTAATTAAAATAATGTATTTCATAATTGATTATTATTGAACTATAAGTGTTATAGGGATGATATAATAATTAATAGGTCCATTGGAGAAATTATAAAGGCCCAAAGAAGTGAAGTTGGCACAGAAGCCCTCCGAAAGAAGGGCCACATGCCAACTCCAAAACAGAAGGCCTTAGAGGCCTATTTCTTAAACCAAAATAAATTAAATATGTTACATAAGTGTTATGGAGCCTACATATTTAATTTGGTTGGATTTGGAATTGATTTGGGTAATTAAATCTAAGTATATGTATAAAGGGCCTAGTTTGTGGGTTTTGTGCGTAGTCTTTTGTGAAAGGGCTTAAATTGAATTTAATTGAGCCCAAATAATTATAAATAATTCCAGAAGCCCAATTAATAATTCTCCAGCAATTTTAAGGAGCCCAATCCCATTATGAAGTTGGATTTTTAACCTACTACAAAAATCCAAGTGATGGGGAATTAGGGTTAAGAGTGTGTGAACACTTAAGAAAAGTATCTTCTCTTTTTCTCTCTACCCTAGCCATCACTCCCAAAGCTAGCTTCTAGGGTTTTTGGCTAGCCCTTGTTTTATACCAATTTGCGGTTCATTCTATCATTATCTAGTGTGGATTACTCATTTGAAGTATTCGATTTTGGACACTGTGGTTTACGACATCCCGGTGTGAAGGAACTGTACAATAAAAATCAAAGGTGATTTTTCTTATTCTCATTAATATGTATATTGTAAATTCATGGCAAGATCAGATATATTGGTTAAAAATTTTAAATTCCACTTATATGTGAGATGCATGTAACCGATAATTTCCAACACAGAAAACAGTCAAGAAATAAAGAGAAAATTGAGAGAAAAGTAAAAGAAATTGTGTTAATAGAGGTTATGGGGGAGAGGAATAAGAAAATGTTGTTTTTTTTTTGAAATTTTGAATGATAGATGGGCAAGACGTCTACATCCCATTTGTTAGCACTGTTTAACTTTTTTTTAACTTTTATTTCTTTTATCATTTATTTTTTCATCAATTTTTATGCTTATTTTACAATACTTACACACTTAGTTTGCCTAATTAATATGAATAAACTACTACTACTACTACTTTTTATTATATTATATTATATTATATTATATTATATTATATTATATTATATTATATTATATTATATTATATTATATTATATTATATTATATTATATTATATTATATTATATTATATTATATTATATTATATTATATTATATTATATTATATGTTGAAGAATTGGTGATGTAGCAGCCAAAAGTGAGAGAGAGAGCGAAGAAAAATGGAAGAAAATAACAAGAAATGAACCCACACATGTAAAATTTTGATTTTTAAAATGGGGTTTTAGGGGGGTCACAGTCACAAGAAAAAGCTAGTGACCGTGAGGTAAATCCAATTTCGCTTCTGTACTAAAAAAATTAACTAAAAAGGTCACTATAAAAGCTTGGCCACCCTGAGGTAAATAACTTCTGTCCAAAATGTAAAAATACCCTATGATATGGTGGTAATCAAAACCTAGCCACCGTGACCTATAACCCTTCAATCTAGAATCAAAATTACACCTATGTCATGGTGATAACCAAAACATAGACACTATGAGCCCCAAAAATTTTTCAAAAATTTTTACTTTGGAAAACACTTAAGGCCACACTAAGCATGAAAACACTACTCTAATAAGAAAATTTTCAGAACCAAAAATCAAACAAGAATAACAACCTACAGAACAAAACAAAATGCTATTAAAATTAAGGTTTAGAATTAGTTCTACATTTACCAAGTCCGTAGCTAGACTTTCACATACCATTAAGGTTCCAACAAGGTGACAATCACTGAAGCACCTTCAAATCTTGATTCAAAATATGGCTTCAAGCAATGTCCATATACCATAAATTCCTTCTCGTCTCTCGGGTGTCTTAATGTCACCACACCGAAATCATTTGTTTGCACAACCTCAAAAGTTCTTTTCCACCTTGACTAAAACTTTTCAGGAAATAGTCTCAAGCCATTATCATATAGAAGCACCTTCATCTTTAGAACAAACTCTTTTCTCACTATCTTTTGATCATGCCATTTTTTGGTCTTGTCTTTATAGCCCACAAACGGAACTTATCAAGTTCATTTACTTATAAAAGACAATTTTCTCCAGCACTTTTTAGATCAAAATTTAAAAATTTGATTGCCCAAAAAGCCTTGTGCTCTAAATCCACAGGTAAATGACATGATTTTTCATACATAAGCCTAAATAGAGACATTCTAATTGGGGTCTTAAAAGCTATTCTATAGGCCCACAATGCCTCATCTATCCTTAAATACCAGTCCTTTTTAGACCTATTAACAGTGTTTTCTAAGATGGCAATTAACTCATTAAAGACCTCTACCTGTCCATTGGCTTGAGGATGATAAGGTGTTGTGATTTTGTGCCTAACATCAAATTTTTTCAACAATGCTTTGAATTGGTACTTTATGAAATATTTTCCACTATCATTAATGATGGCTCTAGGTGTTCCAAATCTAATGAAAATATTTCTAGATAAAAATTCTAGCACAACCTTTAAATCACAACTCCTAGTAGTTATGGCCTATAGCTATTCGCTCATATACTCAATAGCTACTAAGATATATTCAAATCTAAAGGAAACTGGGAATGGCCCCATGAAATCTATGCCCCACACATCAAACAATTCAACTTCTATGATATTGTTCAAAGGCATTTTATCTCTTTTAGAAATATTCCATACTTTTTGGCATTTATCACCACTAAGCACAGAAAGTTTAAGATCTTTAAACATGGTTGGCCAATAAAAACCTAATTAGATAATCTTCGTGATTGTCCAATTGGCACCGTGATGTCCTCTAACTTCTCTTTTATGGCAAGCTTGCATAATTAATCCTTGCTCTTCCTTAGAGACACACCTTTTAAGCACTTGATCCATACACAGATTGAACTATTGTGGATCATCCCAAATATAAAATCTTGCATCAACATTTAATTTCTTCCATTGCTGCCATGTTAACTCCCTCAGAATAAAACCTTCTGTAAGATAATTCGATATGTCAGCAAACCAAGGAATATCAACATCACATGAATAAATAGCACAAATGAACTCATTCGAAAAGAAATCATTAATCTCCTCTTTCTTGATATGCTCATGCTTTAAGTGATATAAATGGTTTGCAACAAAGTTCTTGACACCTTTCTTATCCTTTATCTCCAAGTCAAACTCTAATAGCAATAACACCCACCAAATTAACCTTTGCTTTGACTATTTCTTTGTGAACAAATGCTGCAAAATTGCATGATCAGACCACACAATTACTTTAGAGCCAAGGAGATAAGGATAAAATTTTTTGAAAGCAAACACAATAGCTAACAACTCCTTTTCGATGGTAGTGTAGTTGACTTGGACTTTTATCAATGTATGGCTAGCATAATATATGGCATGAAAATTCTTATTGTGTCTTTGTCCTAATATAGCTCCTACTGTAAAGTTGTTTGCATTACACATCAATTCAAATGGTAAGCTCTAATCCGAAGAAACAGTCATTGGAGCTAAAATTAATTTCTGCTTCAATATGGTGAATACTTATAAACACTTACTAGAAAAATCAAATGTAGTATCCTTTACAAGAAAATTGGACAATGGTTTGGCAATTTTTGAAAAATCTTTAATAAAATACCTATAAAACCCAGCATGTCTTAAAAAAATTTTAATCCTTTTGACTATAGTTGGAGGTGGTAATTTTTCAATAACATTAGTTTTAGCTTTGATCACCTCTATCCCTTTTTCAGAAACCTTATGCCCCAACACAATCCCCTCTTGAACCATAAAATGGCACTTCTCCCAGTTCAAAACGAGGTTAGTTTCCTCACATCTTCCCAACACCAATTCTAGGTTAGCTAAACAACTCTCAAAATCCTTTCCATAGATGGTGAAACCATCCATAAATACCTCTATGAAATTGTGAATGAAATCATGGAAGATGGCCATCATATACCTTTGAAACATAACTGATGCATTACAAAGGCCAAAGAGCATGCATTTATATGCGAATGTACCATAAAGACAAGTAAAGGTAGTCTTTTCTTGATCCTCAGGGTCAATTGGTATTTATAAGTACCCTGAACACATATCTAGAAAGTAATAAAACTTGTTACCCGCTAACCTTTTTAACATTTAATTGATAAATGGTAAAGGAAAATGGTCTTTCTAAGTGGCAGCATTAAGTCTCCTAAAATCTATGCAAGCTTTCTAACTCGTAACTGTACGAGTTGGAATAAGCTCCTTTTGTTCATTTTTCACTACTATAATTCCTCCTTTTTTTTGGGACACATTGCACAAGACTCACCCAGTTACTATCAAAGATAGGGTAAATAATACCTAAGTCAATGAGCCTAAGTACCTCTTTCTTAACCACTTTTTGCTTCACCGAATTGAGTCACCTTTGTGGCTGAACCACAAGTTTCAAGTCTTCCTCCATTGGTATCCGGTGTATGCAATAGCTTGGATTAATCCCCTTTAAGTTCTAGGTCCTCCATCCAATAGCCTTTTTATGTTTCTTTAGCACATCAATTAATAGCTCCTCCTCTAAACCTATCAAAAAAGCAGATATAATTAGTGTTTTCTTGTTCTCTTCCAAAAACACTACTTCAAATGAGAAGGAAGGGTTTTCAATTGAGCCTATGTCTCATCTTGAGGAATATTTAGAATTTCCTCCTCCTTCATATCTTCCTCACTCTTCTTCACTATGGTAGCTACCATCTCTCCCTCTACTCCATCTGACCCCTCATCCTCTAAAGAATTCATCAAACACAAATTCAGTGGGTCATCTAATAACATCTTTTCTTAATTTTGCTCTATACACTCTTACACTTCATCCAAAAAATAAATAGACTCATCCAAATCACTTAATGGATACTTTGTAGCTTTGTTCATGTCCATTACCAACTCTTCATTGTTAAATCATATGGTATCCTTTTGGCCATACACATCAATTAAAGCTTTTGCTATATTTAAAAATGGCCTCCTTATAATAAGTGGAACCTTTCTATCCTCCTCCATCTCCATCACTACAAAGTCTACAGGAAAAATAAATTTCCCCACTTTCACCAATAAGTCCTATATCAGTGCCTTTTATTTCCTTACTGACCAATTAACCAATTGAAGCCTCATACCTGTCTTCTTAAGATCACTGAGGTTCAATTTCCTACACATTGAATATGGCATCAAATTAATGCTAGCGCATGGGTCACATAAGGTATTACTAATAAAATTTTCACCTATTTCATAAGGCAAAGTAAAACTACCAGGTTCTTTTAATTTCTGAGGTATCTTGTTTATTATAACGACACCACAATTCTCTGTAAGTTGCACAGTTCCATACCCCTCTAATTTCTTTTTATTAAAACAAAGTTCTTTCATAAATTTAGCATAGTTAGCCATGTGAGCTAAAGCTTTAGCAAATGGCAAATTGATATGCAATTTCTTAAACATTTCTAAAAACCTGGACAATTGCTCATTTTTCTTTTCTTTCTTAGTTATAGCAAGAAATGGCAACCTATTCATATCAAGATCTTCTACATTGGAATTCACAGTGTTTTTACCTTTGTTAATGATTGAAGCATCTACCTTCACCTCTATCCTTAAGTTAAAGTCACTTACATTCCGTGTTGACTCCTCCTTACTTAAAGACGAAGATGACTTACCTTGTTTTACTTTTTGAGTTACCTCCTTGCCACTCCATAGTGTAATTGCCTTAGCCTTCTCCTTGGGATTTCTATCCACATTAGAAGGAAAAATGGCCGGTTGTCTATTGGAAATTGAATTAGCAAGTTGGCCTAACTATGTATCTAGGTTCCTCATAGAAGCGTTTTGGTTACGGTTCCATTGCTCTTGTGACTTTTACCTTATCTTTTGACTAGACATAAACTATTGTTGACTATTCATGAAGCTCACAAACATGTTTTTAAGGTTTGGCTTATTCTCTTGCACAGGTGGTCGTGGCTAAAATCCAAGTAGATGATATGTTTGATTCTAATTTGAACTTTGGCTTTAATGTTGTAGTGGTGGATATGGTGTTGGTAATAAGTGGTCACTTATGGATGGTAAGATTGGTTGTGATTATGGGTGGCATTTTAGTTGAAGGGAGCTCTTGGTTGAGTTTGAGATGATGAAGCTAATTGATTTCCCTCTCTATAAGAGAAATTTGGGTGGTTCCTCCAACCCAAATTGTAAGTATTACTATAAGGGTCATTCCTTTTAAAATCTCCCATTGCATTTACATCCCCCACTGCTATACTCTCTTGGACACTTTGTCCACTCTCATATAACTCACAACTTTGAGAAAAAGATACAACATTCTTCACTTTTAGCCCACTTTACTCTTTCATCATCAACTCCACTTTAGCTTTTAACATCGTAGCCTCATTAGTGTTAAGCACACCTTGCCTCTTTGATATTGCTCTTGTTGTTGCCTATTAAGAATCATTTCCTACCATTTAATCTAGTAAATTGAAAGCATTTTTCAGCAACTTATTCATAAAACTTCCATCGAATGCAGCATCTAAGAGAGATTGAGTAGCTATTGTAACTCCTGCATACAAAATAGTCATCAACGGATAAACAACTATCTTATGATATGGACAACTCCTTAACAGTCTCTTGAATGTTTCCCATGCTTTATGGAAAGGCTCCTCATTCATTTGATGATAGCTGATGATGCTATTTTGAATGCTTGTTGTCTTCATTGGAGGGAAAAATCTCATAAAAATTTCTACTGCAATTGTTCCTATGTCAATAGAGATTGGCTCGATAACATCTGAAGCCATTATCGTGCTTTGCCAATAAGTGTGAAGGGAAACAATTCTAACCAAAATGCATCTATTGTAATGCTTAAAATCTGAATTATGTCATTAACCTCTAAAAATATATCAAGATGTTGAGCAAGGTCTTCTAACTCTGAACTAGCAAATTAATTTCTCTAAACCATTATAATAGTAACTAGTTTCAATTCAAACTGTACAGCTCTAGGCAACAAAATAGTATGATGTTCTCCATTCCATTTAGGCATAGCATAATCTCTTATTGTTCTTGGCCTAGGCATCTCTTCTCTTGGCCTAATCAAAATTTCATCTTATGCCCTTGGCACTTGTTGATTCTTGGGAGGATTATCATCAATAAGAGGATTCAGATTCATGTTGTCCTCTCGATTAGCTCTTTTTTTTATGTAAGGTCTCTTTGATTTCAAGCTCGTAGGGCATTAGTTGCTCACTCTGGCCTCAATCTGTTCATGCACTATAAGCACCTAAAAAGAATTAAATAAACAAAATAAGAAAAAGAAAACACATACAAATAACAATCAAAACTCACAAACACCCCAATCCCTAGCAACAGCACCAAAAAATTAACACGACCTCAGCAAGTATATTGAATCAGCAAGTAATATTGTGTGTTAAAATTTAAGACCCATGAATATTATACCTAAGGGATTGTAGTTGCAAGAAATTGAGAATTATGAGTATGTTGAAGAATTCTTAGATTTTTGTATGATATGCTATTTAAACTATAAAAAATGCAAAAAATTAAAAATTAAAATAAAACTAGTTAAATTCTAATAATAGCTTAAGCAAAACAAAATAAAAATAAGATGACAATTAATCTAACGAACAATGTTGGTTAGGTTCACTCATCCTCCTTATACCTAAATGTGAATTTAATTAATCTTAAGTTATATAGATTGAATTGGGATAACTTAAGATTAATTCAATTCACATTTAGGTATAGGGAGGATGAGTGAACCTAATCAACACTCATCCTTAGGTTCACTCATCCTCCCTATACCTAAATGATTGGGTATAGATTAAATTGGGATAACCCTCTATACCCAAGCATCCTCCCTATACCTAAATGCTTGGGTATAGATTAAATTGGGATAACCCTCTATACCCAAGCATCTTATACCAGAGCAAGCTATTTTAATAAAAAATGTCCTATCCTGAAGCAAGTCTCATAATTAGCCTATGCGCGGGTGTAACATCCTAGGTTTGGGTTGCTTTTCCATCTTGAAGCCAAACAACCTGAGATCCCATCAATTTTACTCCAAAATTTAGTCCTAAGACCATAAAAACTACAACTTATCGAGTCTCCTCCCAGAGCAATCTCAAAGTTACCACTATTACAATAAAAAATAGAGCATAGATACATTTATGGATTTCAAACATTCAAATTAAGAACCCAATCTAGATAACATGATGAAATGATCCATCATAATAAGATTATATGATCAAAATATAAAAACCCTTGAAATAACATTCAAGATCCAGTAAAATAAACCATCTATCTATATATAAAATCAAATAAGTTCGATATTCACATTGGGTATTGGGGATTCAAAGATCCCCCAAACAATTGATTGACTGCTCATAATCCATTACAAAAGAGAAAAGAAAGAGTAAACCCAAAAATTCATCGTTGATGATTAAAACCCACCTAAATCTAAGTTTTTCTTCTTGAAGTCTTCAATAAAAGATGAGCTCCAAATGAAAATAGGAAATCAAATCTCTAAACTAGTGTAATATAATCTATTTGCAAGTATAAATCAATAAAATATGTATAAAAAACCAAAGAATGAAAGAACAAATGAAAAGAGAGAAACTAAATCTAAAAATTCGAGTTCCTCTACCAAACAACAAATATGCCTTTTATAATCCTGAAGGGGTCACGATCACAATGAATTTCTAGTGACTATGAGCTTCTTGAATAACTACTTCTAGATTGAAATGGGTCACAATCACAACCAATTCTTGCTAACCATAAGATGATCCTCAATTCCATTTTATATTGAAAATTGAATACCTCATGGTGGCAACTAAATCCTGCTAACCGTAAGGTGATGAAACTCAACATTTTGCCATAAATTCATTAGGTCACGGTCACAACCATTTGGTTGTCACTGTAAGGTACTTAAAAATTATGAAATTAAGCACAAATCACCAATAAATTCTCTCCAAAATGTATGAAAAATAGAATTTACTAAATTTGATAGAACTTATTGAAAATATAAAAAACAAAGCAACACACACAGAAAAGACACTTAAAACTAGATAGAAAATGACTAAAAACTAAGTACTAAATTGGATTTGTTAGTTAATTCAACAAAATTAGGTAAATAATTAATATTAATCATGTTGTATAAATTATATGATAAATGATCATCATCATAATAATAATAATAATAATAATAATAATAATAATAATAATAATAATAATAATAATAATAATAATAATAAGATCAATAAAAAAATAGGCAAACAAAGATTAATAGGATAACGAATAAATTCATTGTTAAATAAATACATGAATAAACATAAAAAGCAATTATATTAATAAAATAAATAATAAATAATATTAAAACTCATGAAAATAAGAGAAATTACTGAAAAATGAGTGAAGGGAGTGGGTTATGTGCATGGGAGAGGCTTAGGGAGTAAGTCACGAAGCAAAAAAGAAGAAAAAAAGGGCAAAAAGGTGAGTCACACCCTCAGAAATAAATCATGGTACAGGAACATGACTCACCTAGTGAGTCACGGCTTTGGACGTTGTCTCAACCCAAAACATATTCCGAGAACTGGAATGATGCCATTAACGACCAAAAATCATCAAAAGCTCACCAAAATGAAAATTTAACCATTTTAATGCACGAGAATGCTAAAAAAACTCATTATTATGCATAAAAACATGATTTAAATGGAGAAAATAAGATTAAAGAAAGAGAATTTGAAATTTAAAGATTGAACACAAGGAAGATGATGATGAATAGTAAACCTCTAAACATGCATTAAACCTCAATTTACATAGTTTTAATTCAATTTTCACATCTTGATGAGAGAAATAATCATAAATCACAATAAATAGCTTATAAACGAGCTCAAATCAAATAAATCACATAATTAGAAAAAATTAAAAAAATGAAAATAAATTTAATATTTACTGTAAATCTAATCTAACAATTGATTTAATTAATTTTGGGGTTCAAGAATATTACCTTCAGTATTGGTTCCATCATAGAACAATGAATAAAGTGCCTTTGCTTTCTTTCCCTATTTTTCTTGCTTTCTATTCTTTGTTTAAAGTTACTAAATAAGAAAAAAAGAATAAAAAAGAGAGAGAAAGACGTGAGAGAGAGAAAATTCAACCCCCTTAAAAATTTGTTATCTTTGATTAAATATTCCTTAGAAAATTAAATGTTTAGATAAGATCAACAAGATTTTTTTCACCTCTTTTTTTCCCTATTTTTGTATGAAAAATAGGTTTAGGGAGTAAGTCATGGTGTTGACTCGTGAGTCATTGACTTTGACTTTTTTTTTACTCTTGAAAACTATTATAACCTCACTAATAAGAAGAAAAGAGAAAAAACACCCAAAAAAGATTTTTAAACATTTAAAACCCACAAGAGAGCTCAAAAAGAATTTTGAGAATATAAAATTCAAGAGGAAGCCTGAAACTTCTGTTTCTTATCTATTTATGAGAAACCATTTTCTCATTAGGACAATTTGATCCGGATCCAGTGTTTACAATTCCCCCAATTTTAGGAAAATTAGTGTATTAGTGTTTGGGTTAGCCAAAGTTCAGAGTAAAGGATAGAAGACATGTACCTAAAGTGGTGAGCTTTTGATTGCATTGGACATGTACCACTCAAGGTAGTGAGTCTCTAGTTGGGTGGTTACCATTCGCTTGTCGATGTTTTAACCCTTGATCATTGGGGTAGTTACCATTAGCTTGTCGATGATTTAACCTTTGATCAATTGAGGTAGTTAGCATCAGCTTGTTGATGTTTTAACTCTTGATCGGTTGGGGTAGTTACCATTAACTTGTCAATGTGCTAACCTTTTATTCGTTGAAGATAGTGGTTGTCTCTTTGGCTGTGAAGTTTTTGTAATGAGGCAATCCACACAGGCTTGTCAATAAAACTGCACTATGTAATATTCATTTCCTCCATGAGGTTGGACTTATCACCTATTGAAAAGATTTTGATGCCTCTCAAAGAGGAATTCGTGCTCACAGGGAGCTTTAAATGCCTTTCAAAGAGGACTTTGATGAGTGACTCTCAAAAAGGTCTTATATGAAAGCCTCTTAAATAGGACTTTGAATTCATTGGAAAATCTTGTCATCCATAGGGGTGCTTAGATTTATGCTCATTGAGAGACTTTAAAGTCTTAAGGGCTTGCACTCATTGAGAGACTTACAGTTTTTGGAAATTTTAGAGATTTATGACTTTTTGGGTACCTTGCAAGAGGACTTTCTTTGGGGTCTTAGTGTTTTTGGATTTCAAAGCTTGAATTTTTAGAATATCTCATAACAAAACTTTCTTCTTTTAGGCTGCCTTATTGAAATACGGATTTTATTATTATTGTCTGTGTTTTCTTTGAAAGTTTTAAGTTGAACTTTTTAGGAAGGCTTAGTGCTCCTGAGAGACTTGGAATATGCCATGCTTAATGTTCACAGAGAGGCTTAGGTGCTTGCTGAGAGACTTAGATGCTCACTAAGGGGTTCAAATGCTCACTGAAAGGCTTAGATGCTCACTGAGAGGCTTGGATTGTCGGCAAGGGTTTTGTTCATTTTTGTTGGTTTGAGCTTGTTTGTTTGCTATTGTGTTTGGTTTTGAATTCATAAAGTCACACTTTGGGTAAGCTTTACATTTTCACAATTTGGGTAGATTTTGAATTTGTACAGTTTTGAGTGTACGTTGAATATTTACAGTTTTAAATGTATATTGAATTTGTACAATTTGGAATGCATATTGAATTTATACAATTTGGGATGCATATTGAAATTAAACAATTTGAATTTTTGTATCTTAGTGTATTTTGAATTTTTACAATTTGGGAGCATTTCAAGGCCTTATCATGGCATGCATAGATGACCTCGTCTCTAGAGATATTCCCCTTACATGATTTCTCTTATGGGAATTTTGTCTTGATTTGATTATCTGAGACTATCTCATGATTAACTTTGATGTGTGGAGCTCGTTCACATTTTCTTTACAAGAAATTATTCATGTGATTGTGCAAAAAACTATATATGTGCAATTTATGTGCAAAATTCACATATAGGTGCACAATCATGTATGTGAATTATGTGTGATGAGTGCCATATGTGTGATGTGTGCAAAGAGTTGCTTGCCAAAAAGCATTTAAAATTTTAAATAATTGCAACTCATCAAATACTTTAAGTTGGAATTTTACTCATCCTTGAATAAGTTGAATGGACCACATTCTCAACTTATTTAACCTCAACAAGAGAAGTTAAAGGGTCATTCTTAATGAAAAAATAGAAGAATAGGCATGTTAATACCAAGGTCTACTAAACCAATACATAAGCACAATACCTACTAGGAAATTTCTATGTATGTGTGCTAAAGGCCAAATCAAAATTTTGTCTTTTAAAAAGCAAATTCTGGATGCGAATTTAGGGAAGAGATCCAACTCAAATGCAAAAATGCATTAATGGCTTCCCGCTTGAAGCTCAAGAAACATCGTATGCCTCTTCTTACGTACCAAACCTTACTAGAAGGTCATCTCCACCAAGTTGGATGAGGCCAAACCCAGAATTAGGAGGCCTTACATAGGTTGTAACATTAGGACTAGGTGGCTGGCTATCAAAGAAAAGTTAGGTTGCTAGAGGAAAATGACCATTATGCTCTTAATTGCCAAGAGGACCATTCTCTATCTATTAGCCTGTTATCAAAGCACTCTTATATTTGGCTTTGGTGATTTTAAATTATTGAAGGCATTCTCGCATTTGGCCTTGATGAATTTCAATTTGATAGAAATTATTTGGGGGAAATAACTCAAGGTCTCCTTTTTCTTTCATGAAGTAATTAAAACCACCTCTAGCTTGTGTACTTAATGGTCCACATACATCGGTATGTATTAGCTCTAATAAGTCATTAGTCTTCTCACCTTTCTTGTTAAAAGGATTCTTTGTCATTTTTCCATGCAAACGTGGCTCATATGTGTCATAAGACTCTAAGTCGAATGACCCAAACACTCCAGATTTGTGGAGTCTTGAAATGCATTTTTCGTTTGCATGCCCTAATCGACAATGCCAGAAGTAAGTAGGGTTCAATTCGTTTGATTTAACCCTCTTTGTATTAATGTTGTATATAGACTATGTGTTTTGTAAATCAAGTATATAAAGGCCATTTTGCAACATGGCATTGCCATATGAAATGCCTTGGTGACGAATATGAGCATTGCCATTATTAATAACAAAATCAAATCCATCCAAATCCAAACAAGAAACTGAAATAATGTTTTCGCTCATAGCATGCACATAATAACAATTTTTCAATACTAAACAAAGTTTGGAAGGTAAAGTGAGTTGATAGTCGCCTATCTCTATGGCAGCAACTCGTGCTCCATTCCTCACACGGAGGTCCACTTCATTCTTCCCAAGTAACCGCCTATTTCTTAGTCCCTGCACATTTGAACAAATGTGAGAACCACAATCAGTATCCAATACCCAAGTGATAGAAATAGAAAGGTTAATTTCAACAACAAAAATACCAGAACTGGAAGCCTTGGCTCCATTCTTATTTTGTTTTTCCTTGAAAAGAGCGTAATTCTTCCTCCAATGCCCTATCTTGTTGCAATGAAAGCATGTGCTCTCGCTCTCTTTGAGCTTTTACACCTTGGGTTTGGATTGGGCCTGAGGTGCACTCCTATTTGAGTTGAACCTAGCCATGTCATTCTTGGGTTTTGCCTTTCCCTTTTCCTTTCCCTTAGCGGGTCCCTTCTTAATGCCCCCTTGAACCATAAGTACGAGATTGGTCTTTTGAATGTTCTCTTCAGCATTCTTAAGCATCCCATGAAGTTCGGTGACTTTCTTGTTCATTTCATGCATGTTATAATTCATAACAAATGGATCATAATCATCAGTCAATGAACCTAAAATCAAGTCAGTGGCCAATCCAAGCCCGAGGTACTCAAAATTTAGAAACCGTATGGTATAGCAAAGGCTTTTATGTAGTTTAGCATAAGAGATAAAGTATTCCTACCTCCTATTTAAGTTATGTTTGAATGAAAGAGAAAGTTCTTAGATTGAGGTCAAATCCATTCACAGTTGAGAATCAATTAAATGAAGTAAAATTTCAAATTGAAAGTAGATTAATAAGAAGCAATTATGTCAAAATTTTGGACATTGTCTGACAAGATGAATTAAATTTAATGCAAAAATGATTTAAATAAGTATACCTCCCATATTTGAGGAAAAAAAGAAAGCATCGTGGCGATTATCCTGAATGCATTAGGGAGATGATGGTTCTTGAAATTGAAATTGGCAAAAGGATGATGTTGAAGCAGTCATTTAGAATGCATAAAGGAGACACTGATCTTTAAACCTATAATTGAAAGAAAGTTATGTCGAAACCTTAGGCATTACTAAGCAAGATAAATTATGCTAGAAATACTCTCTGAAATTGGAAAAGGACAAAGTTGTGGTAATCTTATATGCACCAAAGAGGTGATGATCATTGGATCTAAAATTAAAAGAACAATTATGCCAAAATATTAGACATATAAATTAAGCTAGGAATACGCCCTGAAATTGGCAAAAGAATGGAATTGCGATGGCCATTATATTGACGTGAAAAATCTTTGAATTCCCCAGCTTTACAATTAGTGTGATGATCATAATGGTCTAAGAGAGCTATTAAGCAAGGATAGCAGAGCCTACTTTCTCTTTACCTTTAAGGTTATAAACAATGATATATACAAAAGTTTGTGTGCATAAGGAATTGTGCGTAAAGAAATATGCATAAAAATTATACAAGAGACACACGTAAGAAATTATACACCTACAGCAAGTTATGTGCAAAATATGTGCAGATAATCATGTGTGCAAACACATGTAGAAAATTATATACGAAACATTTACAAAATGTGTGCAAAAGAGAATGTATGTGTGTGTGAAACACATGCAAGGAGTTATATTTATTAGGACACTCGTGTTAAAAAAAACATATAGGAATACAAGAATGCATAAATGTATGTAAAAATGTAGGAATACATATAGAAATGCGAGAATGCATGTAGAAATGTAAGAACATATATAGAAATACAGGAATGCAAGAATGCATCAACGAAATGCAAAAATGCAATAAGTGTGCATAAATGTACGCATTAGATGGAGGGATGAATAAAATGCAAAGATGAAAGAAGTATGCATGAATGTATGGTCAACACCATAGGTGGCGAGGGGACTTGGTCTCGGATGTAAGTTTGTTGATAGCCCACACACATCTTTCCCAGAATTTTAGGTTTTTAGGCAAGTTTCTTTTGATTACCTCCCTTAGTTTTTTCTACTTTGCCTTCTTTCTAAGTTCCCTTGTTATTCACAGGGTAAATAATATATCGATGTTGTGCTTATAATAAAAGAAAGTTAATTTCCCTCACAAAATGCAATGTATTCATTCATTGAGTGTTGTGCCACGCTGAGCTTGTAATCCTATACTTTACTCAAAAGTTATGCTCCCTGGCTGAAGGATTTGTGGTAAATAAGGATACATTTTTTGCCCCTAGAACTCTAGATTGTGTCTTAAGTTGTGTGTAAAGCTTTTTATAAAAAGTAATATGAGTATCAAGAACTGCTATCGATAGTTTCCAAACTGGTATCTCAGGGTGGTTTTTTTCCTGAAAGACCTAACCTGTATATTGGATGACCTTTCACTAACATATTAACCCTTTATAATGGCATTATTTTGTTGAACTATCCTCTACTGACTGAGTCATGTTAGGCCCTATCATCTCCTTTAGAAAGAGCTACCTATATGGTCTAGCATAAAAAGACTTAAGGAGTGATTTTACTATTTTATTTGGTTACAAAGTATGGGTGACTAGCCCTGCAGTTGATCAAAGTAACCTGGCTAGAGTGCTCAAGGTTTCGTCTACCTTCAGACCCTATTTGATCCCCATTAAGAACTAAAGTTCAACTTTTGCAAACATTCATGCTTTTACTCTACATACTACCTAGTACCCTTAAACACTTAGAAATAGCAGAGAAGTCCTTGTTACGTGAGGTGCCACGTGACTATCTTAGAAGCAAGCCCACTTTAGAGTGTATGTCTCTATGCATGTCATGGGTTTCTTTTAATAGGTTAACCATATATTTATGCCTAAATTATGCATGTGTTCCTATTTACATGCATCATGTAGCTATAGCAGCAATCATGGCTAGCCATTTAATATAAAAACATAGATCTAATTCAATCTTAGGGGGTGACATCTCGCGTGCATCCAACTCCTATAGTTCATTAGCCATGATGGGTTTTTTTGGAATTCGAATGGGTTGGTTTAGGTAATTTGGGCTTGATGTTTAGGTTCATGAAGAAGAAATGGAAATTGCATACTGCAGTGTGCTTGTTATCTCTTAGGATGCCATTGTGGGTTTAGGCAAAGCTTTCATAATTTTTATTTCATCCTCTCAAGACTCACTTTAAGAGTCATAATGGATGCACCCAAGATATCTCTACATCCGAGATTGAATGACGACTCATGTTTATTGATCAATATCTTAAAAATGAGCCACGATTATCATTATATGTGTAATAAAATAAGACATTGCATACATAAGAAAGACTAATTTTTATTAACATAGTTAAAGAATACATATTTTAAAGACACATTTTCAATTACCAAAGGATAGCTTATTTTTTTTATCTCTTCCTACTATAGGTAAAAACAACAAAAAGTCCTTTGACATCTCAAGCTCTTTCTTCACTAGATAGTGCCCCCAAGATTGGTGATACCATTTACATTTGGCAACTACTTATCATTAGATCTGAGTAGGTAATGGCTAGATATCTATATGCCATATAAGTCTCAAGGCACATATAATTCTGGTAAATATGAGCCAGACATAGAAGCTAGTGATGACATAACCCTGTGATAATTTTATCTTTTCCTCTTTTTTTTGGGATTTGGCACTTTTTCAATGTCAATTCAATCTCGGACATGTTTCCTCAAAGCACAACAATAATCCATTTTATAGCCTATGTGTTGATGGTAGGCACAATACCAATTTGCTCTATGTTTAGATTGTCCCTAGCTTATAGTCGACTTAAAGGGTAAAGGCTATAGTTTCCCCTCCTTAACAAGATGATCGAGGTGCCAGAACAACAATTTTCCCATTCTTACAACTGTTTTTACTATTGATACCTCTACACCTTTATCATCATTGCCTCCATGATTACTGTTATTTTTGCCATCCTTGTTAAAGTTATGGTGGGTAAAGTTGGTCATTTTTTCCAAATGTTCAGCCTCAGCTTCATGGCTATGTCCTTTAAAAACTCTTAATCCTTTAAGCCTTTCATTTTGAGTTTGTCTTTGAAATAAGGATTAGCATTTTAAATGAACAACCTAATATGATTAGCTGTCTCTAGCTTTTCCATCATCTCCATTACCTTATTCCTCCATCGGGTAAGGTATTCATGGAAAGAATCTTCTAGTTTCTAATATAGTAGCTCTTGATCTTTCAAGGTCACCTCTAATCTAATGCCACAATCATACTGCTTTAACAATTCTTCTATTAGCCTATCCTGGTCTTTCCTTGTTTCTCGGTCTAGCCCATAGTACCAACTAACAAAAGGGCCCATAAGACTAAGGCCAACGTATTCAACCTTTTATCATTTAGTGAGGGTGGTCTCTTTCATCACTGTAGCATATTGCTTTATGTGACTTCTGGATCAAAAGTGCCATCAAACTTAAGCAAATTTGGCATTTTAAACTTTTGTGATAACACTTTCCTGCTATCCAAATCCCTATCTTCTATGTCAATACCCTTACCTATTGGCATTAATCGGGGCACAACCTTCACATTTTCCTCTATCTTTCTTAAGGTTGGATTCTCTATTCTGGATACTTTTCTTTTTGAAGCTTGGATACATTCATCCTCGAGGGTATAACCCTTATATTCCTTTTGGTTAACTAAGAGAATAAGCAGTTCCTTAATACTATAATCGGTAGTAGTTGGAAAGGCTATAACCGCAGTCGTACGAGTCTCCTCGACCTTGGTTGATTCAACTTGACTAGTAGCAGGGGCTACAGGGTTTGTTCCAAAAGTAAGCACCAAAACATACACCATTTCACTCATTATTGACCTTATTCTTCTTTCAAATTCCTCAAATATTTTGTCAAATTCTTGAGGATCAAAAACCCTAATCTATTGTAGATATTTCATGGTTGTATGTCGTGAAGCTACTCTAAAGATATCAACCAAACCTAAATCTAATCTTGGTTATATTTCTAATCTAGCCTGCTCTACTAAAGACTCTGTGACAAGATGGCCGCTTGGTTCCCTAAACCACCTAGGTGAGTAGTCTAAGATGGTTGCAAAATCAAGGGGTTAGAATGATACATGCCAAAAATTTATACCAAAATTATATACACAAAATTAAATGCACATATAAAACGAGATGTATGGAATTTATTATTTTCTTATAATTTATTTCCAAGAACATGTTAAAATAGCAATGGGGAAATAAAAGTAAAGTCCAATGTAGCATGACAAGCAATGCATATATGTATAATATATATATAATAAGGATATGTGTACAAAATATGGCACAACGTGATAATGAATGTACATGACACACAATGTATATGTATATGACATGTTTCAAGCATGATGATTTATGTACACAAGGTATGACATGGTATATAAGTGAATGCACATGAATATAATGTATGCCATGCTATAAACATGTAGGTATATGATAAACGGGATATATTCACAATGTATGACATGGCACAGAAATATGTATTCATGATATATAACATGTATTTCCATGGTATATGTTGCATATGGCGTATAGTATAACAATCTACAAAAGATAGGACACGTGTTCAGAACATATCTCACATGTAATGGGATGTAGTATAGTGGTATGTATACACACAACATGAGAAAAAAGAGCATAGCATGGTGAAATGCACACGACATGGCATGCAATTTAACATGAGATGTGCATGGCACTTGCTTTGTACATATGATCCAACATGAGGTAAATGTGATGTCTACATGCACATGCATATGGTAGTATGCATAAGACATGACTCGATGACTAATATAAACATGTTACGACGTACGCTGATATATTAATGATATGATACATGTCAATTGTGCACATATGATGATGGATGTTTATATGTGCATGCTACAATGTATGTTAATATGTGCCCATGATGGTGGATGTATATTGCTACAATGTATATTAATATATACATGCGATGATGGGTGTAATGCCAATGGGATAGCAAATGTGTACATGCATATGCTATAGTTTACACTAATATGTGCATGTCGTGGCACATGCTAATATACACATGTTATAATACTTGATGGATATTTAAGTATACACGCCATGACTCATATATGTTCATTTTTACATATTATAATAGGGCAACAAATGTTTATACATTCAAGTCATAACAAAATGTCAACATGTTTATGTTATAATATATGCTCACATGTCACATGTATGTGTCGAGATGCATGTCTATATGCTCATACTATACCAGATGTCAACATGCATATGCACGATGAATATATGTGCATGTCATAATGAATTATCGGACACTCGTCATTGTGCACATATGATAGTGAACATTTACATGTAAAGGAAAATATGCATATGGTAGATGCTATAAGGATTGTCTATATGCATATGTCATGATGTATGTTAATATGTATATGGTAGACGGTATAAGGATTGTCTATATGCATATGTCACGATGTATGTTAATATGCACATGTCGTGACAAGCATTACTATATGCATACAGGATAGGCATATGCACGTGTCATGATACATGATAATACATATGTGCTATGACATGTATTAATATATAAATGCACACTAGATATATGTTCATGCCATGATAATATTAATTTATTATTGTTTTATTATTATTCGCACTTTTTCACATGGTAACAATGCATATAGGATGGTTTAAAAGAATGAATATGTTAGGGATGCATATGATGCATAGGTCAATCATTGCATTATGATGATGATGCATGAGCATGATACATATGATATGAGTCAATGCATATGTTGTATGTGAATGATACATATATACTATGTCTGATGCATGAGTATGTTAGGCATACGCATGATACGTTGGATGGATAAACATACAACGTATGCATGTGATAATGCACAATGTAAAAGATTCACTTTATATATGGAAATTCCAGGCATACATATGGTGTATGGCATACGTGTGATGCATGATGTATGAACTTGTAATACACATAATAAATGGTGAATATATTACACATTGATACATAGGAGCGATGCAGATGAATGACATACATATGATGTGTGACTCAAATTCTAGCATAAAATACAATGATGTGTAATATACAAGTGATGTATGAACACAACATTCATATGGTGCATGGAAGAATTCTATACAAAGCAAGATGTGTAAGCTAATGCAAAATGTGCATTTTCATGGCACACATAACAAAACATACACATTTTCACAATAAATAGAATTTACATATAGGATGCACGTGTTTCATATTATTATTTATTTGCATACAAAATGAAATGCATGAGAATGCATATTTTCATTTGTTAGAAAATTATGCACATAAAATTTACGTGTTTAAATGAAATGATATGTGGAAGAAGAAACTATACTTATGAGATGAGATACACATACATCAAAATTCTATGCACATAAAATGCATATTTTATTATTTTTTATTATTACCATTATTTTGTTAAAGATGTGTGCATATGCAGCATAGAAAAACACAAGCAAAAGAAAGGAAAATACTCCCAACCTTATTACTCCCACACAGAGGGTCGTATGGCCTCTTTTCTAAGTGGGATTAGCTCATAGGTTAACAAGAACCCAATGAATGTGTATGGTGTACAGTAAAAAATTGACAACATGGTCTCTCTTTATTGAAAGTGCATACGGATGGATTTTAGCTATTGAAATGCGCCTATTAGGGTATGAAATCTTTGATAAGCTGACATTTAAATTCATTGGGATCTATTCAATATATAAGGGCCCACATCACAAGCAATATATTATGGCATATGCCCCCTGGTGGAAGTGTCTATACCATTACATAGGCTTTCAGTATGGTAACACAGCTTTAGGGCTTCCCATTCATGGTCTCTACCAATGGGTCTAGCTCATCACAAGCATAACGATCGATCGAGTCACCATTTGATATATCAAAAGGTATGAAGGTTGGGTTGATGGTCCTTCTCAACACTTTTCTAAATTGAGTGAACATAGGGTTATGTTTTGGGAATGCATCAGGGCTAAAAGAGGGATGTCCAACTTAATTCTAATGCCCTAACATGAATGCAATGCGATTTATTTCAAAAAGAGATAAATCATATTAATCTCTAAACTCATTTATATTAAACCAACCAAAGTTACTTTCACAACAAAATCTCATGGTTCCCAATGGAGTCGCCAATGTGACACGTGCCAAACCCTTTAGGCATCTGGTTTGCTCTTGAAAACCCACTTTTATGGCTCAAAATTGGATCAAGGTTCTTTTGACTCATGAAGGCTAGTTGCTTCACAATAGATGGAATTTTATTCCTATCTATTATTGGCAATCAACCTACGAGGGCATGTGTTGGGCACTATAAGGCAGGTATCACAGAGTCGCCACCCAATAAAATATTAAAAAAATGAGTTCTAACCTTGTGAAGCCAAAACCAGAGATAGTTCAGACTTTACTCCTATTAATACCTTTGGTTAATATTATATAAATGAGTTTTAATGATTAATTTACTTTATCTTTTTTCCTCACACGAGTTATCTTGCTGAAAAAGTAAAGTGCATTCAAGCACATTGGAAAGCTGTAAAGAATGTATGTGAAAGTTATATAAGCATGGCGTGGAAGACATTTAAATAATATAATAAATGTAAAGATAAAATTATACATAAATCAAAAAATTAATTAGGTTCATTTGGATAAAGACATTGATCCTTGCATGCATATTTACAAAAAGGCAAGCATTTCAAATGTATTTTTAAGTAAAAATGGGATATTTGATCCCTTGCGGCTTTGAAAGAAATAATCATGTAAATTATAAAGATAAAGCCTTATTTTTATGTGTTATTTTGTTTGTGAAAATTAGGACATTAGTCCCTTTTATTATAGAAAAATCTCACTCAAACTTGTATTAAATCATTTAGTAAATTCTTAACTTAACACTCGAAAAAAAATTATTTGCAATAAAAATAATGAAATGAACGAATAATAACAACACAAGAAAGAAAAGACATGCGAAAATTAGGTTATTGTTGGATTTGGGAACATTGGTTATGTATATTTTATAAAATAATAGTTTATGTGATTTTTGGGATAAAAAGTGGACATTGGTCCATTTTATGTAAAAAAACCCAATTAATTAAGTAGAAAAGAATTAATGTGAATTTTCCTAATTATTGTGAAAAAAATAATTTATTACTAAGCTATTATAGCTAATTAAATAAAAAAACATGAGAGAATATAATAATATAGGCTCAAAATAAATAAATAGATAAATCCTAAGCTAAGCCACTCTGCCTTATTCTCAAATCCAACTCGTCATAAGGATGGGTTATGTACATTAAGGGGACAAAAAACAACAATAGGAGTCGATAATGAATTAAATCAAATAATAATAAAAATTAGTTAATTCAAATAAAATAGGTAAATAATTAATATTAAGCATGTTGTATAAATTATATGATTAATGACCGTATTAATAATAAAAGGATCAATAATAAAATAGGCAAACAAAGACTAATAAGAATATCAAATAAATTCAATGTTAAATAAATACATGAATAACACGAAAAAAGTAATTATATTAATGAAATAAATAATAAATAATATTAAAAATCATGAAAGTAAGAGAAATGAGTGAAAAATAAGTTGAGGGAGTGAATCACATGCATAGAAGAGGCTTAGGGAGTGAGTCACGGAGCAAAAAAGAAGAAAAAAGGGCAGAAAAAGCAAGTCACACCCTACGAACAAGTCACACCCTGAGTCACAGTCCAGGACCATGACTCGCCCAGTAACTCATAACCTCAGGCCATAACTCAACCCAGAAACATGTTCCAAGCACTGAAATGATTCCATTAATCGCCAAAAATCATCCAAAGCTCACCAAAATGGAAATTTAACCATTTTAATGCATGGGAATGCTAAAAAACTCATTATTATCAATACAAAAACATGATTTAAATGGAGAAAAACAAGATTAAAGTAAGAAAATGAAATTCAAAGATTGAACACAAGGAAGAAGAAGATGAATAGTAAACCTCCAAACATGCATTAAACCTCAATTTACATAGTTTTAATCCAATTTTTACATCTTGATGAGAGAAATAATCATAAATCACAATAAATAACCTATAAACAAACTCAAATCCAATAAATCACATAATTAGAAAAAATAAAAAAAAATGAAAATAAATTGAATATTTTCTATAAATCTAATCTAACATTTGATTTAATTAATTTTAGAGCTCAAGAATATTTCCTTCAGTATTGGTTCCATCAAAGAAAAATGAATCAAATGCCTTTAGCCTTATTTCCTTATTTTTCTTATTCTCTATTATTTGTTTTTTTAAAGTTACAAAGGAAGAAAGACAGAAGGAAAGGGAGAGAGAAGGACGTGAGAGAGAGAGAGAGAGAACAAATTTAGCCCTCCTAAAAATATGTTATCTTTGATTAAATATCCGTAAGAAAATTAAATGTTTAGATAAGATCAAGAGGATTTTTTCACATCTTTTTTTTCCCTAATTTCATATGTAAAATAGGTTCAGGGAGTGAGTCAGGGCCTTTGACTTTAACTTTGACCGTTCACTTTTTTTTAACTCCTAAAACCTATTTTGACTTCACCAACAAAGAGAAAAGAAGAAAAAACACCCAAAAAAAATTTAAATGTTGAAAACTCACAAGAGAGTTTAAAAAGCATTTTGAGAATATAAGATCTGGGAGAAAGTTCAGCACTTCCATTCCTTGTCTATTTATGAAAAATCATCTCTTTATTAGGTAACTCTAATCAAGAGCCACCTCAGGACCTAGTGTTTACATAAGGATACCCATAATTTCACGGACTCGTGATGGCATTGCTAGGACTAAAGCAAGTTTGCAAAAAGTCTGCAACATAAAATTGCTTGAGAGTGTACAAGCTGATGACATTGATGTCATAGTGCATAATATAGTTCATATACATGAACAAATGTAGAATTGCATTTAGATTGGTGGCCTATATCTAGTAAGGAATGATAAGGTCTTATTTGAAGTGATGCTGAATGCTTTCAAAAACCATAAAAAACTGATGAACTTGATGAGAGAGATTCAGTTCATGGGAAATAGATTTTATGAGAAATCTATTATCCAATTCTTGTTAAGGCTTACCAAAAAGGGAATGTTAAGGAGCAACATTCTATCTATGATGGTATTGAGGAGTGGACAAAGTGTCTATGATCCATGGCTTCAACAACCTATTTATAGAATACTTTTTAGTTGTTGAAGATGGTTAAATATTCAATCCCTAAGATGAGACAAATTTTGTGAAATCTAAACTTCTAGAATAGTTGACAAAAGGGTTAATTTTAGTTAGTGCTTTTTTATTTTTGGATTTATGTTTCCCTTTATCTAATGGACATAAGTGTCTTAGAATTGAATTGTTGGATTTTATTTATTGATTAAATAAATGTGTTTATTTGGATATCGTTATGGCTTTTAACTTTGTAATAGATGTGCTTATTTAATAGTTAAATTAAAACTTAATAAATTAAACTAGTAAAAATCCCCTCTTAAGTTTGATAACTTAAAATCCAATAATTCAAATTTACTATGCATAAAATTCTAATATATAAGGTTGGACATTAAGACTTAGAGCGTAATTAAATACTATAAGTAGCCTTTTCAAATTTAAGCCTAATTGAAAACTTTACTAAGTTATTATTTCGAATGCATAGCAAATAGCAAGTGTTGCCAAATTCTCCTTTAATGATTTGCAATTTTATTCCATTAAAGATCAAAGGATCTAAAATGGCTATTGATTCCAAATCAATTGTTTCCAAACTAAACAAAGATGTGAAATTAAATGGTAACAATTATGAAATCTAGAGTATGAAAAACTAGTATATGCTTGAAAAGCAAGAGGCTATGGAACCTTTGAATTCGGTTATAGATGAACTTGAGGACAGCACCACTACCTAACATAGGCAGGATCGAGATGCTTATATGTCATGGAAAAAGAAAAATTTAAGTACTCACACCATCTTGCTGAGTGCGATGGATGCTGACATCATTAGGCAATTTCGCTAGTATTAGACTGAAAAAGATTTATGGATCACTTTACAGGAGAAATTCAAAGGCGTGTCTTTAACTAAGCTCCAATCATTACCAATTAAATTTGATACTTATCAGAAGAAGTCTGATCACAGCATACAAAAACATCTAAGAGAGATGAAAACATGATATTTAAGCTTAGTGAAGCTAGTCATATACTGACTAAAAAGCAATAGGTCTAAGCTATCATCCATTATTTACTTAAGATTTAGGAGCATATGAAGATGCAATTGACTCACATAAACAAAATAAAGATATTTGGGGATGTTGCTTGTCATCTGGAACTTGAAGATGACTATCTGGTGATAATTAAGATCAATATTGAGGTGCATATGGCACAATCCTATTATAGTGGAACAAGTTCTAACCAGAACAAGAGAAAAAGGTCCTGAGATTAGGGTAAATAAAAGGTTAAAGAGCCTAAGAAGCAAGAAGTGAGATAGAATACTAAGAGCTCTAAAGGCAATAAAAAAGTCAACATTTTAAAAGTGAAGTGTTTTAATTGCCAACAGAAAGGATAGTATGCAAGAGATTGCATTATGCCCAAATAAGTACACTATTCAAACTCAAAAGTTAGTGAAATTTGTGTATCTAGTTTTGTATTCCTAACTGATTGTCATCTTTTATGGGTGATAGACTTAGGAATAATGGACCATGTGACAAGGAATCGAGATACCTTTGTCGAATTCCCACAAATCCCAAATGGAGCTAAATGGAATTATGTGGAAAACAATGCCAGAGTGGCAGCTCAAGGGATTGGCACATGTAAATTAGTTTTGTGTGAAGGCCAAACCCTACTTTTGTATGATATACTTTATATCTTGGATATTCATAAGAATTTAATCTTTGTTTTAGCTTTGATAAGACTTGGTTTTTATTTACATTTTAAGGATGACAATATGTATTTATGTTTGGATACTATTTATTATAGTTTTGGTATTATTTTCGAACGATTTTATTATTATGGATATTGATCCAGATTATGTGAATAATACTAGTTTTTCTTTAATTTCCTCTTATGCTTCACATAGTTATGAGAATAATGTGAAATTGTGGGCATGCTAGGTTAAATCACATTAGGCAAGACCAAAGGAGTCGGTTAGCTGAAGTAGGTTTATTAGGTGACTTAAATGAAATTAATTTAACTACTTGCAAGTATTGCCTAAAAGGAAAACTAGTTAAAAAACATTAGAAAAAGGAACTAGTGTCGAATTTTTGCAATTAATCTATTATGATGTATGTAGTCCAATGAATGTAAGGGCAAGGCATGAGACCTACTATTTCATCACATTTATAGATGACTATACTAGGTATGGTTATGTCTACTTGATTTCTCACAATTCAGAAGTGTTGAGTTGTTTTAAAACTTATATGAACTTAGTTGAAAATTAATTAGATAGAAAAATAAAAGTTTTAAGAACTGATCGAGGTCGGGAATATCTTTCGGATGAATTTAAAGCTTTATGTTATGAAAAAATAGTTTAGCATTATTTGTCCATTCCTAGAACTCCATAATAAAATCATGTTGGAAAAAATGAGAAATAAAACTCTCCTGGATATGGTAAGATCTATAATGGCTAATGCAAATTTTCCAATCTCGTTTAGAGAAATGCTTTATTAACTTCTATATACGTTCTAAACTGTATGCCCTCTAAATCTATCCCATCCACTTCTTATGAGTTATAAATTAGTCAATAGCTTGACTTGAGCCATTTATGACCTTGGAGTTATATTGCTTATGTCTATGATACCTTTAAAAAATTTGGGAAATTGTGATTGAGAGGTAAAAAGAGTATATTTGTGAGATATTCTAAAGTATCAAAAGGATATTTTTTCATGGGTAGGCAAAAAAATGGCATAGTGACAAAATTTGAATCACAAGACAGCATATTCTTAGAGAATGAATTTCCAAAGTTAGATAAAGTTAATGAAGATTTCACTTTTTATAAAACTCAAGAAAATGAACTATCAGGATCACTTCATCCGAGTGGGAGGGTATTAGAGGAAGAAGGTCAAGATCCTTTTTCACCAAAAGATTTGAGTGGAAGTATTCCTGAATCCAGTGGGAGTATAGACCTTGACCTAGTAGGAGCATTCCAAATTACGATAAATATATGGGAAATGTTTATCAAGAGGTGAAATTGCAAAAATTTATAAGGAAAAGTGCTCCACACCGACGATTTGAGATTGAAGGCTCGAATGAGGCCTTTTTAGTTTCTCTACAAGATGAAAAAGAGCCTAAAAATATATAAGAGGCTCTTTCTTACCCAGTTAACAAAAATGGATTAAAGTAATGAAAAAAGAAATAACATTTATGAGATCAAACCACATTTGGGAAATTATTAATCTACTGAAAGGACACAAACCAATTAGGAATAAGTGGATTCTTAAGGTAAAGTGAAAAGCTGATGGAAGTATCGAAAGATATAAGGCTTAGCTAGTCACTAAAGGTTTCACACAACAAGAAGGGATTGACTATAAGGAGACTTTCTTATATGTTGTAAGATTTACATCCATAAGGTTAATTTTGGTCATAATGGCTAGTTTGGACCTAGAGCTACATCAAATGGATGTGAAGACTGTTTTCCTCAATGGAGTATTAGATGAAGAAATATATATGGAACAACTTGTAGGTTTCATTGAAAAAGGTAGCAAACATAAGGTTTGTTGATTGAAAATCTATAGCCTTAAACAATCTTCAAAACAATGGTATTTGATATTTCATAAAACAACTATGGGTTCAACATGATTGATGAACACCATTGTGTTGATTACAAAAGCTTTGAAAATAAATTTATCATTTTGACATTGTATGTAGATGACATACTAATGATAGCTGGAAATGATAAAGGATACGTAAATGAAATCAAATATTTGTTATAATGCAACTTTGAAATGAAAGATATGAGTCAAGAAGATTACATTCTTGGAGTTAAGATTTCAAGAGATTATTTGAAAGGTTGTTATCTCTTATATCAACAAAGTCCTTCAATGGTTTAACATGCAAAATTGTAAACCCATTGATAACCCCACCACCAAGAATCAGTTTCTTAGCAAAGGTATGTGTCTTAAGGCACTAGAAGAAGTGGAACGCATAAGGAGCATTCCATATGTCACTGTCATGGATGGTCTAATATATACAATGTTGTTTACAATACCTAACAAATGCTATGCAGTAGGCATAGTAAGTAGATATCAATTAAACCCAAGTAAAGCACATTAAAAAGCAATCAAAAAGATACTTAGATACCTCAAAGGTACCATAGACTATCCTCTCTATTATCAAGGCAAGGATTCATAATTGAAAGGATACATAGATGTTGACTATGGAGGAGATATGGATGAGAAGAAATCCACTTTAAGATTTATATTCTTGCTTGGCAAATGTGCCATCTCATGGAATAGCAAGAAATAAACTTGTATAGCCCTGTCAACAATGAAAGCTAAATTCATCGCTTCCTCAGCTACAATACAAGAAGCAGTTTGGCTAAAGAGGTTTATGAACCATTTAAGAGTAACTACTTTAGAAGATCCAATGACGGTTTATAGTGACAGTCAATTGTCAATTGCTTACATCAAAAATTAAAAATTTCATAATAGGATTAAGCATATCGACATTAACTATCATTACACAAAAGATATTGTTGTACGAGAAAAAGTGAACTTACAGTTCTTTTCCATACAAGATATAATGGCGGATCAATTGACTAAACCTATAATAAGAGATGAGTTTGAGAAACGCATTAGATCTTAGCATTTGCATAGGATTTAATTTGTACTTTTCACCTATGTAATCCCTTAACATTATTATTTATGAATAGGTCGAAGGTGCAAATTGTCTCCTAAAGTATTGCCAAAAGTTCAATTCAACCCTTAAAGTTTAATTTGGTGCAATGTCACCCCTAATGTTTCAAAATTAGAGCAATTTTCCCCTTAAAATACTAGTCCATCAGTTTGACCATCCTCCATCAATTGATTGTTGACGTGGTGACATAGATGACATATGGCACTCTAGGATTTGACACATATAACATGACGTGGCTAAAAGGGGACACGTCAGCAGACACATGCCCAATCTTTAAGTGCCATGTGTCATCCATATCGCCACATCAATGGTCAATAGATGCAAGATGATCAAACTAATAGAGTTGTCATTTTGAGGGCCAACTTACCCCATTTTTGAAATATTAAGGGTGACATTGCACCAAATTAAACTTTAGGGGTTGAATTGCACTTTTTGCCAAACTTTAGGGGATGATTTGCACCTTTAGCCTTGTGAATAATAATTAAGTTCATTATTAGAAATACTTTAATGTGTGAATATTTACTATTATTGATTATGAGATTGAGCATGTCGGATAGAGAAGTAGCCCACTCATATGGATGTTTAACTTAATTTTGCTAATGAGTTGACAAAGACTAAGACGAGGTGAAATTTTAAACATATGATGAAGCTTAAAAGCCTGTTCAAAATAAAAGTACCATCTTGTAGATATTACAAGAAAAGTCTTATCAAGGTACAAGATAAAGACATACATGAGGTTGCATGCTTTGGATTAAGATCCAAATTTGCGTTATGTGTGATCCTATAGTAAGTTAAACGTAAATGCCATTATCTATCCAAAAGTTAGAAGTAGTCCTTAAATAGGTGGACTAAGGTTGGATGCTTTGGCGCATCGTAACTTTATGCTTCTGTATGGTGTTAAATATATTTTGTGAGACATGCACTCTTTAAAGGGAAGGAAAGAACACCATAACACATGTTTTATACCATGTGTACTTAAGTGACCAAGGGATGGAAATTTAATAAGTAAACGATCTCAACTTTCTTTCATGTGAAACCCTATTGGATATTGGCCCTTAGAACCCTTAATTTATCCCTAAAGTATGCTTCAATGTGGCTAGCTTAATTAGTCTCCAAAAGGCTCTAGAATAATTTGGCTTGACAGATCTAACTAGAAAAGCAAGTTGGAACATGATCGATGGCATATAATAAGAGGGAAAGATAGCCTTTTGATCACATTTAATAGTTTTGTGGTTCATCGGTATACCTATTGTAGCTTCTATAAATAAAACACAATAGTGAACATGAAATTTTTTTTGTGAGATCATGAGTCGAAACAATGAATTGAGAAGGCAATCTAGGGTTAAGCATATGTAAAAAAGAGGATATTATTGTTTGAGATATTATATATTCCTAACAAGTGTGTAGTACTAGTGCTCTCGATGTATGTTGGTCACACTATCTTTCTACCTATATGACTGGAGATATTGACTGTAAATCATTCCGTCATGTGCGAGTAAAAGATGATAAAGTTTGGATACATCCATGACTCTATTTAGAATAAATCCTTATCAAATTAGGATTATCTTATCCTGATTCAAAAAGAATCAGAGTTCTACTAGGGTTATGACTATAGTAGAACCTTTATAAAAAGGGGATTACAAAACTTTTTTAAGGTTACTAAATTACTGACTCTGATTCACACATCAAGAAGAATTCTATTCTCCCATACTATTTTCTCTACATCTCTAAAAGGATTTTAGATTGTGTATTTGTTGTCTTTTTCCTAGTGTATTTACTTATGGTTAAAGACCTAACTAGTGACATAAAAAAAATCATGTGCTAAGGTTTATGCGCTATGAGAGGTAAATATATTTTCTCTCATTATTTGCATGTTTATTTGTTCGCATGTTTTCCATCAATTGTAATAAAAAGATAATTTTAATGTTTATTTACTAAAAATATGTATTATAATAATATTTTAGAAAGTCATATATCATAATATTTATAAATTACAAAAATATTGAAAATTTTAAGTGTAAAAATTAAACTATAATATATGTAATATATATAAATCGATTAACCGTCGGTCAACGATTAACCGTCAATTTTAATTTCTTGATCAACCTAAATTGTCACCCTAAATTTTTGGTTTGGTTTTGAATTGATTTTTAACTTTTGGTTTTTTTTTCTCCCCTAAATTGTCCGCTAAGTCCCTTTTCTCTTTCTTTTTTTATCTTTTTCCTCATAATACTAAAATTATTTTGTTGTTTTATATTTGATCAAGTTTAGCAGAATCACGTATTTAAATCAAAATGAATTTTTTAAATTTTTATTCACTCGAAGGAAATATGATTTTTTTTATTTTTAAAATTTTTAAAATATTTTATAATCTTATTATATATATATATAAGTTGTTTTAGTTATAAGAGTACTGTATTCTATATATAAATATAATTTAGGATGACCCTAGGAATGATCATGGGGTGGGGAATCCCCATCCTCGATGGGAAACCGCCTCGAATGGGATGGAAAATTCTTGAAAAATGATTACAAAAAAATAGTCAAATAGCAACGAAATTCATTCTGTTGCTAATTTAGCAATGGAATACCAATTTCTTTGCTATTTAGCAATGAAAAATAAATTCTGTTGCTAAAATTGGTTGAAGTTTTAGGGATTTAGCAACGGAATACAAAATGGTTGTATTCCGTTGCTAAAAATGAGGGAGATTTTCGTTGCTAAAAATGGCGGCACTTGACCACGGGAAAATTTGGGATGAAAATTAGCAACGAAAATTAAATTCTGTTGCTATTTTTGCTAAAATAGCAACGGAATATAAATTTCGTTGCTATTTTATGTCGAATTTAGTGAAGGTATAAATAATAGCAACGAAATTTTTATTCCGTTGCGAAAATAGCAATGGAATTTTTGTTCCGTTGCTAAAATAGCAACAGAATATAAATTTTGTTTCTATTTTATGTCAAATTTAGTTAAGGTATAAATAATAGCAACGAAATTATTTTCGTTGCTAAAATAGCAACGCAATATTTTTCTGTTGCTAAATTAAGTGCCAGGATGTGATGCTAAAATTTTGGAGGAAAATTTAGCAACGGAATTTTATTTTCGTTGTATTCCGTTGCTAAAAAGGAGGGAGATTTTCGTTGCTAAAAATGGCGGCACTTGACCACGGGAAAATTTGGGATGAAAATTAGCAACGAAAATTAAATTCTGTTGCTATTTTTGCTAAAATAGCAACGAAATATAAATTTCGTTGCTATTTTATGTCGAATTTAGTGAAGGTATAAATAATAGCAACGAAATTTTTATTCCGTTGCGAAAATAGCAATGGAATTTTTGTTCCATTGCTAAAATAGCAACAGAATATAAATTTCGTTTCTATTTTATGTCAAATTTAGTTAAGGTATAAATAATAGCAACGAAATTATTTTCGTTGCGAAAATAGCAACGCAATATATTTCTGTTGCTAAATTAAGTGCCAGGATGTGATGCTAAAATTTTGGAGGAAAATTTAGCAACGGAATTTTATTTCCGTTGCTAAAATAGCAACGAAACTCAATTTTCGTTGCTAATTTTAGAAAATAGCAACGAATATTCAATTTCGTTGCTAAAATTTTGGGGGAAAATTTAGCAACGGACTTCCATTTTCATTGCTAAATTAAGATTATTTGAGAAAAAAATTTTGTTCCAAAAAACTGCAGCGGAATTCATTTTTCGTTGCTAATTTGAAAAATTGCAACGGTATTCATTTTCGTTGCTAAATTAAGATCATTTGAAAAAAAATTGTCCCAAAAAATAGCAACGGAACTCATTTTCCGTTGCTAATTTGAAAATAGCAATGGAATTCATTTTTCGCTGCTAAATTAAGATCATTCGAGAAAAATTTTTGTCACAAAAAATAGCAACAGAATTCCATTTTCTTTGCTAAATTAAGATTATTCGAGAAAAAAATTTTGTTCCAAACAATAGCAATGGAATTCATTTTCCGTTGCTAATTTGAAAATAGCAACGGAATTCCATTTCCGTTGCTAAATTAAGATCATTCGAGAAAAAATTTTGTACCAAAAAATAGCAACGAAACTCATTTTCCATTGCAACGGTGAAAATAGCAACATAATCCATTTCCATTGCTAAATTTAGATTATTCGAGAAAAAAATTTTGTTCCAAAAAATAGCAACAAAATTCATTTTAACGGAAATCTAATTCCGTTGCTAATTTGAAAAAATAGCTGCGATTTTCTTAGCCCTAAGTATAAAAGCTGCAATTTTCTTTGGCTCTATATTTTTCTGCCTCAAGCCTCTCCTTGTCTCTCTCTCTCTCTTGCTCTTCATCAAGGCCTCTTTCAATCTCATCTAAAGGTACTTATTTTTCTCCCAATTTTTCTTTTTTTGTTAGTTGTTGTTTATTTGGGGTTAGATATCCCAATCTAAGACTTACTTGACTCATTGTAAAGGGTAAAAGTGGGTTTGTCTCTAATGGAGTTTTGGGTTTGTCTGTTTCTCTTCTTCTATGGATCTAAAGAATCTAAATTTCAAAGGTACATTTTAACTCATATCTCTTTTTCTTTTTGGTTTGATTTTGGTTGATTTAATTTTGGATATTTGGATGCAAGTTTTGAATTGATTTTGAATCTTTGTATGATTTTTGCTTTTGAATTAATTTTGATGAATTGAGAGGTGTCCTATTGTAGTTGAAAAAAGGAAATGGGCCTGCTGCTTTGGCTCTACAAATTTAGTTAATTTTTTGCTACTTGAGATCTTATAGGCCATATTTATTTAATTTTTTTATATTTACAATTTCTAAAAATATAGTGAAAATTGATTTCATTTGTATTACATGTGATTACCACAAATGTTTGATTTAGTTCATAATCTTCTATCACAATCTAAGTTCAATTTTTTTTTTTGAGATCTTATGGGCCATAAATAGAAAAACTAAAAGTAATTTTGTAAATAATCAATAATATTTTAGTGACGGAAGAGCGACAAAAATTTTGTCGCATTTTTTATAATACTGGCTGAAAATAGCAACGAAATTGTGATTTTCGTTGCTGAAAATAGCAATGAAAATTATTTTCCATTGCTAAAAATTGCAACGAAAACTAATTTCCGTTGCTATTTTGAAAATTTCACCGAATCTTACACTGGTTGGAATTAGCAACGGAATTCTCATTTTCGTTGCTAAATTTAGCAATGGAATCATTTCCGTTGGTAAAAATAGCAACGGTGAAAATAGCAATGGAATCATTTCCGTTGCTAATTAAAATCAACAATTTCCATTGCTATTTAAGAATTTTCTTGTAGTGAATTCCTCTGTGGGCATGGGGACGGGGAAAAAGTATTCCCCGACTTAGAATTCATGGTAGGGACGGGGATTATGGTCCCCGTCACGAAATTTCTCTGGCCCCGAAATTTAATTATATTATATAATTTGTAATTGAATTTATATTTTCACTACAAGAAAATGTTAAAATAGCAACGGAACTATTTTCGTTGCTAATTTAGCAACGGAAAATCAATTTCGTTGCTAATTAGCAACGGAAATCTAATCCCGTTGCTAAAATTCGTTAAAATTTTTCTATTTAGCAACGAAAATAAAAATAGTTATTTTCCATTGCTAAATATGGAGGGAAGTTTTAGCACCAAAATATAGCAACAGAATTTTACAACGGAATGCTTGTTCCGTTGCTAAATAAGGCGCCGGAAGATAACGCAAAAATTTTTGGTAGGAAAATAGCAACGGAATTCATTTTTAAACTGAATTCTGTTACTAAAATAGCAATGAAAATAATTTTTGGTTGCTATTTTAGGAGCTTAATAATTTTCACTAGGGAAAATAGCAACAGAAAATAATTTCGTTGCTAAAATAGCAACGAAATATGAATTCCGTTGCTATTTTCTCTAGTGAAAATTATCAAGGTCCTAAAATAGCAATCGAAAATTATTCCGTTGCTAAAATAGCAACGAAAAATAATTTGGTTGCTAAAATAGTAACGGAATATGAATTCCGTTGCTATTTTCTCTAGTAAAAATTATCAAGGTCCTAAAATAGTAACCGAAAATTATTTTCGTTGCTAAAATAGCAATGAAAAATAAATTTCGTTCCTAAAATCACAAATTAAGTTATACGAGAGAAATAATAATAATAATAATAATAATAATAATAATAATAATAATAATAATAATAATAGAAAAGTGGGGCTGATTTATTAATGAGTAAATTGAGTGAGAATTAAAACATATTTTAGTAATAAATCACAAATTAACACAAATGAAGTTATATGAGAGAAGAAATAATAATAATAATAATAATAATAATAATAATAATAATAATAATAATAATAATAATAATAATAATAATAATAATAATAATAATAATGGAGAAATGGGGCTACTTTAGTATTTGCCCTAGGTATAAATTATTCTTTTTATTCCTCCTGTCTCGCCGTCTTGCCCTAGATACTCTCTCTCTCTCTCGTTGTGTGCCTTCTCTGTTCTTCATTCCCCATCAATTCCTTGCAATGTTTGTGGTACTGCACTCATTCTATAAGACCACACATTCTACCTTGAACTTTACGGGTTTGGTTTTTCAGGTTCTTTCTTCTTCTTCTTCTTCTTCTTTTTCTTTTACGTATATATTGGGATTTTTACCACTGCAGTTTTTTGAATTTTGTCAACTATGATACTATTATTTAATGGTCCCCTTGGGTACGTGGTTTTGTAGTTTTTTGATGTTATTACTCTCTGTTGGATTGGTTGCATATTCAAAGACTCTAAAAAAAGAGAAGCGAGGAGAACTTTTTAAAAGTTTAAAGGCTAATGAATCCATTGGATGGGTTATTGATATCATTGATCCAAGAGGGCTCTCTGCTAAAATGCTTAGAAAGTTAGTAGTTCATACAATATCATTTTTTAGGTTTGCTTTTCATTTCTTTTCTCCTTTTTACTTAATTTCTCATTTTTTAATAGGAATAAGGTAAACTTAAATGAGATATCATATGATTCTGCAATGGGCCTTGTTAGTGAGGTATTAAACAGAGGAGTTCTTTTGACAGAGGCAAGTCTATTTCTGACTTACAAAATGTGTTTTACACTAAACTTATGTTCTCCTTTCAGATATGCTCTTGCATGCTTACAACTACAATAAAAAGTGTTGTTGCATATTAGTGAATCACAAATGAATGAATTTGTATATGACACGTGATCTAGAAATAGTTAAAGCTTATTTGTAAAATTTTGATGCCTTTTTATAAGAATGGAAATATAATTTGGGTAGGAAAAAGAAAAAAAGAATGCATTTTCCTCCTTAATCATAAATTACTTAAACAAAGTAATTAAGTTACCATCATCTTCTTGCCAATGTCTGTACAACTTCTTTTCCAATGAAAAAGTATTATATGTGTGGGGAAAATGATATCTTTACTCATCAAAGCAATAATAGAAATATTTCTTTAATTGGGATTTTTATGTTGTTGACCTACAACTTCAGTTACCCTTACTTTTTTCATTTTCTTTCTTTTTTCCATTAGTTAAACTCTTCTTGTGTGGTCATATGAGGTCCTACATAAGAAAAATTAGCTAGAGAATCTGTATTAAAATTGGATAATTCATATTTACAATTGAATATGTTTTAGGCTTTTGTGGACACAATGGGAGATCTAGAGAAGTATAGAGTAAAACTATTTGAAATATTTCCTTCCATCAAATTTGTTGTTGCAAAAAAGGCTGACAGTCTTTATCCCGTTGTCTGTGGGGTGACTAAACAGATGGGATGTTGTGATTGATGAGGTGAATTTTAAAATGCATTTTTAGATTTTGTCAATAGCTTAGTGTCTGCAAAAGTATGTCTAGAAATTCTTAAACTGTAGAGTCCATGTAAAATAGAGCAAGATTGTTTTTTCTTTTATCCTTAAATGAAATGTATTCACCTAAATTTTGTTAAGGTATAAAAGAAATAATTCACATGCTTTTGATTAAAGAAGCAAGTACTAAAAACACAATTAACATTTTCTATTAAAAAATATTTATAATACTATAATAAATAATATTAATATTAAATATTCAATTTAGAAATAAATAATATTAGTTAATATGGTAGTATTATTTATATCGATAGTATATTTGCATGCATGGATGAATGGATGTATGTGTCAGCTAGTTTGTTAGATCAATCAAAATACATGAATGGATGTATGTGGAATTATGGATGTATGTGATAGCTTTCACATAATTCCAGGTCTGCTGCATTTTGGTAAGTTCTGAAATAGTTTGCACTGATATGCTTATATTTACTGCAGGTTCTCTCAATGAATCTTTACACTACTTTTATCTGTGAGTTCTTCAAGGATTCACAGGACAAAGTTCTGCTGTATATTCCCCTTTCTCTATACTAAATGTGTATATTTGTATAACCTTTTATCTCCTAGGTACTTTACTTTTTCTTATAGGGTATTTTAAATGTGGCTTATTCAATTGTTAGAGTTATAAATGCATAATAACTCTTGATATCTTGTGCAGATTTGTTCCCAATAGAGTACACGTGACTTGTGCTTTAGTCTATGGTCCCATAAAGGGGTGTGCTCAACCTGGATGAAGGTAGCACCTAGATATCCTTACTGCAGTCTGCTTAGCATTGCAATTGTTGCAACGTGTTTAAGTCAGGAACAAATGCTGTCCTTTGCAGTATCTAATATTTTCCTAAAAATATAATCTGAAGAAAAGCAGTGACCCTAGTTGGGCCCCCGTTTTTATTAGGACATCAAATTTTAAATTATCATCTGATCCTTCAATTTCGATTATCATGGTGGGACCTAGTACTAGATTGGCACCCGTTAGGGGATTTTTGCAGGTTTGGGATTGCTATGTGGTGTATGTTTTCCCTTATTGGTTGTCTAAGCAAGAAACTAAATATTTGTTCCCATCAGGAAACAATGGCCTTGAAAGAGGAAGGAGCTCAGCTTGGCCCTGTTCTGCTCTTCTTTGGATGTAGAAATTGCCAAATGGTTGGGACATTTCTTATGCATAATTTGTGTGGATTAACCTTGGACAAATATTACAAGCATGTGTATTTTTTGTTCTTGTTACATGATTTCATATACGAGGATGAGCTGAATAATTTTGTGGAACAAGGAGTGATATCTTAGCTGATTGTTGCTTTCTCTAGGGAGGGGCCGCAGAAGGAATATGTTCAACATAAGATGGTTGAAAAAGTAAGTAACTATAGAATGCCAAATAAAGTGTGCTCTTATCAAGTTATAGGCAAATGATTTTGACTTAACTATCACGAGGTGCAGGCGGCACAAATATGGAGCATAATTTCTAAAAGGGGATATCTTTACGTTTGTGGTGATGCCAAGGGTATGGCAAGAGATGTTCACTGGACTTTGCATACCATAGTTCAGGAGCAGGTATTATCTCTTTCCCTGTTGCTAAACTCTTGCTGCCCTGATCTTTTTATGACACCCAATGTAAAGAAAATCATGCACATTTGTGCAAACATTTAAAGTTTTGGTTTGCTTCCAATAACATTATTGCTAAAGGTATTTAAATGGGCTTGTATTTAGTTTTAGAATTATATTTACCTATTTAACTTGTCCATACAAATTGGTTTTCATTTTCCAGCTTCATGTCTTTTGTTATAAGATTAGTTGTAAATTAGCTATAATATTTTGTTTCCTTTTATTTTATTTCCTTGTACAGAATAGGAAGTTTCTTAGTTAGGGTTTCTACACTTGTATATATTCTGTATTCTTCCTTCATTTGAATATACAGAAAAATCATTCTTCAATCTCTTGTTTTACATGGTATCAGAGCCTTCTAGGCTTGATTTGGGGTATTTTCTGGTTTCTTTTAAGTTGGGTAACTTGTTCCAACCATTGGGTTATAGCTAGGGTTACTGTTTGGGTTGGGTACCCATTTTCCAGTGACCTGTTTTTCTCATCGCCGGCATCAGAAGAAGCGCAAAGAGATTTCCAGCCAATACCCAAAATTCGGTGTCCTTCCAACCGGTGAGTGGCCCTCACATGCCATCACAAGTTCACGCCCTTCCCTCATGCGTTGGCGCGTGACCTGACCTTCGGTCTTCCGATTTCCTCTCCAGCATTGCCTGAAGATTTCCGGTCAAATCCTGGTACTATCTTGGCTTGATTCTCTCTTCTGCTGGTACTTTTGTCTCCCATAAGGTGTTGTCTTTCTCTGTATGTGTTATTCAATCTGTTAAGAATCTTGTTGGCTGTTTGGAATGTGTTTTTGGCTGGGTGTTCTAAGTTTATATTGGCTGCTTTGATTATTTTTTATTCTGTGCGGGTATTATGGCTGATAACAAAGGAGGAGTGAGGGAAATTGTTAGTAGGTTATTGCATGCTAATAATGCCTCATCTAGTCAGCTTAATAGTGCTTTTGTTGTCAGAGAAAGCGGAGGTGATAATGGTAAAAGGAATCTGTCGATAGGGGGAAATAGATATAATGATAATCAAAATATTGATGTTGTTTGATATTATTATAAAGAACCAGGTCATACAAAGCGCTACTGCAAAAAATTGCAGAATCGCAATTAGAGGTCACGAGTTGCTAATGTTGTGACTTTTGGTTCATCATCTGAGCATTATGTCACTATATCTGTCGAAGAGTATGACAAGTACCAAGAATTGTTAAAGGGATCTTCAACTTCTGTTACTACTGAAGCAGGTAACACATGTCTTATCTCCTCTAGCAACAATTGGGTCATTGATTCTGGTGCCACAAATCATATGATAGGTAATCCTGATATTTTCTCTAATTTTCGATCTCATAAAACCCCTTTGCCTATTACTATTGCTGATGGGACATCATACAACATTGTGGGGTCTGGCACTGTCAAACCTACTCCTTTTATTACTTTACCCTCTGTTTTAAATCTGCCTAACCTAGCTTTTAATTTGATATCTATGAGTAAACTTACAAAAAAACTCAATTGTTGTGTCTAATTTTTTTCTGATCATTGTCTTTTTCAGGATCTTATGACGAAGCACATTTTTGGTAAGGGCCATGTATCTGGTGTTCTATACATTCTGGATTCTTGGGTACCACGACCTGTTGCTTGTTCCAGTGTAGTCTCCTTTTGAAGCACATTGTCGATTAGGGCATCCTTCTCTACCTATGTTAAAGAAGTTATGTCCACAGTTTTATGCTGTATCTTTTTTGGATTGTAAGTCTTGTCATTTTGCTAAACATCATCGTAGCTCATTTGTTCCTAGAATTAATAAACGAGTTGAGTTTTCTTTTCAACTTGTTCAATTGGATGTTTGGGGTCCTTGTCCTGTTATGTCCAAAACTGGATACAGATACTTTATTCCTTTTGTGGATGATTTTTCCCGTATGACTTGGATTTATTTTATGAAGAATCGTTCTGAAGTTTTTTCTCATTTTTCTGCCTTTTGTGCTGAAGTTAAAACCCAATTTAATGCTTTTGTGAATATATTGCAAAGTGATAATGCTAAGGAATATATGTCAAATTCTTTTCAGCGGTATATGTCTCAACAGGATATCCTTCACTAGCCCTCTTGTGTTGATACTCCTTCTCAAAATGGAGTTGCTGAAAGAAAGAACAGACATTTACTTGAGATAGCTAGAGCTTTATTGTTTCAAATGAATATTCCTAAGTGTTTTTGGGTTGATGCTATTTCTATAGCTTGTTTTCTGATCAATCAGATGCCCTCTACGGTGTTAAATGGTGATATCCCTTATAATGTGTTGTTTCCAAATAAAATACTGTTTCCACTGAAACCCCGAATTTTTGGCAGTACTTGTTATGTTAGAGATGTTCGTCCTCATGTTACCAAACTTGATCCTAAGGCATTGAAGTGTGTGTTCTTAGGATACTTGTGTCTCCAAAAGGGATATAGATGTTACTCTCCTGATCTGAAACGACATTTGGTCTCTGCTGATGTGGTATTCTCAGAAGCTAAACCCTTCTTTTCATCTCCATCCAATCTTTCAAGTCAGGGGGAGGAAGATGAGTGGCTCATTTATAAGGTGACATCTTTCCGAGAATCAGCTGATGTGTCTACTACATCTTCTTGTACTGAGTAGTTAGCAAGTGATGATCCTTCAACATCAACAAGACCACATATTGTTCAGGTATACTCTAGAAGAAGAGACACTAATGATACATGTCCCACACCAGCAACTTCATCATCTGATCCTACTCCTACTGATCCCGATCTTCCCATTGCTCTTCGTAAAGGTACACGTAATTGTAAATCCACTTATTCCATTGTTAATTTTGTTTCTTATGATCACCTGTCTCCCTCGACATTTTCTTTAATTGCATTTTTAGATTCTATATCTATCCCCAAGATAGTTAAAGACACTTTGAGTCATTCTGGATGGTATGATGCTATGATTGAGGAGATGAATGCCTTGGATTCAAATCATACTTGGGAATTGGTGCATTTACCTAAGGGAAAGAAGGTTGTGGGTTGCAAATGGGTCTTTACAGTCAAAGTTAATTTAGATGGTTCTGTGGCTCAGCTGAAAGCTCGACTTGTTGCTAAAGGATATGCACAGACTTATAGGGTGGATTATTCTGATACTTTCTCTCCAGTTGTCAAATTGAGTTTTGTTCATCTTTTCATTCCTTTGGCAGCTTCTCATCATTGGCCCTTACATCAACTGGACATCAAAAATGCCTTCCTTCATAGCGATCTTCAGGAAGAAGTCTATATGGAGCAACCACCTGGTTTTGTTGCTCAGGGGGAGTATGGAAAAGTTTGTCGTTTGAAGAAGTCTTTGTATGGATTAAAGCAGAGTCTTCGTGCCTGGTTTGGTAAATTCAATGAAGTTGTCCAAGAGTTTGGACTAAAAAAGAGTCAGTGCGATCATTCTATTTTTTATAGACAATCCAAAAATGGCATAATTCTTCTTGTGGTTTATGTTGATGATATTGTGATTACAGGGAGTGATTCTGCAGGTATCTTTTCACTAAAGTCCTTCTTGCATGGTAGATTTCATACTAAAGACTTGGGTCAGTTAAAATATTTCTTGGGAGTGGAAGTGACAAGAAGTAAGAAAGGAATTCTTCTATCCCAAAGAAAATATGTTTTTGACTTGCTTGCAAAAACTGGAAAGTTAGGAGTTAAGCCATGCAATACTCCTATGGTTCCCAATATAAAACTTGCAAAAGATGATGGTGATCCTTTTGCTGATCCAGAGAGATACCGAAGGTTAGTTGAAAAATTGAATTATCTCACTGTAACTTGTCCAGATATTGCATTTGCAGTAAGCATTGTTAGTTAATTTATGGCTGCTCCTACGATTAAACATTGGGAAGCTTTAGAGCATATCTTATGTTATTTAAAAGGGGCTCCTGGACTGGGTATATTGTATAGTGATCATGGACATGCTCACATTGAGTGCTTTACAGATGCTGATTGGGTAGGTTCTAAGATTGATAGAAGATCAACAACAGGCTATTGTATCTTTGTTGGAGGAAATTTAGTGTCCTGGCGAAGTAAGAAGCAAACTGTAGTATCCGGATCTAGTACAGAATCCGAATACAGAGGTATGTCATAGTCTGCATGTGAAATTTTGTGGATCCATCATTTGCTTGATAAAATTGGTATGAATCCCTCGTCTCCAGCGAAACTTTGGTGTGATAATCAAGCTGCTCTTCATATTGCTTCTAATTCAGTATATCATGAACGGATCAAGCATATTGAAGTTGATTGTCACTTTATTCGTGAGAAGATTCAAGATAACGTTATTTCAACAGGATATGTGAAGACAAGAGAACAGTTTGGCGATTTGTTTACAAAAGCCTTAAATGGCTCTCGAGTTGATTATTTGTGTAACAAGCTGGGCATGATTAATATCTATGCTCCAGCTTGAGGGGGAGTGTTACAAGATTAGCTGTAAATTAGCTATAATATTTTGTTTCCTTTTATTTTATTTCCTTGTACAGAATAAAAAGTTTCCTAGTTAGGGTTTTTACACTTGTATATATTCTGTATTCTTCCTTCATTTGAATATATAGAAAATCATTCTCCAATCTCTTGTTTTACATCTTCTATTGATATTACTTGTATTTATGGCGCTTGATATCTGGTATATGTCTGTTTAATCAATGTTTTTCTTTGGGCGTTTAAACTTTTTCCCCCTAGAAAAGATCTCCCATTTAAACATGGACTAGCATTATTGTACCTGTTTTGTCAAATATGAATTAATTTTTATACATCTTTAGCTCATTAATTAAATTGTGTTTATATTTGCAGGGGAAGAGCGGAGTTTGGATTAAGATGCCATTTTTTAGTAGTGAATCTAGTGGAAATAGCAGTTAAGGTAATTACTCTAGTTATAAGGACTTAAAGTGACTAGATGTTCAGATTATGGCAATCCTCAGAAGCTATCACTTAATCTATTTTTGGTACTTTCGAAGTCCCTACTTGCGAAAGCTACTACTGAGGACAAAGTTTGGTTTTTTGTTCTTGTTATTTGCTTTAACCAAGTGGAAGTAGTTACTTTCAATAATTTAGCAAACATTCTAGAGTAATTACATACATATATCTATATATTTGTGTGTGTGTATATATATCTAAAATTTAGCTTAATAATGAACTGTACAACAAATAATTAGTAAAAGATATATATTATTATGGGTTTTACAGGCTGGAGATTGCTTTATTTGAGAAGCTTTCCAATTTCTAAATATTTCCATTAATTATGTATTAGGCATATTAAGTTGCTGCAGCTTGTCAGTTTTCAATAAAATAATCTAATATATATGGTATGCACAAACCGACAGCTTCTACAATTCACCATTTGCAACAAACCTGATTCTGTACTTGTCTGCTAATTTTGTAGGTAGTGGAAGTTGTAGTGGATATGGATCTAAAGGTTTTTACTTTAAGCTGCAAAGCTATCTTAATATTGGTTTAATTGTTTGTACATATCTTTTACATGCATTTATTTTACTTGTGATATTATCTTAATATTGGTTTAATTGTTTGTACATATCTTTTACATGCATTTATTTTACTTGTGATATTCTTAGTTCTGTAAACAAAGCTAGAATTTTGGATCCAATAGGATTTTTGAGTACTGTCCAATGCTGAAGTCAACTTCTATTTGTTAGTTTGCCATTTTCAAGATAGTCAATAAACTTGGTGTTTTCTTAGCACTTGTCACTGATTGTTTTAAAATGCTGACTGTTAAAGAATGATTTTTTTGGAATATCGGTTGCATTATCTATTGAGAATTGGTCACCTATATAAAAAAGCCAGAATGCTTGCTTAGATCGAAGCATATGCTAACTTATGATACAAGACCTAATTTTTCCTTTAGCAGATGTCACCTCTAAAGATTTAGTTGCTATTTCATAAACTATGATTTGGAACTAGGAGGAATTGCGAAGCAGAACAAGAGAAAAGGACAAAGCACTAAACTTTTATTAAATTTTTGTCATCTAAATAGTAACTTCAGAAGATAAATGGATTGCAAATAAATCTATAAACGGACAAGTAATCTTCATATAAGCTTTATATATAGGAATTATGGAAGAAAGTTCTTAATGTAAGACATAGCTTTCATGATTTATAATTAAATAAAAAGTATTCCTAATTCTAGTTTCCCTTAACCACCTTAGTATGCTCTTCAGGATTTAGCCAACCTTATTTTGCATATAATAATTTTATTACCATAACATCAAAAGCTTTTCGTGTCTGCAGGAAGAATAGCATGCTCAAGTAGATGGATCTGGTTCTCATATGGAAGTTGTTTTGCTCAAGCACGAGAGGTGACATCTTATAATCTATTATGATAACAATGAGTTGCTATCAATTCATGTTTATGACGTGATATGATACCATGATGAATATTTGAACATTATATCTTTTCAAAAAGTTCTACCACTGCGGAAACTATACTAAATGCTAGGATGCTGAGGGCATGGATTTCAAAAGAACTTGGGTAAGTGCAACTGGTTTGGACCTCTGAATTATTTAGGACTTTAGCACTTATAGGATGAAGCACTTTAGAAATCAGAAAATAAAAAAAAGATGACAAAAGAAAAAGGTGGATTCATGAGTCCTCAGTGGAAAATCAATGTCATGTTTAAGTGGGAGATGTGTATCCTTCAATTTGCTTCAAAGTAATATGCATTTAATTTGACTTTATTTATGATGTAAACACATTGAAATTGTCCTTTAATATTCTCTTACCACAATCACAATTGACAAATTATTTTTAAATTATTTGCAGACCATCTGCAATAGCAAAGCATATGGTAGCGGTTAGTACAAATCTCACGATACAGTCACTTTTCTCTTTTTTGCTTTTAGCTCCTAAATCAGTCTAATTTGTAACAAATAAAGTCCTTCATAATTTTCATTTTATTTAACATCTTCCTATTTTGTCAATTTATTTTCCTTTGGGTTATAGCCTTATACCATCATAAGCAATTAAATAGAAAGGACTTGTTCTTGTGCATGCTGGCAGTTAGAACTAATTTTACTTTATGATTGATCTACCATATGCTGTACTTTTTAATTGTGCTTATTGTGATGCATTGTCCAAGAATGTACCTGATATATTAGAAACAGAATGTTGTCTTGCGAGTGAATATTCAGTCAAAATAAATATGGAGTATAAACAAGATTACATATGAGAAACAATTAATATTTGGATCTTCTAATCTTGAAGTTTTCCTTTTCAAATGCAGCTTGTAGAAAAAATTGGAATTGATCCCAATAATGCTTTTGCATTCTGGGATTGGGTTGGTGGTAGGTATAGCGGTAAGTTTTTTCCATTCTTTAGTATAGATTATTCACAAATTGATATCTTATCTTAATTAGATTGTTAATTGCAGTTTGCAGTGCTGTTGGCGTGTTGCCTTTATCTCTCCAATATGGATTCTCAGTTGTTGAGAAGTACGTAAACTGCTCATTGTTTTAGTTCTAACTGCTACTCCTTTCTTTCAACTTTATTGCATTGATTGTAAACAAAAATGGGAAAGGTTATGTGGATTCCCCATTTGCTATATGTTTATTTATAATTTGCATATGCTCCTTCTACTCTTTTACAGTGTTATAGTTTCTGACTTTTACCCTACTGCCAATCTAATAATTTTTATGGTTTATTTTCCTGTGATTTCATTGCATCTTCTCTTAGTATGATCTTATGTTCTCTGAAGGTTCTTGAAAGGAGCATCAAGCATTGATTAGCATTTCTCTTCAGTACCCTTCGAGAAAAATATTCCTGCAGTCATTTTCTCTTTCAAAAATAGCTTGAAGCTGCTGCTTCTTCCAATATTGTTTTGGGGAAATATTTTTATGCTAATTTTTTTTGCCAATTCATTTAAGTAGTGTCTGTTTTGTCAAGTTAAGCAATCAACCTTAACAGAACGTAGCAGGTTTAGCATTCGCACACTATTGCACACTATAGTAGTCATTTTCTATTTCAAAAATAGCTTGAAGCTGCTGGTTCTTTCCGTTTAATGTTTGACATATTGCTCTATGCTATGCTTTAGTTCTTAACTTTGCTACTGCTCTTATGCATGTGGATGGATGTGTCTCATGGCTCTCTTGGGCTTTCTTGTAATGTTTCTATTTAAGTGTCATCAAATGTCTTAAGTATAGCAATGGATAATTGCAGGTGAACTTTTGTTTTAATTGTCAGATATAGGCTTCTGTATAAATATTGATTTTCTAACTTCGAAAGTAAAAGTAATTTTGTGTGAAAAATCAAAAATAGTTTAGTGACCGAATAGCGACGAAAATTCCGTCGCAATGTTTTTAATACTGGCCAAATTTAGCAATGGAACTTCAATTCGGTTGCTAGAAATAGCAACTAAAATTGATGTCGGTTGCTATAAACAACAACGAAATTTCTATTCGGTTGCTAAATATAGCAACAGATTAATTTTGGTTGATGAAAATAGCAACCGAATTTTGATTCGGTTGCTAAAAATAGTAATGGAAATTCTAATTCCGTTGCTAAATTTAGCAACAGAAACAATTCTCGTTGCTAAAAAATAGCAACCATCAAAATTGCAACCGAATATTCCATTGCTAATTTTTATTAGCAACGAAAATTCAACAAATTTGATTGCTAATTTTCGTTGCTATTGCTTAATTTTCTTGTAGTGTTTTAATTATTAAATATTATATTTCAATTATAATTAATTATTAAATATTATATTTTAATTATAATTAAATTTTTTTAAAAAATAAAAATATTTTTTAATACAGGGACAGGGGAAATTTTTCCTCCATAATACTATCGGTCTCCGCCCCCGCCCCATGATCATCCCTAGATGTGACCCTCCCTCCTCTCTCTCTCTCTCTCTATATATATATATATATATATATAAGGTTTTTTTTTTGTCTCGTCGCACCTATTTGTGGCATAGAGTCTTCTGAAGAATCAGCGGTTGAATTTGCTCTTTGGAATATATATATTTCTGGATCCCAATTCTTTTGTTTCATCGCACCTATTTGGGGCAAAGAGTTGTCCAAAGAATCAACGGTTGAATTCGTTCTTTCTGAATTGAATGCCTGCTTAGGCGACTAAAGAATCTGCTGTTAGTCTTCAAGAAGAAGTTGCCGGTGTTTTTGCTGAAACAAATCTTTTTATAATAAAATATCTGCTTTACAGTGATCAACTCACGCTCATACGCGCATCCGCGCGCGTATATATATATATGAATAAAAAAATTATTTTGAGATTGATTCTCATCATATTTTTTCTTTTTTATATATGTACTTTTTGATCGAGTGAATTTCTTCTTGTTGTATGTACATAATTAATTTTATTGCTTCATAATTTTTTTTTTGAAAAATATATAATGGATACTCAAAAAATTCAGAAAAAATGAAATTAAAATTAAAATCACTAATTTTAAAAATTTTTATAATGCAAAAAATAATTATAAACTTTATCCATGTACCTATCCAGTCCTCCTCGAAACCCAAAGTGATTAGATTCAAAATTGACCGAATCGGAGATTGACCTATGCAAACTGATCTATTAGACAAGTCTAGCTAAACATAAATTATAAAATAGGATTTCTTATCACTTTTTTGATATTTGTCTTATTCTCATTTTTTTACTATTCAATTTTAGCTTAAAAAAATCCTTAAATTTTATATTATTATTTTATTTTATATTTTGATAATAAGATTTGAAGTTCAAATTGTCATGTTTTATTTATTTATTTTTCTAAATATACCTCTTATTACTAATATTAATATAATTGTTATTGAAAGTGAAGTTTTGAAAAGTGATTTCATACAATTCAATGATGCGAAAAATTATCTGGACAAACCACAGATGACGGGTAGGGATATGATGGTGGGGGTGTACACAGTAGAAACAATTTGGATGTTTGTAAATTTCCGTATTTTATTGAAATTTTAAATGTTTTAAAAATTAATTATTATTATTATTTTAAGAAATCAGGACAATTTGTTATAGTTCTTAATAAAAATTCGGTACATTTGGTTTGGTATTTTAGTTCTTTCAGTACTAAATAATACAGTACAATATAATCTGGTATTTTGAATAATTAAATATTTTAAAAAATTTATAAAATAAATTTATACAATAATAAATACAAATACAATTAAAATGTCTAAATAAGTACAACTAAAATTTAAGTCAACGTACAAAATTTAAAAAATTAACATTTGATAGTCTTTTTCTATATTATATTGGTACTGATTTGAAAATTTTGAGCAATATCTGAAAAAATAACACAGATTTTAAATAATTAGACAAAAAAATCTAAATATTAAATATACTTACTTGGGTTAAATAAAATTTTATTAATGTTTTGAGATAACTCAGCTGTCAATGAAGGCAAAATAACAAATTTTTTTTTGTATTTCTCTCTAAAACTTACCTAAACTAACACTTAAAATATATTTGAACTATATATTTATTTTTATATCTTAATTTTTTATATTTTTCTATAAAATTTATATAATACTTTAAATTAAATTTATATTATTTCATTCTCTTTAATTGTATGGTAATATTTATATGTAGTAACCGATTAACTTATATATATATATATATATATATATATATATATATATATATATATATATATATATATATATATATATATATATATATATATATATATATATATATATATATATATATATATATATATATATATATATATATATAATCATATATTGGTGTTCATATTTTACTTAATAGCACTTAATTACATTTTTTTTATATTTTAGAGTTTATATTTTAACATTTAAGATTATCCAAAATTTTATATGACTTGGAATCAAATATGTTAATTTCCAACAAACATCAAATCTATTTTATAATGCTCAACATGAATTTTGACTAGTAAATTATGTTTATTTTGTAATTTTTATTTTGAATTACTTTGCACATTTGAAATTGAATTGAACTTTATGTTATAAATTTTAATGGTTAACTAAAAAATATTTGTTAATCAAACCGAAAAATCAAAACTGATGGACTGATTAACCGAATGTAATGAATTGGTTAATGGTTAATGATTTTAAAAAATCGATATTAATAAACTAGTTAATTTTTTTTATTATGGACCAGTTAGCCGGTTCATGCTCACCCCTAATGGTGAGAGGTAGAGCAAAATGGTGAAAGGCAAAGAGGTAGAAGGAAGCAAAATTGAAAAAAGAAAAACAAAAAGGGAAAGGGAAAAAGACTGACCTAAACCTAATATTGTCTTTTATTTTTTTTACCTCAAATAATTTAATTTTTAATATTTAAAAATTATTAATTACTTAAATTCAATCTCTAATTCCCTCCAAAAATTCAAAATAAAAAATTTTCCCTCCTAAAAAATTTTAAATTTAATTTTTAATTCTCTCTAAAAAATTTTTATTTTTTTTTCTTTTATCATTTTTAAATACATAACCAAAATTTCATTATGTATAATAACTATAAAATTAAATTATTAATTTACATATTCATATACATATTGAGTTAAAAATAAATAAATAATATTTGAATGATACTAAAAGTAAATAAAATTAATTGATAAAATAATTATATACTGATATAATTATATTAATGGATAAAATTTTGTTATATATAATAACTATATATAATTACATTATTAATTTACATACTCATATAAGTATTGTGCTAAAAATATATGAGTACTAGTTAAGTAATACTAAGAGTAAATGAAATTAATCCATAAGATGATTCTATACTCATATAATTATATGAATTGGTAAATTTCATTATATGTAATAATTGTATATAATTACATTATTTCTTTACATACTCGATTACTCATATATAGATGAATACTAGTTGAGTAATGCTAAAAGTAAATGAAATTAATTGATAAGGTGATTATATACTATATATAATTACATTATTATATATAATAAATATATAATTATATTATTAATTTATATACTCATATAGGTATTGTGCTAAAAATAAATTAGTACTAATTAAGTGATATTAAGAGTAAATAAAATTAATTGGTAAGATAATTATATACTAATATAACTAAATGAATTGGTAAATTTTATTATATATAATTACATTATTAATTTATACACACAATTACTCATATAGTAATTGTATATAATTATATTATTAATTTACATACTCAATTATTCATATATATAGATATTGTGATAAAAGTAAATGAATTTATAGTTAAGATAATTATATACTCATATTTACATTAATTGGTAAAATTTCATTATAAATAATAATTATATATAATTACAAATTTAATTTACATACTCATATAATTATTGTACTATAAATAGATGAGTACTATTTGAGTGACATTAGAAATAAATGAAATTAATTTTTAATGTACTTATGTGATAAATTATTTAGCTTATATATCTATATAGATATTTGTACAAAAAAAATTAAGTAGTAGTTAAGTGACATTAAAGGTAAATTAAATTAATCACGAATTATTTTAATTACATATTTATATTCATATAGATACAATAACTATTATAATAATTAAATTTATCTTATTAATAATTAAAATATTTATTTAAATTTATAAACTAATTATTATCTTAATTTATTAAAATATATAATGCCAATAACTATGAAGTTAAATTTATATAGTATATATAGAATAGAAATTATAAATAGTATTTATATATAAATTATTAGTATTATATATAATAACTAATAAATATCAGTTATTTCACTATAATTCGGTTGCAGAACAATTCAATACAGTTTTCGGTCCGATTCTAAATAAAATATCTAGATTGGTTTCAAATAAAATCGGTGGTACAATTTAGCTTGGTTCTAATCAAAAAGTCAACTGTACAGTTTGATTCCAAATTTTTTTATTCGGTTCGGTATAGAAATATTCAGATTTATGTATATCCCTAATAAATATATAAGCTAAGCAATTGATGGGTATAAAATATTTTTAATTTTTTAATGTACAATTAATTAATTAACTAACATCCATAACTATTCTTTTATTATTTATATTGATTTTGCAGATATTTTAAGGGATAATTTGTTCAAATTTAGTATAATAAATATTCATTTAATTTTTTAGTTATTTTAATTATATATATATATATATATATATATATATATATATATATATATATATATATATATATATATGAGAACCAGATAATCGTTAGCCACCGGTTAATCGATATCAAAATTATGACCGAACTAAAAAATAATAATAAATTGATCGGTTAGTCGAAACAATTGATTTTATCTGAATGTGAACCAAAACTTCGAAATTAATAATATCCAAAAATTGAAACCGGATAAACCAATTTGATTAACCAAAAAACTGGTTTGGTTTTGGACCAGTTTTTAAGTTAACTGTTTTTCCCTTCTTTTTTTTTTTTTTGCTCTGCCCTAGTCCTTTCATCCTGTTTTATACTTAATATTACTATAACGCAAAAATTAAGAAAATAGATATTTCCTCCATTTATAAATAAGTATTAATTTTCTTTTATCAAGAATTAAGAAACTCATTTATAATTATTTGCTTTTACTAATTTGTCCATCTTAATAAGAGACATAATTATTAATATATTTTAAAAATTGAATTTATATTTATTTTATAGAGAATATATTTTAAAAATCACATGTTTACAAAGTGAACACTCATTTGTAAACACTTATTTGTACACAGGATAAAAAAAAAGTAGACATTTATCTATAAATAGAAGGAGTAATATACTTTAATTTTATAAAAAAGAATTTAAAAAAACTTATAAAATTATTCTTTTTAAATTTCAATTAAAATTATTAATTTTAATTTCAACTATTCTATTTAATGTTTACATCACCAAAACTAAATTTATTACTTTATTAAATATAATAATAAAATATGTAAATTTTTTTCTATAAATTCCTAAATAAACACTTTGAGACATAGGTTGTGATATTGAACACTTTGAGTATAATTGGTAGGGGTGAGTCTGAATCAATTGATCGATTCATTAGAAAAAGGTTAACTACTCTATTAATATCGATTTTTTAAAGTTATTAACTCTTAATCAATCTATTATATCGGATTGACCAATCCTGATTTTGATTTTTTTTACATTTTGTTTAACAACTAAAATTTATGACATACAATTATATAAGAAAAAACTAGATAAAATTAATTTAATTTCAAATATGCAAAATAATTTAAAATAAAAATTACAAAACAAACATAATATACTAGCCAAAAAATATATTCAATAAATTAATAGCTAATATTATAAAGAAAATTCGAGATTTATTTGAAATTAACATGCTTAGAGGCAGCAATAGAGGCGACGGGGGTGGAAGGGGCATTATGTAGACATTAAAAAGGCATATTTTCATTCTTTTGTTTTTGGCAGGAAAGTTGCTCTAATGAGAACTTCTAGATTGACCTAGGAAGTGAGTCACGGACTCAACTCACGTACGGGTTTGGTCTGTGACTCACTTCTTAAGTCATGCCCTTAGAGCTCTGGTCACTCTCTGCTTCAATTTACAACTTGTTAGCAAGTCACGGATAAGTGTCCGTGACTCACCAGGCGAGTCATGGTCCTTAGTCTGTGACTCATTACTCTCTAATTCATAATATTTTTGGGTTCCACTGAGCCTGTCCCTGAGTCATGGTCCTTGACTCAACGTTTTTAGCAAACTTTTAGGTTTTCATCTCACAAAACAAAGGATTATTTTCAACCAAAATATCTATACTTTTCATAGATCTTAATCCAATATCAATTAAGGAAGGATGGATGGCGGTCTAAGGGATGGGACGTCTCAGTCCCTTCTTCCTATTTGTCCCTCGCTCCATAAGTGGCCATCCCTCACCCTTTTTGGCCATTTATGGGGGTATTCTATGGTATTTATCATGCACTTTCAAGGCTATTTATCATTTTGAATCATTTATTCCTTCCCTACAATATTTATGCATTATTTGGTGTATTTTTGTTACTGTACATATATTCCTTGCCTATAATTAATCTGTTTGTATGAATAAGTATATAATTATTTTATTATAAATGCTAATTTATTTGTTTTATGTGATTTTTTGAGTAATTGGTATATTTATGGCTGTGGAAGGCTTATGGGTTTTTGCATGGGAAGTTGTGCTCCTGCACTGATCATCATCTCTACTCCCTGGTTACATCTTATTTTTTCATCTTTATTTATTTATTTATTTATTATAGTTTTGTTTGTTTGTTTATTTTTTTCTTCATTATTGGTTGTTTATTTTCAGATGTATTATTTTTGGGGTTGTAATAGTTAGTATAAAATGATTTTTTTGAGCACATTAAAGTAAAAGGCACTTAAGGCATTTTCTAGTAAATAAATTAGGTTTTGTCTTAAAATAATGGATTAATGTCCAATTTTTTAATCCAAATCCACACAACGTAATAAATGCCTTTTATAAATATACATGAGGGAACCAATATTTTAAATCTAAATTAAATCCCCGATTTATGTATGTATATTCTTTAGCCTTATTTTGTTGGACAATTTGCTTATGTAATAATTTTTAAGTAGGATTTTATTTTAAATATTTATTTATTGCTTTTTTGTTTGAATGGGATGTTTACTTAAATTCTATCGCTTACATTGTGTGAGAAAGGAGAGGGGATTAATTTTAAAAATCAATTATAAAACAACACCTAACCAAAGATGCCTAATAAGAGAGATGTCCCGAATACTAGTCTCTATTGGAGCATAAAAATAAGGTTAAGATTTAATTTCCAATATTTTATTGGGTGGCGACTCCATGACACCTACCTCTTTAAGCCCACTAATAGACACTTTCATAGGTTGACCATCAGCAATATTCAGGGTTCATCCCTTTTTATTGCGAAGTGGCCAGTTTATGATTAAAAGTAAGGCTTTCCAGTCTTAAGCCCTAAAAGCGGGCCTCTAAGAGCAAACCCAAAAACATAGGGCAGGCTCCGATGTGCATCATAATGGCTACTACACTAGGGACTTAAAGAGACCTTGCTCCAAAAATCATTTTGGTTAAGTTTTTTTATATATAATTGGGTTTTATTCATCAATCCTATCTCCTTTCTAAATTGCATTTCCTGTATATATCTTAGAGCATTAGAATTAAGTTACGCATCTTTTTTTAGCCCCGATGCTATCTTGAAGCACACCCTACGTTTACTTAATATAGGGAGGCGTCAAGTCTAGTACCAAATGGTATATAAAATGGTGACCATCGGTCGTTATGGTCATGATGAGCTAGACCTATTGGCAAGGACCATGCTTGGGTGGCCCTAAAGTTTCATCACCCTGGACTAAAGCCCATGTAATGACAAATGTAACTTTCCCTAGGTTGTATAACCATAATAATCTTTTACTTGCTATATGGACCTTTATGTATTGACCAAACTCTAACAAATTAGAAAGGTACCAGTCAAAGGTTGCCATGCCCCGGAAGGCCCAACCCGACTATATGAGTTAGTAAAAAATGCATAATGGTCAAAACTCATATGTCTGCACTTTCAATTAGAGATGTTATGTTGTTGGTTTTTTGTCGTGCACCATATGCATCCAATGGATACCCTGTTAACCCATGGGCTAAGCTCGCCTAGGAAAGAGACCACACGACCTCCTATGTGAGAGTAATAAGGTTGGAAGGCTTTGTCTATACTTTTGTGTGTTTGTGATTGATGTGTAATGGAACCATACATTGCATTCATGCATCATGTAAATACCCTATCCATGTATCATTACCATACATCATTCCTAACCTCTGATTCTTGCAACCATCATAGACTCATCTAGATGGTCCAGAAGGTTGGATAGGGGCCTAGTTTGAAGATCTATAACCAGTTTACTAAGATCAGATTTGGGTTTAGAAGTCAGTTTTGAGTTGGGTTCCAATCAGTTATTGAAAAGTAGTTAGAAAATAAGTTCAAAAATGGAAAATGATGGACTGAACGAGACTGAAAGGGGAAATGAGACTGGGAGAGTTACTGATGATACCATGACAAGGTTTTCAGTTTTTAGGGAAAAGGCGAATGTCACTCCTATTGGGCCTTCAATAGTGAGGGATGACTTGGACTGGAGACTAGATAGATGTTTGCAAGAATTTAAAAAGAGGATGTTGGCTATGATTGGTGGAATGGTGACTTCTGTAGCACTTAATGATAGAACTCAACCTGTAGTATCTGCTCGCAAAATAGAGAAGCCGATACATGTTGGGAATGTTGCCACAGCTGATGTTACTGTGCTTTAAGATCCACCTAGAAGGGAGAAGAGGTATGATCCTGAGGATGATTTCATAGAGGAAAATGATGAAGACTATGTTCGTCCAATGATGAATATGACAATAAGGGGTCCTAGTGTTGAGGATCCAACTTTTGAGAAGATGGAGGAGAAGATCGAAGCCATATCTAGGTTTTTATCTGCTAGTAGGGGGATGAACCCTGAGGATAAGGATTTGGATGGAGATAAGCCATTGCCCTAAAGGTTCAAGATGCTAAATTTATCGAGATTTGATGTTACCTTAGACCCTTCAGTACACATCAAACAATACACGCTGATTATGAAAAGGACCATCCTATCAAAGAAATAGAAGGTAGAATACTTTTATTTGAGTTTGACTGGACATGCAATAAACTAGTATCATGGTTTTGATAGGTAGACTAAAAAAGATTAGGACTTACTAATTAAGGAATTTCTCAAGTAGTACGATTGCAGTATGAGGATAGAAGTCACCCTAAAAGGCCTTGAGTTACTCCAACAGAAGCATGATGAGTTTTTCCATAAATATCTCACCAGATAGATGAATAAGGTGATGGAAATGAAAAGAAAACCTAACATGGCTGATCATATTAGGTTGTTTATCTAAAATACTAGTCTATACTTAATAAATGGTTTAAAAATAAATGGTTTGAAAGACTGGCATCCTTGAAAGATATAGCTATAGAAGCTGAAGGGGAATATTTAGTAAGAAGGGTAAGTAGCGAGAATGCAAGAAGAAATTTTGGTAGTAACAAAGCTGTCAGGAATAATCGTGGGCAAAACAGAATTGGAAAGATCGCATAGGTGTCCGCTACAGAGGTTAGCCAGCAAAGGCATTATTTTGACTTAGGGAAATCGTTGTCTTGGGTGTTAAATAGGCTAGTTAAAAAAAAGAAGCTGCAGCTATTACCATAAGGCCCGTAAAGAGTTAGGGGTTACCCTACTATAGAGAGTATCAATACTGTGCATACCACCAACACATAGGGCATTTGACTGATTATTGTTGTACCTGGGGGAACAAGATTTAGGATTTGATAGATAACAAGCAAATTTTAGACCCTAAAATGAGGGATAAAAAGAAGAAGAGAGGATACAATGCTATGCCTCTGCCGGTGTATGTGATCGAATCCAGCTTACCTGAGTGTTATGTGATAAAGGATCTGTATGGGAATATATACTTAGCCATAACTCACTCCACCCTGAGAGTAACAAAGCTAGTTGAGGAAAATCAGCCAGTTTTTATGATTGACTATTGGGGTACCACACGGAGAGTGAAGATAAGGAGGATTTAGTGCCCATTGATATTTAAAGTTCAGCTAGTGAGGATAAAGGGAATCAGAGGAAGAGAAGGGAGTGAAAATAGTCACAAGGAGTGAAAAAGTGACCCTAGAGATTGAGATGTAGCCAGCTCCTATTGTAGTGCTAACGGAGAAGGAAATTGAGGATGCTCAGATAATCAAACAATTGAAGAAGACACAAGCTCAATCATGTATTTGGGATTGGTTGAGGCAATTTCCCTTGCACAAATAAAAATTTGTAAGGGCCTTAAGCGAAGCTACTATTGCTAGCACTATCTTGCCTTATGGGTTGTTGAATTTTGTTAGGGGAGAAACCTGTGAGAGCTTAGTATACTCTAATGCTGACTTGCCTGCAGAAGGAAGGAATCATAATTGTCTCCTCTACATCAAAGCTTAAGTTAATGGGAAGCACATGGCTTGTGTAATGATAGATGATAGGTCTTTTATTAATGTCTATCTTTTGGTGCCAATTTTAGCTTTTGAATTAAATGAGAATATGCTAAGCAAGTCTGATATAACCATTTATGCATATGACAACTCTAAAGGGAAAGTTGTTGGGACCTTTAAGGCTATGGTAAAGACAGGACCTATTGAGACTGAAGCTAAGTTCATGGTTTTGCCTATCCTAATAAATTTTTTTATACTTCTCAAGAGACCATAATTTCATAAGTTGGGAGGAGTACCCTCCACGTTGCACCAAATGATTAAGATTCCCTACAATGGTTAGGTAGTAACTATTAAAGCAAGAAGGGATAACAAGGTATCTGTGCTCAAAATAGCCAAACAACCATTCAATGGGTTTCATGAAGCAGTCATTAAAGATGAAGAAAATAAAGGTAACCTTTCTGACAGTCCTCAAGTGATCAATGTGCTTAAAAATATGAGTTTCTTACCTAGTACCAGTTTAGGCAAAAATTCTCAAGGACCATGGACTATTGTAGCTATTAAAAGTCAGAAGGACAAGAAGGTGTTAGGCTTTATAGGCTCCAATAGAAAGGGTAAGGATAAAGAAATAGTGAAAGAAATTCCTCATATTTCTCAAAGTTTTGTACCAGTTTTAGGCTTATGCCCTTATTTTGGGGAGAATGAGCCTTAGATGATAGGGGTGAGCTAGTGATAGTAATTAAACTGTTCAATGATGTCTTCATTGGTAACAGGGAATCATCAATCTAGTTGAAGGCTTTTGGGATGAGAAGATTTTGTTGCACCATTTAGCTTGGGATAAAAAAGCACCAGAGGAAGTCATGACAGAGAAGTTGATTACTACTAAGCTGAAAGGCAAAGAAAAGATACAGACGGAGGAACCATCCAAAGTTGGACCAGAGGTTGAAGAGGCATCTAATGTTGACAAGATTGAAGAAGACACTTTTATTGATGTTTTTTATGTTCCTGAACTATTTGATGAGAACAATGTTTGCTTTTTTGATTACATTAATGAGATGAATAATTTTATTTACTTATGTGATGTTTTTTTTATAATTTCAATATGTCTTATCATAATCATAAAGTATTTTTATTTGACATTAACTCAATAAACACATGATCATTCAATCTCAGAACTAAAGAAAACCTAAAAGAAATTTTATTGGAATTAGACATAACTCTTGAAGAAAGAAAAAAAATTGAGAGAATATTGAAAAAATATGAAAAAATCATTTCCTAGACCTATGAAGACATGCCAGGGATAGATCGAAAAGCTATTGAACATGCCATTCCAACATATCCAAGGTACAAGCTAGTCAAACAGAAGCTTAGAAGGCTTAGGTCAAAATGGCCTGAGAAGGTTAAGGAAGAAGTCAGAAAGCAAATAGAGGCTAAGTTCTTGGTAGAAGTTTAATACCCCACGTGGTTAGCAAACGTAGTCCTTGTAGTAGAGAAGGATAAAAGGGTAAGAGTATGTGTGGATTATAGAGACCTGAACAAAGCTTATCCAAAGGATGATTTTCCTTTGCCTTAAATAGATGTTTTGTCCGATAGTACAGTCGCCTGTGCCATGTACAGTTTCATGGATGGATATGTTAGGTAAAATTAGATTCTAAACAAAATAATGGATAGGATCAAAACAACTTTCATAACTGAGTGAGGGACATATGCCTATTGAGTCATTCCTTTCGGGCTTAAAAATGCAAGTACCACCTATCAAAGAATGGCCACTAAGATCTTAAATGATTTGATCCATAGGGAAGTAGAGGTTTACGTAGATGACATAATGATCAAGTCAGTTACTAGGGAAGGCTACTTTGAGGCATTAAAAAAGTTTTTTCAGAAGATCAACAAGTACAATCTCTACCTCGACCCTAAAAAGTTTATATTCGAGGTTACTTCAAGCAAGCTTTTAGGTTATGTCATGAGTTAGAGAGATATAAAGGTAGAACTTGACAAGGTAAAGCCATTAGAGAGATACCGATACCCCAGAAGGAAAAAGAAGTTAGAGGGTTCTTAGGCAAGATCTAGTACATAAGTAGGTTTATCGCCAAGTTAACCTCAAACAGTAAACCAATCTTTAAGTTACTCAGGAAAGATTAGCCTGCAGTTTGGAATGAGGATTGTCAAAAAGCATTCGATACCATTAAGGAATACCTGTTACATCTACCAGTGTTGAGACTGGCTCAGATAGTTAAACCTTTAATTTTGTACCTAGCAATAAAAGATAATTCAATGAGGACCATAATGGAATAAAAGGATGATTTTGGGATTGAGTACGCAGTATACTACCTCAGTAAGAAATTCCTCCCTTATAAGGCAAAATGCGTAGAAATTGAAAAGATTTATCTGGTAGTCATATGGGCGTCCAAGAAGTTGAGACACTACTTTCATTCTTATAGGATACAAGATATAACTAAGTAGAATCCCTTTAGATACCTACAAAAAGCCCTTTCACTATTAGGAAAGATGGGAAGATGGGATTCTCTTACAAGAATTCAACATAAAATACATCACTAGGAAAACCATTGAAGGAAGAGTAATGGTAGAATTCTTAGCTAATCAATCTTTAGAGGCTGAAAAGGTGACTTATGAATTCCTTGATAAGAACATAGCAGCCATAACAATGTAGGGTTAGCAGATGTACTTCGATGAAGCTATGAATAATGAAGGAGCATGAGTGATCTTGGTTACCTTAGAGGGAGAAAATATGCCATTAGCTAAGAAATTGAGATACAAGGCCACAAATAATGAAATGGAGTATGAAGCTTGCATTTTTGGATTAGAAGCTTTATTGGCCATAAGGGCAAAATCTATAGAAGTGTTTGGAGGTTTACAAGTAAGGGGTGAATGTGCAGTGAAGGAAGAATGATTGTTGCCTTATCTCAGGTACCTAAAGGTTCTGGGTAGTAAGTTTAAAGTTTGCACTTTTAGATATATACCTAGGGAAGAAAATCAGCTGGTAGATGCCTTGGCTACCTTGGGACCCATATGGGACAATCCAAAAGGAATAATTATGAAGCATGTGCTAGTCTTGAGTTCTGATAAGCCATGCTTTGAAAAGGAATAGATAATGGATATTGAGGTAGACGACGAAAAGCCTTGGTATTATGATATTCAAAATTACCTAAAAAAGTCAGTGTTCCTTGAGGAAGTAACTAAAAAAGACCATAGAATGATTCGTAAGCTGTCAACTCAATTTATTACTGTAAGAGGAGTGCTTTATAAAAGATAACCTGATGGAATTCAATTGAGATGTTTGGATGAAAGAGAAGCCAAGAAAGTAATGGAGGAAGTATATATGGGAGTATGTAGAGCCCATATGAACGAGTTTTCCTTGGCAAAGAAGATTATGGGGTAGGGCTTCTTTTGGCTCACAATAGACACTGATTATTCTAGGTATGTCAGAGAGTGCAAATTATGCCAACAATATGCAAATTTAAGACATTTGCCCATTTTTAAAATGTGTAACCTTACATCATCATGGCCATTTGCTACATGGGAAATAGACATTATAGGGATGATCTATCCACCTACCTCAAACGGGCACAGATTTATCATAACGGCCATTGATTATTTCACCAAATAGGTAGAAGCCAAATCTTTCAAAAAGGTAGATGCACGGGATATGGCTAGATTAGTCGAGAAAAATCTAATATGTAGATATGGTTTTCCTCATCATATGGTCTCAAACAATGGGTTATAGTTTTCAAGTAAAACCAAACAAATGCTTATTAGGTGTAGGGTTAAACATCACAATTTTTCCCTTTATAGACCTCAAGTAAATGGAGCAGTCGAGGTAGCCAATAAGAATGTAAAGAGAATTCTGGCCAAGATGGTGCAGACTTACAAGGATTAGGCCGATAAGCTATCCTTTGCACTATGGGGTTATAGGACCATAGTTAGGACTTTAACAGGAGCCACTTCGTTCTCTCTGGTCTATAGAATAGAAGTAGTATTGCTGGTAGAAATTAAACATCAGTCCTTAAGATTAGTTCTGGAGGCTGAGATATTAGAAATAAAATGGGCTAGGCAGAGACTATCGCAACTTAATTTGCTTGATGGGGAGAGAATGAGGGCATATTATCACAATCAAGTTTAGTAGAAGAGGTTGGCCCATTCATTTGGAAAGAAAGTTAGGAAACACCCTTTGAAAGAAGGAGACTTAGTGTTCAAATAGATAAGGCCAGGGATTCCAAACATCTGAGGCAAATATAGGCTCATATGGGAAGGACCTTTTGTACTTAAAAAGCTATTATCCAAAAGTGCTACTATTTTGTCAAACAGCGACGATAATGAGTTTCGAGAACTTGTGAATATCGATAGATTAAAAAGGTTCCATGGCTAAAGACTAAAAGAAAAAAAGAAGAGAATAAATGCCCCGCATGTCAAAAATAAAAAAATGGCGGCCTTACTAAAATTAGGCCCTTTGTCAGGATGAAAACCAAAAAATGGAATCTTGGGAAAAAAATTAGAGTTTGAGAGAAAATAATCAATCAAGAAAACCCGAGAAGGCCAATTGATGATAGGAGTTATGATGCTTGTAAAGCTTTATTTTGAGATTGAATAATATGTGTCATTAAGATAAAGTCAAATACTGATCATGTGTATCAAAATCAAAAATGAAATGTCATACATGTATCCATAAATGTCATCTAAGTATCTGAAAGTAACATTTTCTATCATATGTTCAATAAAAGAAAAAAACATCATATATGAAAATGTTTGATCTAATTTATCAGTATCATATCTCTCTCTCCATCTAGGTGCCTCAGGTGAGAAATTTTATTATCGACAATTAGATCAGTGACCCACTGCTTGTAGGAATTAGAGGAAGTGAAATCACAAGCACACGTGTTAGGAATTGTAGTCCTTATAGGAAGCTAAGTCCAGATCCTCTGATAATATTTCATCACAAAGTAAGCAGTAAAGATGTCCCCACGAAAGCCTAAAGGTTGCTTAACAATGTCCTGCCTACCTCTAAACTAGAAAACACAAAGGGCAAAAACATAAAAGGTGGCTCGATGAAGTCCACGAAGAGTGACGAATCTCAACTCTCCATCCATGACCATAGAAGTAACAGGCAATCAGGGACACCTGAACCTAATGTTAGCATCTCATGAATGATTGAGCCAATCAACTGCATCTTAGACTCACTAAAACTAAAGCTAAAACTGCCTAGTCATGACAAGTCTTATAGGGTAGGTCCATGTAACTCTAACTCGAGGAGGAGGATTATACAGTAGCTGCAACTTCTCATAAAGCCATACTTGAAAAAAAGTTGTTGAGGTGAGTTGGGTTTATCTTAGGCAAAAATAAGGCATAAAAATGTGTGAAAATCTAAAAGACACATATTTCAACAAGAAAAGCTAGTATGAAAACCCACAAAGGGTGTGTTACCTTTAAAAATTAAGGACATACCTGAAGGAGCAAAGGAATGTTTGTCAAGAATGAAGAAGAGCCACATTGAGTAGAAGACCTATGGTGAAAGTCATCCAAGCCTATGATAATCTCTGCTACGATCAGGGAAAATGGATTGTACCCCCAGTGTATGCCATTAACAACATCAAACAACCCATGATCTACGGTCATGGGATCGCCAACACGTATCAATAGACACTGAGAAAGGCAACAAAGTAGTACCACATTAGAACGGAAGGTGGGAACATAATCAAAATCATTTAACACATCTATCAGCCACTCTAGCAGAAAGGTCTCCCCATTAGGTACTAGGCCCCTGGCCTCAAAAGGAAGAACACCTAAGGCACATACCATCTCTCTGGGATAAGTGACCATAGGAGAGGGAAAGCATGGTCTAACATTGACATCAAACCTGACACCTACTATGGCAATAAATTCTTTAGGTAAAGGACATAACTCCTAGTAAGTGAACCGAAATATGTGAAATCTAAGGTCCTAGAATCAAAGTACAATAGACAACAGATGTTTATCTAGAGAGACTTTTCTCAGAAACCTCAAACTTGAATAAGGGGCTAAAAGGGGATCCTCCCAGGTCTTTGAGTCATCTAGTAACCGGTGCAATGTCATAAGTATAGTAGTTATGGTTATGGGTTTTTTGAGAAATCTAAAGTGCAAGAATGATGAGAGAAAATAAATAATTTAAAGAAAGAATAAGCAAGAAAAGACAATAAAGGAAAAGAAAAAAAGATAGAAGAGTAACTGATGGAAGCTTTTTGGAAGTTAAAAAGTCAAAGGCACAAAATTTAAGAAAAAGAAGTAGTATTTATAGAAAGTGAAGAGGGACTGCTATCCCTCACATGGAGTGAACCATGGGTTGCCCGTCCCTCACCTCTGATAGGCTAAAAGTCACACTTTTACATATCCCATGCATTGCACGTACATATTAAAGCACTTTTCTTTGTTTGCATTTTGCAGGTAATCTAAAAGGCCTAATGTCCTGGATTTCTAAGCCTAGAGAATCTAGAATGTGTGGAACATAAAAATCAATATTCCACTAAGAAATAATTTATTACAGGGGGTATTTTAGACTTTTGGACGCTTATATGTAGTAAAATATAATTAAAATATGTAAATCTTGTAAAAATAATATTGAAAATCATAAAAAATGTTAATAATATTGTAAATTAATTTTATATAGATAGAGAATGAAAAAGTGAGAAAAAGGTCAAAAACTCGAAGAAACTGGAGTTAAAAAGTGAAAAATATGGGATAAATAAAAATGAGGGGCATAATGGCCATTTTGGCTTGAGGGACAAGACACCCTTTCCGTCTCATTTGTCACCAGGCCAAAGATAAGCTTTCTATCCCTTGCTCAATTCCAGCCATATAAAGGCCATTTCCTTCATTTTCCATTCAAACTATAAAAATTCCGATGTATAAATCCTTTCAACAGTTTTTCAAGCTTTTCTCCTTCATTTGACGTCTGATTTTCAATCCATTTGCACCTACGGACTCCTGAAAGCGAGGTGCACTTCAGAGAGCATAGCTTTTCTGCCTTTTTTATCCTTTTTTCTATTTGTTCTTTACAAGTAAGTATAATTTAATAATTTTTTATATTTTCTCTTTTTTTAGTATTTTTTTCAAGTCAGAATGTAACTTAGGCTAGAAAACTTTAGTTTTAGGTGTGATGGGTATGAGCACTTGCTGTTGTATTTATACTTAGCATATTTTTGTTATTTAGATGCATTCTTACATGCCACTGTGTACTATAAGATACCTTATGTATGAAAATGTAGGACCTATATCATTTTATCTCTATGGTGTAAAGTATGTAATCTTTGAATTTTTAGATGCATTCTTTTATCTTTGATATTTCACCAAACATGAATACTTTGAATTTTTGTTGTTTGGCGGCCTTAATGGCCTATGGCTTATTGGTTACTTTTAAATGTGCTATTTGTTGAGGAAGGCAATGTCATTCCTAGCTGGAATGTTGCCAAATTTTTTTCTTACTTTTTATCCTTCTTGTAAGGCATGAAATATTAATATTTGTGTTGTTTGGCAGCCTTGAGGGCCTATGTTATGTTATTGTTGCTTTAAATGTGTCTTTTTGAATAGGAGGCAATCATATTCCTAGTCGAAATGCTGCAGAAATTTTGTCAAAATTTCTTGAAAATGTGAAATATGGTATTAGTAGATATGATAGCCTGTGTGTTATGTATTATTTGAATATGTCTTTTATGTAGGGGGCAATCTCATTCCTAGCTAGATTATTGTCAAAATTTATTTTTTCATAAAGCATGCAATAAGTGTTTTTGCCTCATTTTTCATGCATCATTGTTAGAATCACGTGTGTGTCAAACATTCCTTGTGTAAATTAGTTGTAAATATTTAAATTCTTATAAATCTTGACAAGAACTTAAGTTAAACACGAACTAACAAGTATTATTTTGTAGGATGCCTCATAGGATAGTGTGACCCCAGCCTTTACAGCCAATGTCGACATATATGATGCCTAAACAAGTTGCGAGATACCGAGCCCTAGGTTAGGTCCAATACATAGCAAGCCGATACATGTACAGACAAGTCTTGGAGGACTTTTGCTTATTATAAGAGGCTAATAGGTTGTTATCCAATGCCAACAAGACTAATTTCTTTGCCTTAGCTTGTAGGACATATACAGACGTGACCAGAGAAGTGCTAGCTACTTTGTGGTACAAAGGTATCAATTGTCAGATACCCGAGAGGGGGCAATTTGATTTAGAGCCTTGGGGATACCATACAACATCACCAGACATAGGTTTGCTGAGGCTATGGGGCTTTCCAGTGGGGCATTTATAGTCACAATGCCCGGATTGATGGATAGAGATAGGTGGTTGCTAGAAGCAATATATAACTCAAAGAAGGCAAAGAGCACGATGCTAGCTCTTTAAATCTACAAATACCTATAGAGGGTCTTATCCGCCTCTTACCTCGAATGCTCTGGGAGTCCAGGTAATGTCAATTGGGTAGATATTACCAATTTATGGAGGATGCAGGGGGGTCAACATATAAACGTCATCCATGAGATTATCGCAAACTTGACTAGGGTACACACTATGCCATGGATGTAAATATGTGTAGAAAGAGTTACCATTTTGGAGAACTTATCTAAAAGAGCATGTATATAGACTTGTAGACAGCCATCACTATGAGTATGGTGAAGCCCATAGACGAGCAGGAGGGCCAGTATAGATTGCTTACAATGCCTGAGACTTAGGAGAGATGTGGCTTTAATCCTATAGTGCTTGATTAGGCAATATAGTGGGATGGTCAAAGGTAGGCAGTAGAGCATCAAGCACCACCAGAGCAGCCACCTCTACAGGATGGTCGAACATATAAGCTTCATGAAGTAGAGGGGTCGCGAGGGTAGAGTCAGATTTTGATTATGCCTTTTATATGTTGAGTGACATGCATGACCTTTTGGGTGTGTCACCCAAGACACCAACTCACATCAAATCTCCTCTTAGACACCATAGGTCGCCTGCTATGAGACTCTCCCCATATAGATGTCCAGAAGCGTCATCTTCTACCACTCTTCCACCTCATGGGCATCTACTTCAACTGTATCTCCACCACAGGTTCCATCACCTCCTACATAGGCACCATCAGCCCCTCCTTCAAATGATATATCCAAGTGGCTAGATATGCTAGAAGAGGCATAGAGGATGATGCTTGCAGTAGTATAGTACTTGCAGACACTACCAGTGACTATCCAGACATTATAGACAGAGGTACAGAGCCTCAGAGTGAATATACAGGCTATAGGGCATAGATTTGATGAGGCTTTGAAGGTTGTTACTGACTCCCTCACTCAACTTAGAGATTAGGGCATTCGCATCGAGGCATAAGTTCGTAGAGCTAAACAAACGGTGACTGAGACCAATAAGCAGTTGAGGAGGTACATTAGGTACCTGAGAGGAGACTTGATGAGATATCTGAAGAGCCACTCTCAGGAAGTCCTTCAATTTGGACAGGGGTTAAAGAGACTGGTAAACGTGATATCACAGATCCTATATCCTTTAACATCGGTGCTGTCAGGTTTCATATTTGTATTTGAGTAGACAAGCGACCAGCCACCTCCAGCGCCTCAGGCCATGGCTCTAGCCCAACCTCCCAAGCCGTTAGCATTCAGACTGCCTTCAAGACCAGTGTATTGCCGACCATTAGGGCCAAGGCCTTTACAGTGATTGATTGTTTTTGTATTTAGGGAGTTTTACTTTATCAAAATTTTTTATGTGTATAAAAACGGAGTTGTATATAACTTATTTTATCATTGTATGTCTTATATTATTTATAATTTCTTTGCTTAGAAAATAAATGAATGTGAATGCCATGTAATCAATGTGATGACTTGTATATAACCATGCCATAATAAGACAAAAATAATGACAATAACAGTACTAAATAATAATAATAATAATAATAATAATAATAATAATAATAATAATAATAATAATAATAATAATGATGATGATGATGATGATGATGATGATGATGATGATGATGATGATGATGATGATGATGATGATGATGATGATGATGATGATGATGAAAAAAAAGGCCATATTTAATAAGCAGTACATTAACATTCAATGTCTTTCACATCAGGTACCCAAAATCCCACCAAGGGGTATACATTTGCTCCGCCAACAACAAGAAAACCAGAGTAACCAACACCATCCCTCAGAGCAAGATAGGCTTCAATCTGAATGCACCAAAAAGCCATAAGGCTATTAATGAAAGCAAATAATTGCTAGATAAGGGATAGCTAGAATAGGTTTTAACACCCTAGTGACACCTCACAAAGGCATATCTACTAGGGTGACTTCAAACATTTCAAGTGATTCCCTAGATGATAGATGCATTTCTACCAAAAACATCCTCAATGAAGCATTTCTTCAGAAAGAACAACCAACAGGTCAGGTAATGAATGACATCCATCAAATGTTACTCTAATCATCTCATTTAATGTTGTAAGAAAACTCTAATCATTTTGATTCTGCATGCCAACAAGCTAGTATTAGTCACAATGTGTTTTTAGTAATTGATTTTGCATGCCCAAGGCGCTAATCAAATGCAACCAAGTCAACCTGGTTTTGTATGCCTTAGGAGCTAATTAGGGAAGAACTTTATTCTTATCGCAATTTTGCATGCCTCAGGCATTAATTAGACAAGTGGAGACCTGCTGCCATTAATAGAGTTGGTCTCAAGCTGTCCCAATTTTGCATACTCTAGGTGCTAATTGGATGTATTCAAATAACCAGATTCTGCATGCTCTAGGAGCTAATTAGAGTTAATTAATATGTCTCGATTTTGCATGTCCCAGATGCTAATCGAACAATCAACATAGGATTAACACATTGACAAGCGGATGTTTAATATTCGAATTCAAGGTTAACATAGTGACAAAATGGCAATAACTAACTAACCACGAGACTCACTGCCTCAAAAAGTACATGTTGTAATCAACCAAGAGATTTGCTGCCTTAGGTATGCGTCTTTTTCCTTACACTCTGAATTTTACCTCACTTTGGTATTAGTACACTAACTCTCCAAAATTAGGGGTAGTTGTAGACACCGTGACCCAAGGTAGCTTAAATTAGGGTTACACGATGATGAGGAAATAACATATTGCTAACAGGAGGTTAAGATACCGAAGCTTCGATCATGGATTTATCATTTTCTCTTAAAGATTTTCATGATTTTCTTAATGCTTTCAAATATTCTTGAGTATTTTAACAAAATACACAAAAAGCCCTATTTTAGATAGCCAGTGGTGATAGACGATCGTCTGTCACTTGAGGGGTGGCCATTTACGAGTCTTTCTCTCCTATACAGTGTAAATTAGGGTATTTTAGGGAAACAGAGGTCTAGTGATAAGGGACGGTTGTCCCTTATTGAAAAATGGCCGTTTATGGCTTGAAACCTAAATTTTCCTGAATTTTCAAAAGAGAAAGTTATCTAATAAAATATCAGTCCCGAATTTTAAGGATTTGATCTCTAGATTTTGCTATTTTTGATTTGAAATTAGATTAAAACACTTTCTTAGGTATAAAAAAAAGATTTAGTGTTTTAAAAAGGGGAGGAATCATTATTCTTGAGAGCAACCGTTAGAGAAGAAGAAAACTAATTTTTTCTCTCTCTAACATTTTTTTCCTTTAGCAACTTTTTTCAAACAAAGAACGAATTTCATAATTTCTATGAGAATCAAAGAGTGAGATTTGGAGCAGATATCTAGACTATAGAATTCATAGAGTCAGAATATTTCTTGAGGGTAACATTCTAGGCTCATTCTCACTTTTTCTCTCTAATATTCATTCATATGATTTCATAATTATTGAACACTGATTTGTTTTGTTTTAATTGTTATATCTAAATAATGTGCATGATTTACCAGAGTATGATTTATTTCTGAAATATGCTAAACATTATGGTAAATTATAAAGGTACCTCCATTGTTGTCAGATAAAGCTTTCCTTTCCATATATATATTGTAATTTCATAATTTTGATGTAATATAATGCATGTTTAAGTGTTTTTAGTATGTCTTGGCATGATTTAGTGCTTAAATATTGTATATTTAAGGTTAGGAAATTAGTTGTAGGATTTTCTAAATTTATGCCATGATTCTGCATTTTTTACTCTATTCTAGAGGTGACACATAGGAAGAAGGATTGAAGGACGACCGTCCCTCATCTAAGGGATGGGATGTTTAAGTCCCTTCCTCCTGTCCATCCCTCGCTCCATAGGTGGCCACCCCTTACCCTTTTTGGCCTTCTATGGGGGTATTTTGTGGTATTTCTCATTCATTTTCAAGGCTATTTATATTTTTGAATAATTTATTCCATCCCTACAATATTTAGGCATTATTTGGTGTATTTTTTCTACTATAAATATATTCTTTGCCTGTAATTAATCTTTTTGTATCAATAAATATATAATTATTTTATTATAAATGCTAATTTATTTGTTTTATGTGATTTTTTTTAGTAATTGGTATATTTATGGCTATGGAGGGCTTATGATTTTTTGCATGAGAAGTCATGCTCCCACACTAGTTATCATCTCTACTCCCTAATTACATCATTATTTTCTCATCTTTAATTATTTATTGTAGTATTGTTTCTTTATTTATTTTTTTTTCTTCATTATTGGTTGTTTATTTTCTGATGTATTATTTTTGGGGTTATAATAGTTAGTAAAAAAGGATTTTTCCAAGAATGTTAAAGTAAAAGGCACTTAAGGCATTTTTTTAGTAAATAAATTGGTTTTTTCATATAATAATGGACTAATGTCTAATTTTTTAATCCAATCCACACAACATAATAAATGCCTTTTATAAATATACATGAGGGAACTAATGTTTTCAATCCAAATTAACTCCCCGATTTATGTATGTATTTGTTTTTACTCTTATTTTGTTGGACAATTTGTTTATGTAATAATTTTTAAGTAGGATTTTATTTTAAGTATTTATTTATTGCTTTTTTTTGAATGACATGTTTACTTAAATTCTATTGCTTGCATCGTGTGAAAGAGGAGATATTTAATTCCTAATAAGAGGGATGTCCCAAATATGCCTAATAAGAGGGATATCCCAAATACCAGTCTTTATTTAGGCATCAAAATAAGGTCGAGATTTAATTCCCAATATTCTGTTGGGTGGCAACTCTTTGACACCTGCCTCTTTGAGCCCACTAGTGGATGCCTTTATGGGTTGTCCGTCGGTAATAATTAGGGTTCACCCTTTTTATTGCGAAGCAACCAGTTTATGATTAAAAGTGAGACCTTTTGGTCTCGGGCCTTAAAAGCTGGCCTCCAAGAGCAAACTCAAAAACATAAGGTAGGCTCCGGTGCACATCATAAGTTCATTATAGTGGCTATTGACTACTTTTCAAAATGGATTTAAGTAAAATCTTTAAAGAATTTGGGTGCTAGAGAGATGGCAAAGTTTATCAAAAAGAGCCTGATATGTAGATATGGGCTTCCACATCATATTGTATCTGACAATGGATCTCAATTTCATGGAGAGATAGAATAAATGCTTAAAAAGTATGGGGTTCAACATCATAAGTCTTTGCCATATCGCCCTCAAGTAAATGGAGTGATGGAAGCAGCTAATGAGAATGTCAAGAGAATTCTAGCCAAAATGGTCAGAACTTATAAAGATTGGACTGAGAAGTTACTTTTTACACTGTGGGGTGAAAAAAATACTACTAGAACTTCAATTGGACCTACCCCATTCTCTTTGGTATACGAAACAAAGGCCATTTTGCCATTAGAGATTAAGCATCAGTCCCTACAAGTAGTTCTGGAAGTCGATCTTCCAAAAATGGAATGGGCTAGGCAAATGTTGTTATAGCTTAACCTGCTAAACGGAGAGAGAATGTGGTCTTATTATCATAATTAGATTTATCAGAAAAAGATTGACGAGATATTTTAGAAAGAAAATTAGAAAATGTCCCTTAAAAGAAGGGGACCTAGTGTTTAAACAAATAAGACCAGGTTTACTTTACATCAGAGGCAAGTTCAAACCAATATGGGAAGGCCTATTTGTGTTGAAGAAGTCATTGTCCAAAGGCATTGCCATACTGAGTGATGGTGATAGGAATGAGTTCAAGGAGCCAGTCAACATCAATAGGCTAAAGAGGTTCCATGGCTAGCTCAGTAAAAAAATATATATAAATAAGAAATATAATAAAAGAGAAAAAGAAGAGAATATAGCCTTGTGGGTAAAAAATCGGTAAACGGTGGCCTTGCTAAAGTTGGGTGCCTTGTCAAGGTAAGAATAAAAAAAGCCACCTTAGGCAAAAATTAAAGGCAGAGTGAAAATATTCAATCAAGAAAATTCGAGAAGGCTTATTGATAACAGAGGAAAGATACTTTCAAGGTTTAGTCCCTTGAATGGGTTGGGTTTTGTACTTATGGACTTACTGTTAGATAAATGACCATATGTAATGAAACTATGTAGAGATATTATCATATGTAATGTAAACTTATACATTAATATAAATAAGAGCAATTTATTATACATACTCTAAGTTGTCTTGTTCTATACCAAAAGGTAGTGCTTATTTATTTTACACCATATGTGAGGATTTAAAGATCATCCTTTACTATTTTCGCTTGAGATATGTTTTAACTAATGCACTCTGTTGTCAATGATAAGGCTAGATATCCATCTTTTATATGCTATAAAGGTGGTAAAGTCACAGTTAGTGGGGTGTCAAATGTCAATTTTAGCATATAGTTGCATCCAGAGTTAGTGATTACCAAAAACAAAAAGGACAAATAAAATACCTTATTAAAATGACAACAAGTGTCTTATAATGTCCTGTTGCTCCCCAAATTAGCGAGTACAATGAGAGACTATTTAGAAAATGGCTCTATGTAGATCGTATGATGGAACACAACCAGACTATCCTTCTTGGGTTACATAGTCAGGTATTAGCCAAGTGCTTATGAAGTTGATATTATTTTCCTCTACCATCACAAGCCATGCAAAGCATTCCTTAGATGAGTTGAAATCACGAATATGTCTCTTAAGAAGGAAATGTCTCAAGAAATACGTGTTGATTACTTTAGGAGGAGGTTCCTCAAGCAACCTTAATTTCTCCTACAACCAAATTTAAAATAATAATAATAATAATAATAATAATAATAAAATATCTAAAAAATATAAAATAATAATAATAAAAATAATGATGAAATTAAAATGAAAAAGCCACTGGGTTGGGTTGGATCCATCTTAGGTAAAAATAAGGCAAAGGGTCACATGAAAATCCGAAAGGATGCATTTCCCGTTAAGAAAAGCTAATGTGAAAACTCATAAAGGGCATATTACCTTTAAAATAATAGCTATACCTGGAGTAATAAGGGGCTTCTCGAAAAAACTGCAGATGGATAAGAGCAAACTATATCCAAGCTAAGGATGGTCTTTGCCAAAATAAAGGGGAATTGAGTTAAGCCATCACATATACCTGCAATAACACTGAATAGTCGATGGTCACCAGATGGTTCCTATGGTTCACTGTCAAATACAAAGTGAGACATATTAGTAGAATAATGCTAATCCTAAAAGTAGGTATGTCAGAAAAGTCATTTAGTGCATCAAGCAATGGTTCTAATGGGATAAGTCCCCATCGAGGTACCAATCTAAAAACAGCAGATGGCAGGATTCCAAGAATTTGACTTGCTTCTCTTGGATGATTTGATACATAGCTTGGAATGCAAGGGTGGGTACTAGTATAAAATTGCAAATCCAGGATTTTAGCGAATTCTTTGGTCAGAGGGCATAGCTCTTGATGGGTGAATTTGAAAACATGAAATCGAGCATCCTAATATTGAGGGGTTGCCAACAAAAGGTTGTTGTCAAGTTGAACTCTTCATAAAAAATTGAGACCGAAATATGGAGCAAGCATTGCATTTTCTTAGGTTTTGGAGGCATCTAGCAATTTATGCACTTTGGTACGTAAGTTCGATGCAATATAGAGTAAACATCCTCTAAAAAATAAAATAAAATAATAAAATAAAATAAAAAATCGCAATAATAAAAATACTATTAAATAAAAATAAAGAAAGAAGAGAGAGAGAGAAAAAAGAGAGAGGTTGTGAAATACGACACTTACCTGGAATAAGAGGACTGCACATAAATTGTTGAAGGCCGAATGAACGAATTTGGGGATATTTATAGACAAAGAAAGTGACTCACTCCCTTGGTCTTTAACTCACCTGTCTGTTCACTCTCTTATACCCTGAATTATTCTCAAATTACATAAGTGACATATTTCCTTTACATGGGGCATGCATTTGCATAATTATGCTTCACTTATCTTTTGATTTTGTAGAGGTATATTCGTCATTACAACAAAGATTTTGAAGTTCTATTTAGGGAGTAAATCATGTGTTAATTATAATGGTTATGTAAAATTAATCATTTTAAAATTTGTTAATTATTAAAGAAAAGGAAATAATAGGGATTGAATTTATTAGTATGTGTAAATTAATAATAGGAATAAAGAGTATATTAATTTAAATATAAATTAATTAACTAAAATGTAATTAATTTGTAATTAACCATGCATTAATGACCATAAATTTCATCTTCTCGATCTTCACATCTGTCAAGGTTTTTTAACTGATCATAGGTTCATGAGTAGCTTGTTGGCTCACGATCCTTGTGGTTTGTGACTCGTTTCACATTTAATGGAATAATGCTATTTTGCCTGTAAGTCATGCCTTTGGTCTATGACTCACTAGGCATCTCACGAACTCAGCCCGTGACTAACCAAAAGTCACCTTTTTAAAGTGCTTTCCTTTTCTTCTTCGTCAGTTTCTCTTTCTTTGCACTGGAATGCTATTTTTGCTCCTTTAACAACTTCTTTCACTCATTTCTCCTTGCTAAGAGCTTTGATTCACGTGCTAGGGATATTGTTGGAACCAAAATGGAAGCGCACTCATAGAAGTGTTGATATTTTCGAATTTCTAGCTCTTTTTATTATTTCGCCATCAAAGCATAAAGTATGAGTTTTTTTTAACTTTCTTTAATTTCTTTTTTTATCTATTTGATACATTAGTGATGTTGAGTTTAAACTATTAATTATGAAGAAGATTTGTGGTGCATTTTGTTTTGAATTTGATTTTTTCATGAGGTTTAGTTTTCCCTGTTAGTGGGTTTGCTTTGTGTTTATAGGAAAACTAGTTTGTCCCTTAAATAGTTCATAAGAATAGAAGTAAATAAAGACAAAATGGAGAAGAAACTAATAACAAAACAAAGACAAAACTATGCCTCTATAGGAGCAATAGAGAGAAAAGAACAGAGCACAAAAGAAAGAAAAAAAAGGCAATGAAAAAAAACAAAAAAAAAGATAGCAGTAGCAAAAAGAAAGGAAAATAGAGACAAAAATGAAAAAAAAAATAGCAAGAAGAATAATATACAATAGTAATATAAATCTTATAGTTTGCATAGTATTATGAAATAATGTTGGTCAAGATTCATAATTTAAATCAATTTTGGATGATTAATTTGAATTGATGCCTTTTGCTCAATAATTTCTTTGGTTAGTGGTTGAGTATAGTATATATACATAACTAGTTATTTATACTTATTTAAACTTTAATTTATCTATAGGTATACAATTCTAACTATTTAGTTCCTTTAAATAATTCTAAGTAGATTAATCTTGCTTTTAATTTTAATTAGTTCTTTGTATATGAGTTAGGAATTAAAAGTAATACTAAATGTATTTTAATAATATGTATGTATGATGCTTGTATTATAATTAGAATTTGGTTGATGATGTGTGGTATACCTGTGTTGATTTGAAGCAGTGCGCTATTTTTTATGTGTAGGAAGATCCCCGATCTTAGCTATTATATTGTCTAATTATCGATAAATTAATTGTTTTCATATGCGTGTGATGTATACATGTTCAAACCATTTTTGTTGTATAAGTTTGAATAAGTAATGTGTACATAATTCTAATGAAATGTACTTCATTTTGTAATATAAATTGATTTATTAATAATAAGACATATTTGTTTTTGAATTTCTTTCTTGATGTGCACTGTAAGATGAGCAAAAGATTTGAATCAACCAAATCTGGGTCTAGACGATTGGATGGTTTTTGCCTGTGATATTATCAATTTGAATCTGTCTCTATAATGCGACATTATCTACTATTGATAATAATAACATAAAAAGGGATTATTATGCTTTTATTAATGCTACCCTTTTAGACAAGCCATTTTTTATGTTTTGATGTTTTAATTATATTTAAATTTGGTTATGAAGTCTTAATTACATGATTTATTTAATGATATGCTAATTGTATTAATCTATTCCAAAAATATATAGATGCATCATTATAGAGAGCTTCTATAGCCACAGCCCCGACCAAACATCAAGCACCTGACTAGATGACAGCAGCTCAGGCTGCTTGGTACAGAACCATGCATAATGTACACTACCAAACCAGTCGTTTTATGAGCCAGCACTTTCTAAGGACTTCAGAAATTTAGGGAGATGCATAATATTATCTAGCACGGGTGGGATGGCTGGATCTCTACACTCCTATATTTGCTACCTATATTGAGGTGGTTCGTCAATTTTTAACCACTTTCAATTATCAAGGCTATCAATGTCATGATAATGAACCTGGAGCAATCACATTTAGGGTTACTGACTATGCTTTTAACATATCTCGAGCTTAAATGTTTGAGGTTTTTTAGTTTTCTATGGGTACCGATGTGCTCATCCCTAAGAGGACAACATAAGATGATTAGTGGGTTGCCATTACCAGATCAAGTATTCCATATAACCTTACATTAGCGAAGGCTACCATGTTGATTTCATAGGTTTTAAGGTACCTATAGTAGGTCCTCTTAGGTTCTTATATAGGACAATCAGAGAGTCATGGATCCTTGAACATCACCGATATATAGAGCCTTTAAGGTATGGTTGAGGGTCATCACTTCAACATATCACATGAGATTCTACAAAATATTGTTATTATCATTAGGAGTTATTGGGGGCATAATGGTTGTTATTGGGGGCATAATTAATAGATTACTATTATCATTAGGAGTTTCTGAGGCCAAAATGGCTGAGATAAGAGCACCCGCAGATAGGGATGTGTTTGTAAGCTTTGATATGGTAGTAGACATGAGGTTGATTAAGCACCTTAGACCCAAAAGTTACAGGCTACTATTAGTTGAGGAGTGTGACAGAGGATTCGGGATTCATAGGCCTTGAAGCGCTGCATAGGCATATGACCAGCCTATGGATGCTGCACTAGAAGTTTATTCTCCCCCTCAAGCATATGATCAACCTACAAATGTTGCACCAGATGTTCACTCTCCCTCTCAGACATACAAGTATGTTTTAGATTTTATACAGGAAGCTTACTTGCCAATAGCCTAAGCCTAGTCACCTATTGGCCATGTTCACTCAAATGTCTATGACCATTATATGGGGTTTAGTCTAATAATTTCTACATGGCCATAGTCGACCTAATCAGAGAGTTTTAGTAACTTGCAGATATTGCTATTATTTGAAGCACATGGATTTGGTGTGTATGGAGATCCAGGAACCTCTACTTCCCATGCTCCAATACCGCTTGCTACTGCTACCTTTAGTGAGAGGGATATCTACATCCACTATCATAAGTACTGTAGCTACACTTACTATTGAGATACATGATCTTGGATAAAGTGTGAGAGGGACAAGAGATCCTCACCCTGCTCACCTAACCTAGTTAGAGTCAGGTTTTCATCGGCAGGAGTTAGCCATGTGGCAGGTACGAGATGGTTTAAGTCATTTAGTCGAGCTTATAGGGTAGGTTTTGAGACCCCTGGCTCAGGCTGTGGGAGTTGAGTTAAAGATACCTTTGCCAGCATCAGCATCGGTAGGTCCTTCTCAGACACAACCTCTGCAGCCTTCACAAATACCCCTAAGTCCTTCAATTAGACCATCAGATTATGCTAGGCTAAGATGTTGCCAATGACATTTAGGGAGTTATTTATCATTTTTCTGACTTTCTTATGTTTGTTTACTTTTGGCTTTTATCTATGGTATTAACAATCATATTTTTACCTTCTATTTGGATGATGTACGGATGTTATTTTTTTTCTTTAATTTATTTACATATGAATATTTATTTTTCCATGGACACTAATGCAATATTTGAAAAAAAACAACAATAATAACAAAAATAAGGAAAAACAAAACATGATAAGTGAAAAAGTAAAAGAAAAAAAGAAGAAAATAGATCATTTACTTTGTCATCTTAAGTTTTAATGAATGCTTTAAAATTCAACAACAATAATAACACCGACAATCAACTAGAATAAATTAATTGGTAAAACAACATATATCCTAAATTGACTTATTATATCCCACTTGGAACAGGGGACATTAAGACCAAACAACAATGACAAATAATAAACCTTCACATCAACGATAGTACGTCAAAGTCTGAAATGCCAGATAATCATATCAAAATAAACTTAAATTGCACTTAGGACATGCAAATTCCAGAAATAGGCCTACCATGTTCTCTAAAAGGATGATCTTCTCACTTCAAAATTAAATTTTCATGAAAGCAATCATGCAAATCCATAAAAAGTAAGTATTTACATCATCTATGATAGATACATTGCCATCTAACCTCTTCATAGGTACAAAAAAGACCTTTTAAGAGACATCCATCAACTCAACTTATTCTAGTTCTGCATGCCAACAAGTTGGCGCTAACCATGAATAGACAACCTATCTTGATGCTACATGCCGACAAGATGGCACTAATTAGACAATCCTGAGAAGCCTTGACATGCTGACAAGCTAGCATCAACCCAATCACCTTTTTGATTCTGAATGCTGACAAGTTAACGCTAATTAGAAAATAAGTAACCTATTTCAATTATGCATGCTGATAAGCTAGCGCTAATTAGATATTCGTTCAAGAGTTAAAACATCGATAAGTCGATGGTAATTACTTTATCAATCTAGAGTTCACATGTCAACAAGCTAATGGTAACAACTCACCTAAGGGTTAAATCATCAACAAACTGATGATAATTACCTATTAAGAACTGAAGAATTAATAAGCAAAAGGCGATCATCTCACCAATGCAAAGATCTGCTACCTTAGGTATGCACTTTTATTGTTATACTCTAAATTTTGGCCAAACAAAAAAATGCACTAGTTTCCCAAAATTAGGGGCAACTATAGACACTGAGACTGGATTAGCCTCTATCAAGGTTACTTAATGAGGATAATGCTATTTTAGAGATAATCAGAAAAGTAGCAATGCCTTTTCTTCCCATCGTGCCAGTGCTTATTGGACATGACAAAATGTTTTTGTCAAAGTTTTTAAGTGAAAAATGTTCTTTTAAAAAGGCATATTTTCATTATTTTGTGTTTGGCGGGAAAGTGGTTGTGATAAGAACTTTTGGATTGACCCAGGAAGTGAGTCACGGACTCGACTTATGGGTTTGGTTTATGACTCACTGCCTAAGTCACACCCTTAGAGCCCTAGTCACTCCTTGCTTCAATCCACGACTTGCCAGCGAGTCACAGTCCTTAGTCTATGACTCATCACTCCCTAACTCAAAATATTTTTAGGTCCTACTGAGCTTGTCTGTGAGTCATGATCTGTGACTCATGAGTCATGGACCATATCCGTGACTCGACATTTCCAACAAAATTTTAGGTTTTCATCCCGCAAAACAGAGGATTATTTTTAACTAAAATATCTATGCTTTTTATGGATCTTAATCCAAGATTAATTAAGGAAGGATGGGATGTTTTCTTGGGATTGAGAGAGCAATTATCACTTTCTTAATAAAGAGGGGAGAGAAAATAGAGAGTGGTTTTAGACTTGGAAAATACTCTAGTTTTTGAAGAAAAGAAGAGGAAGAACTTGGTTTGAAAAAAAAAGAGAAAATCATGTAAAAGGAATGGAAGAGGGGCAAAGACACACTCACCGATTCTGGATAATAGCCATACTAAAGGTAATGTGAGAGGGTTCTTTAACTCATTAAAATTTATGTAGTTTTTCTTTATTTATTTTGTGAGCTTTAAAGCTCTGTTCTTGAGTTCTTCTTGGTATATAGTTACATGTATATTGATTTCTTCGTGTTTGATCCCCAATGTTGAATAATTAGTGTGATTGTGTGTGTTTTCATGAATTTTACATGAATTAATGCTTATTTCATAGAAAGAGTTGAGTTTTACACCCTCCATGGTTGTTTTCTCTCTCTAGACTTCAAATTCTCTAACTTGATTAATATATGAAATTAAATTTTGTTTGATGTGTTTTAATTTGTTTTAATCCTTGTATGATATTTTGATAGTGTTTGAAGGGGTTTTATGTGAATTTATGGCCTTAGATTTAAGTTTCAAACCTTTGAGCCCCATCTATGGTGATGTTCCACTATTATTGGACTGTTCTGGGCGGACTCATAGACTTGGTCAGGGACTCGCTCATTGGGACAAGTTCATGACTCGGTCATGGACAGACTGTTGGGAATTATCGGTTACATGCATCTCATACATAAGCGAAATTTAAAATTTTTAACCAATAAATTTGATTTTGCAATGAATTTATAATATACATATTAATGAGAATAAGAAAAATCACTTTTGATTTTTGTTGAACAGTTGATTTTCCTTCTCATCGGGTTGTCGCAAACCATAGTGTCCAAAATCGAACACCTCCAATGAGTAATCCACATAAGAGAAGGATAGAATGAACCAACAATTGGGAGAAACAAGGGCTGTCCAAAAACCCTAGATGCTAGCTAGGGAAGGTGGAGGCTAGGGCTTTTTGAGTGAGAGAAAAACTTTTCTCTTAATTGTTCACACTTAGCCCTAATACCCTGGAACTTGGATTTTTATAGTTAGGTTAAAAATCCAACTTCATAATAGGATTGGACTCTTTGAAATTGCTAGAGAAATATTAATTGGGCTTATGGAATTATTAATAATTTATTTGGGCTCAATTAAATCCAATTTAAGCCCTTTCACAAAAGACTATGCACAAAACCCATAAACTAAGACCTTTGTGTATATACTTAGATTTAATTACCCAAATGAATTCTAAATCCAACCAAATTAAATATGTAGGCTCCATAACACTTATGAAATATATTTAATTTATTTTGTTCAAAGAATTAGGCCTCTAAGGCCTTTTGTTTATAGTTGACGTGTAACCCTTCCTCTAGAGGGTTTTTGCGCCAACTTCATTTCTTTGGGCCTTTTTAATTCCTCCAATGGATCTATTAATTATTATATCATCCCTATAACACTTATAGTTCAATAATAATTAATTGTGAAATACATTATTTCAATTAGGTCCATTTTTACAAAACATTTCAAAAAAAGTTATGCGAATAATTTTACTTAATCATAATTAATTAAACTCTTTAATTAATTATTCTCATATTCACTTCTCTATCCCAAAATAATATCAAATATTATTATCCTTGTCATTTTACCATTTTATCCTTTCCTCTATATGTGTGTGACCTATTGGATTTCTATCCATGTTGGCACTATAATATGTAATTATGAGTTATATTCAAAACTCACATGATTTAAGCTTCTTTAAATCCCTATTGATATTCTTGATACACTATTATACAAGTCATGATTGGCCTCTAGCTAGGCATCATGACTACCTAAATGTCAGGCAAGTCAAGTGGTTTCACTATGCCCTTCCATAGAAACAGTTACCGTGCAATTACTCCTTCCACCACTCTTATCTCAATCAGATTCTGAGTATGGGTTTCTGTCAACTCATATAAATCTAATTATGCATGTTCTATTAATTTAACCATTGTTCCCAAAATGCCCTTCATGGATCTCTATCCATCTTGGCATATTACTCTGGCCAGAGATTCTCTAAACAAGGCAATTATAGAATCATGCGAGATAACTTCCTTTATTAAATCTGGGATGGTGAATCCTTTGTCAATCACTCAACTATCTTTAAGTAGGTCATGATATACCCAATCTCCTAACTATGTTCACTCCCAGTTGGAAGTAATCAGTTATGCAGTCAAAATATACCACTTGCTACTTAAGATAACTTCGGTGATCTCAAGTCTAAGGATACTTGCACAACCGCTATGAAGAGATTCCTCACCAACATAGATTTAATATCCATGTGAGGATTCTCTTTGTAGGTCTCCAATGAACTTGTTCTTCTAACAAACATCCACATGTTTGCTTTGATTATCTTTCATAATCACAATTATGAAAACCACTGCTTGAACCATTTAAGAAGCATAACATGTGCTAGTCTGTCCGAATTAACAATGTCCTATCTTGTTAATTCTATGACTAGGGATATTTAGATATTAATACATTTGCATGCAATAGACACCTCATATCATGAACACTTTCATGATTTCCTTTGCACTGTGTTTATAATATCAAGGACTTCATTTATTAATTTAAGATTTACAAACTCATGTATTTAAACATAGCATTAATAAATGAATAATGCCTTTTATTAAGAATATAAATTCATACATATGAAATTCATCCCTTTTACTTGGGCTCTAAGGCATACTCTCTAACAATCTCCCATTTGCACTACAACCAATCACTCGTATGTCTCAGACCCATGCTATTTATATGGTGATCATGCTTTTATTTGGGAAAGTGCTTTAGTGAGGAGATCTACCACATTATCATATGTAGGGACCCTTTCTATTTTCACATTATTTTTAGCTACTATTTCCCTTATGAGATGGTAGCATCTGAGAACATGCTTGGATCGCTGATGAGACCGTGGTTCCTTTGCTTGTGCATTGGCTTTATTGTTGTCACAATATAAAGGAATTGGATCAACAATGCTAGGCATCACTCTTAGTTCAGATATGAACTTTTTGATCCAAACTGCTTCTTTGGCTACTTCCAAAGCAACAATGTACTCAGCTTCTGTCGTGGAATCAACAGTTGTTTCTTATTTGAAACTCTACCAACTAACTGCTTCTCCTCCCATTATAAATACATAACCAGACTGTGATTTACAAACATCTTTGTCAGATTAAAAGCTGGAATCAGTATACCCTTTTACTTCCAAACTACCCTCTCCATATACCAAGAATATATCCTTTGTCCTTTTCAAGTACTTAAGGATATTCTTGACAGCTGCCCAGTGTTCTTCTCCAAAATTGGATTGGAATCTGCTTGTGAGACTCAAAGCAAATGCTACATTTAGACATGTACATAACATAGCATACATGATAGAACCAATTGCCGATGCATATGGTATTCTATTCATGCTCTCTCTATCCTCTAGTGTCTGTGGACACATAGACTTAGAAAGGTGTTTCCCATGCACCATGGGTATAAACCCTTTCTTAGAGAGATCCATATTGAACCTCTTCAATATCTTATCTATATATGTACTTTGAGAAAGACCTGGCAACCTATTGGATCTATCTCTATAGATCCTTATTCCCAGAATATAGGATGCTTCTCCAAGGTCTTTCATAGAGAATTGCTTGGATAATCATATTTTAACAGATTAGAGAAGAGAAATATCATTTCCAATGATCAATATGTCATCCACATATAGAACCAAGAAGACAATTGCATTCCCACTGACTCTTTTATACACACAAGGTTCATCTTTATTCTGTGAGAAACCAAACTCTTTGATTGTCTCATTGAATTGTATGTTCCAGCTCCTAGAAGCTTGCTTCAATCCATAAATGGATCTTTAAAGCTTGCATACCTTTTCACCATTTCCTGATGTGAACCCTTTTGGTTGTGTCATATACACATCCTCAGTTAGATTTCCATTTAGGAAAGCTATCTTCACATCCATTTGCCAAATCTCATAATCATAATGAGCTGCAATTGCTAAAAGTATTCTTATAGACTTAAGCATCGCTACAGGAGAAAAGGTTTCATCATAGTCAATACCTTCTTTTTTATGATAGCCCTTTGCTACTAAGCGAGCTTTATAGGTAATTATATTACATTCGATGTCGGTCTTCTTTTTGAAGACCCATTTGCACCCTATGGGTTTTATCCCTTTAGGTAGTTGAGTTAAAGTCCATATTTTGTTCTCATACATGGAGTCCATTTCAAACTGTATAGCCTTAAGCCATAAATCATGTTCTGAACTGTTCAAAACTTTTTGATAGCTTATAGGCTCATTGTCCTCTACTACAGTTAAGCCTCTATCCGAATCAATGTGAAATCCATATCTCACAGGGATAGAACACATCCTAGTAGATCTTCTAGGATTTTGTGTATAATCAGGTTCAACTATAATCTCATCATTATGAAATTCATTCTCGGGTTCAATCGGTTGATCTACTTCTATTTGTGGGCTTGAACTTCACCAAGTTCAATTTTACTCCCACTGTCCTCTCATAGAAGAAATTCTCTTTCCAAGAAGATAACATGCCTTGAAACAAACACCTTTTGTTCTAAGGGATGATAGAAATAATATCCAGAGGTTTCTTTTGGATATCCCACAAATAAACATTTGTCAGACTTAACATCTAGTTTGTCTGACATTGTCCTCTTCATATAAGCAGGACAACCCCATACTTTCATATGAGAAAGTGTGGGTTTCTTGTTATTCCACATCTCATATGGAGTAACATCAACCGATTTACTAGGAACTCTGTTTAACACATAAACAACAGTTTCTAGTACATATCCCCAAAAGAACTTAGGCAAGTCTGCTCGGCTCATCATTAATCGAACCATATCTAATAGTGTTTGATTTTTCCTTTCAGATACACCATTGTGTTATGGTGTATATGGTGGAGTCCACTGAGATAAAATCCCATTATCTCTAAGATAATCTTGAAATTCTTGGCTTAAGTACTCTCCACCTCGATCTGATCTAAGGGTTTTAATACTTTTGCCAAGTTGTTTCTTTACTTCATTTCTAAATTCTTTGAACTTTTCAAATGCTTCTGATTTATATTTCATTAGATAGATGTATCCAAACCTGGAATAATCATCTATAAAAGTAATAAAGTAGGAGTAACCTCCTCTGGCATGTTTAGTCATTAGACTACATACATTTGAATGTATTAAGTCCAAAACCATTTTAGCTCGTTCTCCTTTACCAATAAAGGGAGCTTTTATCATTTTCCTAATAAACAAGATTCGCATGTATCAAATGATTCATAATTAATTGATCCCAAATCACTTGACTTGTTTAATTTGGTCATGCGGTTCTCATTTATATGGCCTAAATGACAATGCCATAAATAAAAGGTATTCAGATTATCATGTTTTATTCTCTTGGTATCCACATTATGCACTTCTTTAATTAAATCAAGAACAAATATACCATTCTCAATGATAGCTTTTGCATAAAACATATTGTTTTTAAAAATTTAACAACACTTGTCCTTTAAAGAAATGTCATAATCATTCAATAAACAACTGAAAGAAATAATACTCTTGGATAAATCTGGAACATAATAACAATTATTTAATTCCAGTACTAATCCACTTGGAAGAGGCAAATGGTAAGTCCTTACAACCATTGTAGAAATGTTTTGTCCAGTAGCTAACTGCAAATATATTTCTGCCTTTCCAACTTTTCTAAAGCTTCTTAAGCTCCTGTAGATCATTACACAAGTGAAATCCACATCCGGTATCTAATATCCAAGATTGTTTTGAAGCAATAGAATAAGTATTAATTTCAATCATATGAATACCTGAAGTAGAAGCATCAGCTTGCTTCTTCTCCTTGAGAGAATCTAGATAGGCCTTGCAGTTACGCTTCCAATAACCATCCTTTCCATAATGGAAGTAAGTTCCTTTGGGATTCTCTTTCTTGGCAGCCTTCTTCTTGGAGATCCCAACATTCTTTGGCTATGCCTTGGTTATCTTCTTCTTCTTCTTTTTCTTTTTCTTTTTCTTCTTCTTCTTCTTCTTCTTCTTCTTCTTCTTCTTCTTCTGCTTCTTGCCTAAAGTGACAACCATAACACTTTTTGGATCCTTCTTAAAGGATCCATCAGCTGTCTTAAGCATGTGGATTAATTCAGGAATGGTTACTTGGATCTTGTTCATGTTGAAGTTAAGCACGAAAGGTGCATAACTTGAAGCCAACGAGTACAAGATTAAATCTATGTATAGATCATGTTCCATTAAATAGCCAAGTCTACTCAAATGCTTAATATACCCATACATCTTCAATGCATGAGTAACAGCCGAAGTGCCTTCCATCATTTTGCAACTAAATAGAGCTCGAGCAATCTCATATTGCTCACTTTTAGACTGAGAAGAATAAAGCTCCTCTAGATGCAAAATGATGGTTCTAGCATCCATCATCTCATGTTGCTTCTGAAGCTCTGAGGACATAGCACCCAACATCAGACATGCTGGTGCTTTACTATCCTCCATGTATTTACGATAAGTGCCTTTGATCTCATCAATGGCATCATCTGATGGAAGTGGTGGTGGATCTTTATCCATGACATAATGGATCTTTTCAGCTCTAAGAACAATTCTCACTTGCCTGATCCAGTCAGAATAGTTGCTGCCAACCAGCTTGTTATCCAAGATTGATCGTATTTAATGTTTGATATGCTCATGATGATGACCTGGATGTGAAAAAGAAAACATATGAGAGTATGTTCATATATATGTATGCATTAATTAGGTCTTTAATTAATCCATTTACTCCCACTATTTTATTATGAATTAATAGCCCTCACTATTTAATCCGAGGAAACTCGATGGTTTTCCTAGTGAGCCAATATTCAATCCTTGATATGTAATTTGACCTTGACTGTGGTCAACAAGCCAAACTCCATACCCTTGAAAGGTAGGTATCTCTATACCAATTGTGTCTCTACACAACTATTTGATCATTAGGTTATCAACTCTTGATGCATGCATATCATATATGCATTCCCTAATCTTGCCTCTAAAACCATTAGCTTTAACCGTGGTCAACAAGCTAATGGGCTAGCTAAGATGACCCATTTAATTAGATTTGAACATATTCGATATAATGTGAGCTTGACTGTGGTCAACAACCCACATTATAAAGAACTCTAGTTCTCCTCAAATTAATGGAAGGCTTATATACCTTAGTATTTGTTTGAGGGTTTTAGTTAATTAAGTCTCATTATACATGGTTGGCATACATTGGTATGCATCCTATATCTATCATATAAATATAAGTATACAAATATGGTATAGTTATGGACTTTACTACATTGATTTTCCTGAGCCAAAAGGGAAATCAAAAGGTCACACCTAGGTAGTATGCATGATTCAAACAAGTAAAAATAATTACATTATCTTCAATCTTATTGGATCTCCATCTGGCCCATCTTGCTCCTTGATAGTGGTCTCCATCTCTATCTCTAATTCTAATCTATGTAATCTAATTACATATTACAATTTGAAGAATAAATACAAACCAAAAACAAGTGGCCGAGACATGAAAGTCCTCATTGGGCAAAAATATGCATAATGCTCAATCACATTGGGCCTTGTCCATAACCATCCATCATGCCAATCATACACCCTTATATGTATTTCTAATGCATAAATTAATGGATTACTAACTTTGTTTCAACTCTTGAAACTTGCTTTTAAGTTATTTTAATAATGTGATCAAATTAGGAAACTTTTTTCATTTTGGAAACTTCCATTTTAGGAAACCCTTTTGCATGCATGTGTTATTGCCTTAATAATCAATTCAATTGATTATTAATTAATTATTAATTGATTATTTAATTAATTAATCATATTAAATAATTAAAAGAATCAATTTTGGACTTTAGATAAAGGGTAGGCCGAAACCTACCAAACTAAACCTTAAATGTGTTCACACACAAACTAGTTTTGTGTCTATTGGACTATTTAGGCCTTTTGGAATGAGCCAAGCCCACTCCAACCCTTAAAACCCATTAATAAACTTAATTATAGTTTATTATATTTGATTTAAATCAGATCCTTGGGTCGACCAAGTAATTCACTAATTTAAACATAATTAAGCCCATTAAGTGGTTTTAATGAATTAAAATTAATCCAATTAATTCAAGACCCATTTTAATTAATCCAATTAATTAAAAACACATTAATATATCAGATATATCAGATTTAGAATATTAAAAATTGTTCTAAACATGAACACACCAAGAACATACCAAGAACACACGAAAAACACCAATTTATCGAACTTTTCGACTAAACTAGTTTTCATGCAAAACTTGTTCGATTTTAATTTTGTTTGATCCCATGGCTTAATATCACATATTAAATACATAAATTATCATCAAAATAATCTTAGAGTGGATCAATAAAATTTTAATTTAGAACAGCCCCTAAACATCATTGAAAAATAAAAGTCATTCACGCCAAAAAATAATGCCTTTCTCAAAAGAATCGTTTTTATTTTTCGTTATATATATTTGATCACATATATCCAGAAATCAATATTTCTCATTCATGAATCAAATCTGATATTTTAAAGTTCATGAAATAAATAACTCAAAAATAAAACTTATTCCGTAGAAAAATATAGAATTGTAGATTCATGGCATAACCTGGCTCTGATACCATGTTGGAAATTATCGGTTACATGCATCTCATACATAAGTGGAATTTAAAATTTTTAACCAATAAATTTTATTTTTCCATGAATTTACAATATACATATTAATGAGAATAAGAAAAATCACCTTTGATTTTTGTTGAACAATTGATTTTCCTTCTCACTGAGTTATCACAAACCATAGTGTCCAAAATCGAACACCTCCAATGAGTAATCCACACAAGAGAATGTTAGAATGAACCAAAAATTGGGAGAAACAAGGGCTGGCTGAAAACCCTAGATGTTAGCTAGGGAATTTTGCGGCTAGGGCTTTTTGAGTGAGAGAAAAACTTTTCTCTTAATTGTTCACACTTAGCCCTAATACCCATCACTTGGATTGTTATAGTTAGGTTAAAAATCCAACTTCATAATAGGATTAGAATCTTTAAAATTGCTAGAGAAATATTAATTGGGCTTCTGGAATTATTAATAATTTATTTGGGCTCAATTAAATCCAATTTAAGCCCTATCTTAAAAGACTATACACAAAATCCATAAACTAAGCCTTTTGGGCATATAGTTGGATTTAATTACCCAAATAAATTCCAAATCCAACCAAATTAAATATGTAGGCTGCATAACACTTATAAAATATATTTAATTTCTTTTGGTCAAAGAATTAGGCCACTAAGACCTTCTGTTTGTAGTTGGCGTGTAACCCTCCTCTAGAGGGTTTCTACACTAACTTTACTTCTTTGGGCCTCTTTAATTCCTCCAATGGATCTATTAATTATTATATTAGCCCTATAACACTTATAGTTCAATAATAATTAATTATGAAATAAATTATTTCAATTAGGTCCATTTTTACATAACATTTCAAAAAAAGTTTTGCGAACAATTTTACTTGATCATAATTAATTAAACTCTTTAATTAATTATTCTCTTATTCACTTCTTTATCCCATAATAATATCAAATATTATTATCCTTTTTATTTTACCATTTTATCCTTTTCTCTATATGTGACCTATTGGGTTTCTGTCCATGTTGGCAGTATAATATGTAATTGTGAGTTCTATTCAAAACTCACATGATTTAAGCTTCTTTAAATCATTTTATCAATCCCTATTGATATTCTTGATACACTATTATACAAGTCATGATTGGCCTCTAGCTAGGCATCATGACTACCCAAATGTCAGGAAAGTCAAGTGGTTTGACTATGCCCTTCCATGGAAACAGTTACCGAGTAATTACTCCTTCCACCACTCTTATCTTAATCAGATTCTGAGTATGGATTTCTGTCAACTCATATAAATCTAATTATGTATGTTCTATTAATTTAACCATCGTTCCCAAAATGCCCTTCATGGATCTCTATCCATCTTGGCATATTACTCTGGCCAGAGATTCTCTAAACAAGGCAATTATAGAATCATGCGAGATAACTTCCCTTATTAAATTTGGGATGGTGAATCCTTTGTCAATCACTCAACAATCTTCAAGTAGGTCATGATATACCCAATCTCCTAACTATGTTCACTCCCAGTTGAAAGTAATCAATTATGGAGTCAAAATGTACCACTTGCTATTTAAGATAACTTTGGTGATCTCAAGTCTAAGGATACTTACACAACTGCTATGAAGAGATTCCTCACTAACATAGATTTAATATCCATGTGAGGATTCTCTTTACAGGTCTCCAATGAACTTGTTCTTCTAACAAGCATCCACATGTTAGCTTTGATTATGTTTCATAATCACAGTTATGAGAACCACTGCTTGAACCTTTCAAAAAGCATAACATGTGCTAGTCTGTCCAAATTAACAATGTCCTATCTTGTTAATTCTATGACTAGAAATATTTAGATATTAACACATTTGCATGCAATAGACACATCATATCATGAAAAATTTCATGATTGCCTTAGCACTGTGTTTATAATATCAAGGACTTCATTTATTAATTTAAGATTTATAAACTCATGTATTTAAGCATAGAATTGATAAATGAATATTACCTTTTATTAATAATATAAATTCATACATATGAAATTCATCCCTTTTACATAGGCTCTAGGGCATACTCTCTAACACAGATAACAACTCGTTAGAAGGGGCATGACTCACCCTTAGTAGCCTATGATTTAGTCCCTTGTTTGGCCATGACTCACTGAGTCTGTGACTCACTCCCATTCGAGTTGCTTGATCTTTTAACCTCACTTTTTTGCCTTTAACTTTTTTGCTTTAATTTCTTACTCTTATTATAGCTATTTACAGTACACATAGCCTGTAAATTCACTTTCCTCATGTCATAATTCTTATCCATTTCTTTACCATTGTTTAACCAATCCTCTCTATTATTTTTGGATGCATGAACATGCAAATCTATTAAGAAGAAATTAATTCAACTGGGCTTAGATAATATAGTTTTTAGTTTATTTCATTATTATTATCTGAATATTTTGGTATGTATAATTGTTATCTATCTGTAATAATATAGTATAAAACCAAAGAAGTCACATATAAGATTTTTATTAAATTAATTTGGTTTTCAATTATAATGTTGGACCAATATCCTATTTTATTCCAAAAAATCACACAAAAGAATTTCATAAACATCTGTGGGGATACCAACATTCCGAAAAAGAATATCCTGATTTATGTTTATTTATTTATTTATAGCATATATAAAAATATTTATCTAAAGCTATAAAGTCAAATGAGATAGCTATAATTTAGGATCCAAGCATGTTGGGACCAATGTCCTTAAATGCCCACGATTTATGTATGAATTTTATCATTTTTTCTTATATGGTAATATGTTTATTTATTTAGTTACCCTATTCCTTGCAATGTATGAGAAAAGAGTCAACATAATGGATCATAAGTGGTCATTTATGCTAGCTATCAACCAAGTGTTGTAAGTAGAGATAAGATCCGAACTATCTCTAGTTTCAGTATCATAAAGTATTATTGGGTGGCAGCTCCTAAATGTATGTCTTGTGATGCTCAGCAGATGCCTAATAAGTTAGTCAGTAGTAAATGGATAAGGTTACTCTAATGCACTATCTTATGTCTTTTAGAGGCCGAGTGCATTGCATGTTGGCAAAACGCTATTCATCATAAAGTGACTGACTTTCACGAGTTAAATGAACTTTGATTCAGTCTTGAGTCTTAAAAGTGGGCTTTCGAGAGCAAACCAGATGCCTGCGGGGTTCGACACATGTCAAACATTCGACAGTCTTTCTCTGTATTATGCTAACACTGATTTCAAAATCTTGAGCAATATCTAAAAAAATAACACAGATTTTAAATAATTAGACCATAAAAATATAAACATTAAATACAAAATTTAAAAATTTACATGAATATAATAATTACTTGATTCAAACTTTTTAAATTCTTCAGTTAATACCTCTGAAGCCAAAAGTGTATATAGCCGATCTCAATCAATTTTGGCAATAAATGAGAATCTCAGTTGTAATTTGAGTAAAAAAACTTCTAAATTTGTCTAAGGTCTTTCCTCCAGTGCTAAAAGCTTGATTTATTTTTCAATTGTTGAATTGCAGTATCATTAGATGTTGCATTATCAGCAGTTGTACAAATCACTTTGGTCCAAACCCAATCATCAATAAAATTATCAACAACAACACCAACATTGCTTCATTTGTGACTTTTAATAACACCAAAATTTCAAAATTTTTTTTTATGCATCTTCCAATTTTAATCAATAAAATGTACAGTTAAACACAAATATAATACATTTTGAATGCTAGTCCAAGTATCAATTGTCATGGAAACTCTTTTACATCAACTTTTAAAATATCTTTAAATTTCCTAAAGCTCTCATGTTCAACAAAATTAAATGGTAGTTCATCATTGATGATCATTCCAATTAAAGCTTATGTATAAGCTTGTTGATCAAATTTCCAACTAACTAATGACGTATTATTACCGAACCCTACAAAACTCAAAGTTATTTGTGACTTATCCTTACTTTTATATGCAACCACTAATTCTTTTTTTTTTATGAGCAAACTTTTTGTAACTTTTCCTTAAATTTTTCCAAAATCCTGAAGTGTCTAACTTACTCTTCCCTTAATAATCTTTACAACATCACTTACATGTAGCCCTCCTCATTTCATTGCTATTAGCATCAAACAATCTATCAAAATGCTCCCAAACTTTAGACCTACTTTTTTTATTTATAGGCAGATCATAAGAAGTAGCATTACCTACTGTATTTAGAGTTGTAAAAGACTCGGTTAATGGGATAGTAGGTGGGGGACACATAATTTCACTAGTCGAAGCCACTTTTCTCATCTAAATGTTTCCTTTTATTCAATGAAGAAAAGTTGGTGAAACTAAAAGTTTTCTTTATTTTTCTATGAACCAATTCAGAGAACACCATATCTGAAAAAAGAACAACAAATTTGCAATGAAAAGAGGCGGATGGTAGTGGCAAGAGGTGGAGACCGTTTGCGAGCTCAAATTTACAGGTGAGGTACGGTGGCGAGAGGTAGAGTAAGGGATAACATGGTGAAAACAGAGAAGAGACAGAAGGGAGAAAGATTGAAGGAGAGAAACCTAAACCTAATATTCTTTATTACCTCAAATATTTTTATTTTTAATATTTTAAAAATTATTAATTACTTAAATTATATTTTTAACTCCCTCCAAAAACCCAAAGTAAAAAATATTCCCTCTGAAAAAAAATTATTTTTAATTTTTAATTATCTTTAAAAATATTTTCTCTAATATATAAATACTAGTTGAGTGACACTAAAAATAAATGATATTAATTGGTAAAATGATTATACACTCATATAATACATTAATTGGTAATATTTCATTATATATAATGACTTTATTTAATTACATTATTAATTTAGATATTCATATAGGTATTGTCATGAATATATGAGTATTAGTTAAGTGACACTAATAGTAAATAAAATTAATTGGTAAGATAATTATTTATTCATATAATTACATTACCTGATAAAATTTTATTATATTATAATTATATATAATTGTATTATGAATTTACATACTCAATTACTCATATAGCTATAATGCCAAAAACATATGAGTATTGCTGGTTGAGTAACGGTAAAAGTAAATAAAATTATTAGTAAGATAATTATATACTCATATATATTTATATTAATTGATAAATTTTCATTATAAATATAATTATATTTTTAATTTAGATATTCATATTGTTATTATGTTAAAAATAGTAGTTGATCGATATTAAAATAAATAAAATCAATTGATAAAATACTTTTGTGATAGATTACTTAACTTATATATCTATATAAATATTTGTATAAAAAAAAAGATTAAGTAGTAGTTGAGTCATGAGTGATATAAAAAATAAATTGAATTAAATACAAATTATTTCAGTTACATTAATATTCAAAAAGATATAATAATTATTATAATAATTAAATTTCTATTATCAATAATTAAAATATTTAGTTTAATTTATTAACTAATTATTATCTTAATTTTGTGCATTAAAATACATAATGCAAATAATTATAAAGTTAAATTTATATAGTATATATAAAATAGAAATTATAAATAATATTTATATATAAATTATTGGTATTATATATAATAATTAATAAATATCGGTTCTTTTAGTACAATTTGGTATACCTTAATACGGTTTTCAGTTTGATTCTAGATAAAATATTCAGATCCGTTCCAAATAAAGTTAACGATATAGTTTAGTTTAGTTTTAGTTAAAAAGTTAACAGTACATTTCGATTCTGAATTTTTTTCGATATTTCGATACAGGAAGATTCAAATCTATATACATCCCTAATGGTAATAATAAGGATAAAGTAATTAAATTATTAATAAAAAGTAAAATCCTAAAAATCACATTTTAAATATTTTTTAATTTTTATTTTTAGTATAAAAATTAATTTTTTAAATTTTTGTATAAATCAAAATAGAAATAAATTTATCGAACATATTTTAATTTTATTTATAAGAAAAAAACCAAAAAAAAAATAAAAATCAGTTTGAAAAGCATCCTAAAATTTCGATTTTCTGCTTGCCTTTGCTCCTAGTAATAGCAGAGAGTAGTAATCTGGTATTGGTGGCAGGCCATATTTTTATATTTGGAATGCAAAGCATGACGGCCGACTCCATGAGAGGTGGTGATTGGTTAAGGTTAAACTACTCCCAAAGGCCAAAAAGATTAGGGTGAATATGAACCGGTTAATTAGTCCATGAGCAAAAAAATTAATCAGTTTATTAATATCGATTTTTTAAAATCACGAATTATTAACCAGTCAATTATATTCGGTTAATCAGTCTATCGATTTTGGTTTGGTTAACCATTAAAAATTATAGCATAAAATTTTTTAAAAAAAATAAACAAAATTCGATTCAATTTTAAATGTGCAAAATAATTTAATATAAAAATTACGAAACAAACATAATTTACTAGCCAAAATTCATGGTTTATAAATTAATAGCTAATATTATAAAATAAATTTGATATTTGTTAGAAATTAATATGCTTGATTGTAAGTCAAATAAAATTTTGAATAATATTAAATGTTATAACTTAAACTCTAAAATAAAAAAAATATAATTAAATGCTATTAAGTAAAATATGAACATCGATATATGGTTAAAAACAACATACATAAAAATTAATCGGATATTATATATAAATATTATTATATAATTAAAGAAAATTATATAATATAAATTTAGTTTAAAGTATTATATAAATTATATAAAAAAATATAAAAACATTAAATTATAAAAATATATTTTAAAATATTATTTTATATAAATTTTAAAAAAAAATAAAAAAATTAAAGATAATATATATATATATATATATATATATATATATATATATATATATATATATATATATATAACCATTAAAAAAATATAAAAATTAAAAATCGTTATTAAATCAATCGAATTAATTATCCATAAAAATTATGATTAACCATATATTTAATTTTTTTTTCACTCCTTAAAAAAAAGACCCACTTGCGTGTTTGGTGAAAAGAAGCTGCCTCCACGGCCCGATACATATTTCTCATCTAGAATGAGAAAACCGCGTCTGCAATAATTAATGTCCAACTGGATGCAGCTATGCCCGCCAAATATCTTTCTAAGCTCTTTTCTGTTTCCCTTCTAATTAATTAACCGCGTACCAGAAATGCCACTATAAAACCCCACAGAGCTGACTCTTTCCATCATCTCGCTTTGAAATAACTTCTTTTTCCATACAAAAGAGTACAAGCAAATGGCTTCTTTTATTGGTTCCTCAAGACGTTCAGTTCTCTTATTCTTAGCAATTGGCTCCTTGATGGTTGCTTCTGCTAGCAATTTCTACAACGATTTTGATATCACTTGGGGAGATGGCAGAGGTAAGATTCTCAACAATGGGGAGCTGCTCACTCTGAATCTTGACAAAGCATCAGGTTCAGGATTTCAATCCAAGAATGAGTTTTTATTTGGTAAGATTGATATGCAGCTCAAGCTTGTTCCTGGCAACTCCGCTGGCACTGTTACTGCCTATTATGTGAGTCCTTCCTCTTTCTATTTTCTTTATTTGCCTTTGAAGTTTTTGGTTCTTTTTACTGATAATATATAAAATATTATGAATTTTCAGTTATCATCAAAAGGGGCAACATGGGATGAGATAGACTTTGAATTCTTGGGGAATTTGAGTGGAGAGCCTTACATTGTTCACACTAATGTATTCGGTCAAGGCAAAGGCAACAGAGAGCAACAATTCTATCTCTGGTTTGATCCCACTGCTGATTTCCACACTTACTCTATCCTTTGGAATCCACAGACAATCATGTGAGCGCCCTTTAATTTCTTGATTCTTTTCAAAACTCATAATGTTCTAGTTATATTTGCAAAATGATTGAAATTCTTGTTCTTGCAATTACCGTATGATCAGATTCTCAGTGGACGGGACTCCAATCAGAGAATTCAAGAACATGGAAAACAAGGGAGTTCCATTCCCAAAGAATCAGCCAATGAGAATATACTCAAGCCTATGGAATGCAGATGATTGGGCAACGAGAGGTGGATTAGTTAAGACAGATTGGACTCAAGCTCCATTCACTGCTTCCTATAGAAACTTCAATGCTGCAAATGCTTGCGTTGTATCTAATGGAGCATCATCTTGCGGTTCAAATTCTCCATCTTCTAAATCGAACGGCAATTCTTGGCTTTTTGAAGAACTTGATTCTACAAGTCGACAAAAGCTCCAATGGGTACAGAAGAACTATATGATATACAATTACTGCACTGATGTCAAGAGATTTCCACAAGGCTTGCCTACAGAATGCAAATTAGCCTAATTCTATTTGTATTTACTCTTCTTTTTCTTTTGTCAACTTTTTGGATATACTTCTTTTACCAGTCATACTATTCTTTATTCTTTTTGTTGTATTCCTTGTAATTTGTGATCCGTGTAAAATATGCTCGTATTTCTTATAAATACTTTGTCATTAAATATTTATATTATGTATACTGTGGAGAAGAAAAAAAAAAAAAACTTTTGGCAATTTCTAGTCAAGTAACTTTAAAACCCCCTTAACATTTATTTGTTTGTGTTGATCTACATGAAAACAAATTAGTCGATCTAACCAAATTAAGTAGTTCAAATAGGGATAAAAATATAAATATGCATCTTGCATTTTATGTAGTGACAAAAATAACTTTCATAAAGACAAGACATTTCAAGTCACATTAGGCTCACAAAAAAGGTCACTCATTTCAAACAACCTAACTTGCCTAGACTTACCCTTATGCATTAGGAGGCAAACAAGTAAAAGCAAAATAACCCTTGATGAAGAAGAAAAAATAAAAGCAAGGTAATAATACCTTCATACATTCTCTCCCTCTAGTCATATCCTTTTGGTATTTCTCAAGCATATTTTATAGGAATGAACCAGGCAAGGAAGACAAACAAGAAGTTATATGTTGTTTTCAAGGGCAAAGAAACATTAAAAGAAAATTGCAAATTGCCGACATAAAAATTCCATTGTAAATTACTGACGGAATTTGCAATTCATAGGTAGAATTGTAGGGAAGAATGTTATTTTGCAACGGAAAAAGAATTCGTTGTAAAAAAATAGAGGTAAATTTTACCGCCAAACTTTACCGACTTAATTTTATGATGGAATAGCAAACATCGTCGTAAAAATAGGCACCAATGGTTTCCAACAAATATTGCATAAGAAATTTGCCGACAGAAAGATAGTTCCATAGGTAATTTCTCGACAAAAGATGTTTTTATAAGGAAATTATCTACGGAACATGAAATCCGTAGGTAATTTCCCACGGAATTGCTTTCCTATAGGTAATTTACCTATAGAAACGCCATTCCGTAGGAAAATTTATATTATTGAATAATTGACTTTTACAATATTTTATTTTAAAATAATTTCATCATGACCAAAATTATTTTATCATATACTTTTTGACAAAAATAATTATATTATATTTGAAGTTAATTAATTAATTATTTAATAATAATTTAAAATGAATTATTATTATAAAATAAAATATTGTAAAAATTAATTATTCAATAATATAAATATCCTTACGGAATGATATTTCAAATTTACTTATGGAATTATGTTTTTGTAGTAAATTTCCAACAATATTTTATAAATTTGTAAGAAATTTTTAGAGTAACAATATTCTCTATTGTGTAAATTATTATCATCAAGAAAAGCCCAGAGACTAAAAACCATAACTAATTTTTATTACCTTTAGCTGCCTTTCTCCATCCCCTCTTCCTCCCCCTTTTTACCATCATAAATTGCCTCACTCATCGACATCAATCACCTCTCTCTCCCTTCTCCGTCGTGACATCAGTCGCTCCTCCCTTTTTCCTCACCTCTTCTTTGCCTTTGCCTCACCTGTTGCTCCCCTCTCCCTCTCCCTCTCCCTCACCTCTCGCTCTTCTCTCCTTCCCTTTTTCCTTGCCTCTGGCTTCCACTCTACCCTCTCCTATCTCCTTCTCTCTCTCTTTCTCTACATGTAAAGCTGAAGCAAAAAACACACACTTGTGCTTGCTATTAATGCAATATTCAAATTAACAATTTTTTTTGAATGGTAATTCAATTTCTTTCTCTTTTATTACTTTCTCTTACTAATATTGACTTCTCAATAAATCTGTTTATATATATAACATTTCATTGATTTTGGGAATTTTTATATATATACGAAAGTTAGGGTTTTTACAGTTCCATCTATTTTTTGAGGGATCCAATTCACTAGTTATTTAGTGAATTTCATGTTTGGTTTTCTATTATTGCTGAAATTCATATTAATGTGAGGTTTTAATTAGAATTTGTATTTGAATTTATCAATTAGTATTATTTTATATAGGTCTTACGATATGTACAGTTTTATCTAGATTCTAAATGAGATTTTGGCTGGTCTTTTAAGATTTTGTGTTAATACTAATATTTGTGAATGTGGCATGGGGAGACAATTGTTAGGAACATGATGCTAGAACTCCTTAATGAATATAAGATATATAAAGTACTTCACTCCAACATTTTGAATATTGAGCCTGTGGCAATGGACAGTGTTTTGTCGATGTTGTCTGCAAACCTGGTGTCACACCTGGGTAGTACCTAGCTTGTGTGATGTTTTAAGGCTGATAATGACTTTGATTCTACTAGAACTTGATCACTGATATTATAATTCTGATTTTAGATTAATCATTTATTGCACTTGATTCATTTCTCTTATTGATATATTTTTTGTTATTCTTGGATAGATGACCCATCTATGAAATTAGATCCTGAGGTTAAAGACATTCTTGTCGATATAGCTGACAAATTCATTAACTCTATGAGTAGTAGCTGTTGCTCTACCTATTACTTTGTGTGTGTGTGTGTGTGTGACGTAAGTATGTGTTGTCATTTGTATATAACCATAATATTTTATTTCATTTTGAATGCTACCTTGTAAAGGGGGTCAAACCAATCTTAGCAAGTTTAAGGTATAAGAGCTAAGGAAAAAGTGAGACTAAATGGATTTTGTTCAATGACTGAATAAGTGGATTGAGTAAAAAATAATGATTCCAAAAACTTTAAACTCTTCTCATTAGAAACTTAAACCTATTTGGGCTTTAAATCATGCTTGTGCACTGGTTATAACATTCTTACATTTATATAGAAGAAATTAAAAGAATCAAAAGTAATGGTAACTGTCACACTAAAATTATTGATGGAAATATTTGAACTGTAGGTAAATTTACCGACAGAATAAATTGTATCGTAGATAAAATTTTCAACGAAATTTCAATATTTGTTGCTAAAATTGCCAAAGAAATGCTACATTCCTTAGGTAATTTTAGCAATGAAAAATTTTCATTGCTAACAATACCTACGAAAATTGTAATTCCATCGGTATATATTTTTAGTGATGGAAACTGTAATTCTGTCGGGTAACTTTACCTATGGCCATTTCTCTTATGACTCTTTCCATCATTAATTTTCATCACTAAGTTTGATTGTCTATGGAAAATCTGTGTTTTTCATCACTAAACTGTAATTTTCTTGTAGTGAAACTGGAATATAAAGATCATTGGAAGAATGCACGCATCAAATATTGAGTTTTAATAGTAGTTTGTACAAATCATTTAAATCTTTTGAGAAAGCTAAGAATGCTCTGATGAGGTATAAAGATTTAGAATCCCAAAATGTTGTAAACCAATGAAATTTCCTACTACAAAAAGCATTGAACTTCATCAGGCACTCATTACTTGAAGTCAAGTGAATGTTCAAATAACAGTAACAGTTTGCATGAGAAGCATGCAAGAAAGGTGGTTGAGTCTTTTATTGCTGCAATGATTGTTTCAATGCAAATCTCTAGCACAATGAAGCATTAGACTAATTAATTTTTAGAAATTTATTGGTTAGATTTTTATCATACCCATGGATAATGGAATGAAGTTTTTTATTTTTAATCATGTGTTTGTGTCTAAATTTTTTCTGTTAGCATATTGTTAATTTACTTTACCTTTATTACCTTTATAATTAATAATTCCACTGGATTACAAAAAACTAAGAAAGGGATCATCATGGTAAAAAAGAATGCAAGGGAGAGATAGGTTCTAGTGAAGAAAATTTTATCTTAATAATTTTATAACTTGTTTTATCTGGTTAGGGTATGATATTTTGATTTTGAATGGGTTATGTGCCACAATAGATGTTTTAGCTTTTACACGAATTATGGCAATGTGGCCTTTAATGAGGCAAATTAAATTAGGCTTATAAATAAAAATAGTTTGCCTTACTAACTCCCAATCTTTCATGCCTTAAGTTAGGGGCTTTACAACATTAAAGCAATTTGCATTACTTAAGCCTAGCCTTGGTGCTTCAGGCATGGTCAAATAACTTTGATTAGTAAGGCCCGCCACTTGACCATCATACTTTGGAATTAAAGTTGGTACCTTTTTTTATTAGTAATGTTGAAAGTTGAAACCAATTCAATATGATCATGCTTTGAAGTCTTAAAATTAACAGTCATTGAATATATAAGTTTATTAATTTCATAGAATATATTATAATAATGTTCATTTGGTAACTACCTATATAAAAGGCAAATTTTATATATCAAGTGAGAAAAAAAGATTTCAAGAGATGCTAAATTATAAGATGCAAAAAATTAAAGGGGTTAACTTGCACGAATTTCTTTCATTTATAAGACATATTGGACCAAGTTTGAGTAACATAAAAGTAAGTTGTCTAGCTTATTTGTGTCTATTATGTTACTAAAGTCATAATTGTTATTGCATTGTTAGCAATCATGACACATAGAGGAAAATATAGTTGAATTCAATTGCACTATTTAGTTTGATTATAGGGATTATGGAGGTAAAATTCCAAACAATTTGAAAAAAATATTCATATTTATATTCATTATGATTAAATTATGCATCACTTCTTTAAGTGTTACATAAGTGAACATTATTGTGGAATATATTCATGTTGTATGTGTAAGTTGTTGGACATGTTCAGTTGAAATATGTAGATATTGATCTTATGAAAACTTCATTCAATGCAAAATGATGATAAAATAACACAAATACTGGGCATGGCATAGACAATATCCCAAAGGAAAAAATAGTTTGCAGATAAACTAAATGGAAACCATGACATTCATAACAAAACATTGATGCTTTACACTTTTGGCTATGGCGAGGGGTTTGATTCACAAGCAATCAAAAATTAAAGATTTATTTATATGTGCACTATGAGGGACGTGCGTAACTTCTTAAGCGAGTCACCACCCACCCTTGGCTCACTTGGATGAATTGTTTCTCTGCATTTTCGCATGGCTTATTCATTGCATGTACATGTATTGTGCTTTTGTTTTTACTTTTTTTTTTGTAAGAAAAGGAATCCAAGATTTACACTAGTAAGGATCAATTTCGAACATTTAGGGAATATTGAGCATTTAAGGGGTATTTTAAATAATAATGATAAAAAACTAATTAATAATTTGGTAACAATAGATAATAATAATTTGAAGGCTTGGAAATAAATTTTATATGCTTTTTTGAGGTAAAAATGTTGAAAATACATGTTGTATGTGCGTTCGTTGAACTTTGGCACTAAAAATTAGGAGAAAATGAAAAATTTAAATTACAGATGGGAAGGGCTCTATGCCCATCTATCGCGTTGGGGTTTCAAAATCTAGGCTTTTCTTTTTCTTTTTCTTACTTTTCTTCTTCTTCCTCCTCCTCCTCTTCCTCTGCTTTTTCGTTCTTCTATTCTTTTCCAGTAATGCCCATAGCCACCTCAATTTTTTGCCTTTTTCTCCCTCGTTTCTTCATATTTGCATCCCCCAAAAAGAGCGCACCTCAAGGTATAGTTTTATCAATTTTTATCGCTTTTTATGAAGTCCTCATTCTTTTCATCTATCTTTTTATTTTTTCAGTGTTTTATGTTGTGAATAAATGTTGGAATCGTGTATTTTGTGATTGTGATTTGAATTTTGTGAAAATTATGCAGTTTCAATTTTGGCCTTTTAAAATTCTTGCACTTATGAACTATTATGAGTTATTTTTTTCTTTCTAGTTTTAATTTTAATTTTATTCATAAAAAAATTCAAAAATAATAATAAAAAATTGAAAATAAAAAATAAAGAAGGGGTTGATGCGAGATGTTTATTCTATGAGGTTGGACTTTATGATTTCCACTAAGTTAATTAATAAATATCAGAGACCATTTGGACATTTGGTTATTATTTAGTGTGTGAATTTTGATTATATTTATCAATTTCTTTGGTGCAAAAATTTGTTTTTATTTGCAGGAGGATGGGCACTTCCTAATCAGAATGCTGCCAAAATTTGTAAATTTTGTGAAATTTTGCAATAACAAATATGATGTAAATTTCCACTTTTACCTTTAAATGAATTCTTTTGTTGCTACTATTTTAAATTAATTAGAATAACTGATGTGAAAAGCATGCTTGCTAGAATACCCGATGCTAGGTTTAGGTTGGATTTAAATTATGCCATGTTCACATGCATTTTTGTGCAAGTTGGTTATCTAAAATTTAAACCAAAATGCTATCAAAATTTCTTTAGAACTAATTGTAATTTTCATTGTTGACAGTCTTATCTAGGAATACATTTTGCTTTTTAGGAATTTTTATATGTACTAACTATTAAAATTTGTTCTTTATAAATGCTGCCCAAACATGGTCCTTCGTAGTTACCAGCTACATCACAGGCACCCTTAAGGATGATGGTCGATCAACAATGCAGATATTAAGCCCTAGTAGGGTTACAATTTAGGGCTAGTTGGTTTATGTTCCGTTTTTTTCTACAGCAGTGTGCTCGAGGATGTAGAGGTTTTGTTAGTAGCAGCAGGCTAGACCTATTTCTTTAAGCTAGTATTTCAAATATATCCTGAGATTATCTGGGAGTTCTTATCTACACTACAGTACCATGGGTTCCAAAGGCCAGATCAGGAACCTAAGGTTATTACTTTTAGGGTTAGGTAGATTACCTACAGTATTGGTCGCCAAAGGTGTATAGAAGCCATAAAGCTCCCGACAGGGGAAGGGGTACTGATAGCTAAGAGGTCAGTTGAGAGGCAGTATTTGGTTAAGATTACTTTACTAGGGGCTCCCTACCACCTAGATACGGTGAAGAGCACCTTGCTAGCTATCTAGGTTTTTTGATACGTATAAAGGGTTCTTTTTAGTTCATATTTGGGTCGCACAGGTAGCCTAATTTTGATGAATGCAATCAAGATTTTTAGCTTGTAGGCTATGACATAGAGGAGAACCATTGATATTAGTCATGAGATTGTGGCTAATCTGCTTTATTGGCTATACAACCCACCTCCTCAATATGTACGGAAGGAGTGGTCACTAGGTTAGTACTCCAACTAGAGGCAGAAGAGGCTACTTTTGCTGAGCCATTAGATGAAGGCATATATATGGATCTGGTAGTAGCTAGGACTATGAGGACAAATGCACAGCAGCTCGATTGTTTTGACACGTATAGGGTGCTTACATTGTAAAAAACCCAGCGAGCTTTTTGCTTACTTGAGCTTCTAGCCACAACAAATGTCTAAGAGTAAGATTAGCCTACACCTCAACCACTAGAGCCATAAGAGGATCGACCACCTCCCTTTTACTCACCTCAAAATAAGGCCTAAAACATAGACTGGGGGGCATATTTAGATGAGTTTCTAAGAGGTCCTCTATTACAGCTAGCACCCTTAGAGGCACCAGTTCAGGGACCTTCTTCTCCATAGCCTTCATGCATATCTTAGAGGTACAGGCTATATCCAGATCTTGGAGCCTCCACTTCTCAAGCTCCATTACCATCAAATGCTAAAAGTCAGATGATATAATTAAAAGGTTGGCTAGCATAGAGACATCTATATAGGTGTTGCAGGTTACCATTCAGGCTTTGTAGCAATAACACTAGTAGGGCATCTAGGTTATACGAGCCCAGCATCAGCAGGATATGCAAAGGATAATGACAGCCCTTGATATGGATAAAAAATGGTTTGATAATGCTTTCTAGGTGGTTGATGACTTGATCACCATAGTGAGGTATTAGACAGAGAAGATAGAAAAAGCTATTCCCAGGGTGTCGCAGACAGTGATGGAGAGGCATAAAGGGCTAAAGACCTACCTCACAAGCATGCTAGATGACCTTAGATAATATTTAGACTAGCACACTTTTTCCATTTCACATTTGGGGTTGGATGTCAAGTAGCTTATTGGGGTTATTAGGATATAGTGCATCAACTTGTCTTGCATTTACCTGGGTTTGAGTTCCGTAGACCTCCGCCTCTAAAGCAGCAGATAGTGTGGCCTCAGCATTGGTCTCAACCCTTGTCATCTCGGCTATCATCTTCTTAGCCTTTACTAAGATATGTGCATCAATAATCACATAGATTACCTGGATCGCCTGACTACTATTCTCCTTTATAGTTCACTTTTTATTATTTAGGGAGACTTATATTTATTTTTTATGTATAAATTTAACTTGATTGTGTTTACATATATATAACTATTCACACTCATTCCTATTTTATTTGATATATAAATAACCAACCTAAAAAGAAAAAAGAAAAAGTGAAAATTAAGAAAAAAATAACATCGGCAAAAATAATAATAGGTTTCACATTTGCCAAAATTAGTTAACACAATGAATTAGCTAATTTTTTTTATATACATATAAGTGAATGGCTATATTTCCTAACTTTTAAGATTTCAAATACAATAAGTGCTTTATGTTTTAATAAAATGGATCACAACAAACCCATTAAAAGGGTAGCATCTTCTTTGATTGTAACAACACCCTAATATCAAATCCTTTTCATTGGTAGCAAAGTCCTCTTAAGAGATATGCAACACATTTGTAGGCAACCTTCAAGCTGAGACACTAGCATTGGTCATTCCTTAACTATGGTTCTATATGCTGACAAGCTATCATTAATTGCACAAACTTGTTCTCGTTTTGCATGCCAATATGTTGGCGCTAACCAGATGCAACTCCAACCTATCTTGATTCTACACGCCAATAAGTTAGTGCTAATTAGACATCAACAAAGGATTAACACGTCAAAAAGTTGATGTTAACATCCTATCAATCATGATTAGGCATGCCGACAAGCTGTCTTTAACCACTCCACCCATCTCGATTTTGCATGCCAAGAAACTAATGCTAATCGAACATTAACGAAGGGTTAACATGTTGACAAGCTGATGTTAACTACCCCATTTATTGTGGTTCTTATTGATAAGCTAACATGAATTGCTCCATCATTATTAATGAGAAACCACTGCCTCGGGTACGTGCCTCAATCTTTAACTCTGAATTTTGGCTTACCTAAGCATAGTGCATTAGTCTCCCCAAAATTAGGGGCAAATGTAGAAATCAAGTCAAGAGGTACCCTAAATCAGAGTTCCCTAATGAGGATGTTGCATGTTACCTATATTACAGATGGAGAGCGAATGCGTCGATCCTTGTCCTTGTTTTCCATAAAATTTTAAAGGGTTTTTTAGGGCCATACCCTTATGCATTTTTTCTAGATTTAAAATGGGATTTTAATTACAAAATTTAGGGTTTTTTTATTGATAGATGCTCATCTATCATGATGAGACACCTATCTATAACCTACTTTCCTCTACCCGCCTTTTGCATGCTCGTCTACCGTCCTGCTTGTGACTCACTTTGACTAGCACTCATGACTTAGAGATCAAATTGCAAAAAGTAAGGCGGAAAATTTGTAATTTTACTTTCCAAATTGAGTGGTGCCCATTTGTGGAAAGTGACACTCGTTTGTGTGTGGGGGGAAGGGGGTGAGGGTTTACGCCCATTTTCTATGTTTCTACATTTAGAGGATAAGGAAGGATTTTTTTAGATTTGATCTCAATTTGATCCCATAACAAATTGGATCAGGGACATTTTTGAGTTTGAAAAGGAGTTTGAGATGACTTTTAACTCTAATTTTTAATAAAAGGCAAAAATCTAACACAAAAAAGGATCTTTCATCTTCTTTTAGGAAAAAAATCTTTTCTTTGAGAAAAACACAAAAAATGAGAGTTTTTAAATAGAGAAAATGTTCTTCAAAAATGCTATTTCATTAATATATGACTTTGAAATTCAAGAAGGAGGGGACATAAAATCCATTTCTCCTAGTTTTTATGAGATCAAATGCACACTGAGGGTAATATTCTAGGCTAAATATCTTTTTTTTTATTAAAACCCATATAATATCATGTAAATTTCTTTTTGGAGGTTTTTGTTATTTGAATGTTAATGCTATAATTCTATGTTATTTTGCATTCTTAGATATGTCCTTTAAAGTTATTATACTATTATTGTCAAAAATTATTTAAAATCTATTAGAAAAACATGTTTTTAGTTTTTTTTCCATTAATGAAATTTTATGTTTTTTTAATGTATTGAATTTTTTTATTTCTTTTATTCTTAGTCTTTTTAGGATCTAAATGACTTTAGAAATAATTTTAGTATGATTTTAAGTCACTTTATTCATGATTAGATGTAAATTTATGTGAAATATGTATGAATATTGCATGCTGGACTTGAGACTTCACTCAGGGTGTGAGTCACAGGAAGAAGACACGAGTGATGTCCATATCTTATAGCGAGGATGGGACAACGCGCAACTTTCCTTCTTGTCCCTCACTCCTTGTTGCCCATCTCTCCTTTTCTTTGGCTCGTTTGTGACCTTCAATTTTGCCTTTTTTTGTTGTTTTCATGTATGTTTCATCCCTTTGTGTTATATTGCACATAATATTTTAATTTCTTAATTTTTGCATGCCAGTTTATTTTCTTCCATTTACATGTTTTCGTTTTATTTATTTTATTTATATTTTATGATCCAGTATGCATGTATTTATTTATTTTTATGTGTATTTTGATTTATTGTATTTCTTATTATTTACTTTCTTTTGTTTTCCTTTTGATCAAATAATTTCATATGCACACATCAGTTGCTTGGAGAATGGAGTTTTGAAGACTGTGACACCTATGTCATAGTAATTAATTTTATTTAATTTATTTATTTTTAGCCCTTTTTTGGTTTTGCTTTAATTTCTTTTGGGTTTCAATTTGTAATAATAAAAGATTTTTCACACACTAACATAAAAATTCACTTAAGGATATTTTACAAAATAAAATGGGATTTTCTTAATAAATGGACCAATGTCCTATTTTCATCCCAAAATGACATATCAAAATGAGACTTTTCCATAAAATGGGATCACTTATCTCCTTTTTTTTTCCAACACTCACATAAAAATTATTCTTTTGTAAATATGCATGCGGGAACTAATGTTCCCATTTAAACATATGCCCTATTTTATATATGTTTTGTTTTCCATCTTGTAAGAATATTTTTTTAGCTTTCTTTATGTGTTTCTATTGCGCTTTTATTTATTTACTTATTTTTGTAACTCTTATGAGAACATAGATAGGGAATTAATCATAAAAACTATTTTATATAAACATTCACCAAGGTATAAGTAAGAGTGCAGTCCTAAACCATCTTTAGTTTTGGTTTCATGAGGTTAGATTTACTTTTCCAACATTCTATTGGGTTGTGACTCCACAATAACTACCTTGTATGCCTAAGTAGATGCTCTCATAGGTTGATCACCAATAATAGAATAGGGGCATTTGAGATGCTATCTCATGCTTTCTTGAGGCCTAAGGTTTGGCAAATTGGGTTGAATCCCTATAACAAAGCAACCAATCTTCATGAGTTTTATGAACCTTCATCCAATCTGGAACCATAAAAGCAAAATTTTGAGAACAAACTAGATACCGTTAAAAGGTAGAGGGGTTTTAGCATGTGTCACAATACCCATGCTAAGGTTTGATATCTCTATCTTTACTCGGGTGTCATCCAAGTAGGTGCTGGTGGTACAACTAGTAACTGAACGAGCTCATGTCTAAGCAACATCTATAAGAATAATGATAGTTAGCTCATGTAAAAAAATTTGAAAAATAACATAGGACAATTATAGACTCAAGTTGTGGTTAGTTCAACAAGAATTTTAACAACATCTCAGATTGAATTTGAGTTAGTCGACCTGTATAGAAATGCGCATGAATACGCCATAATTCAAACTCAACCTAAACTTAACGTCAAGAATTCTAGCAAGCATGTAACATTCACAACTATTTTTGATGTAATTAATAAATCCTAAAATAATAATAGTGAGAAAATTTTAATTTTAAAAGAGAAATGTAAAGGGGAATTATGGTAACATATATTCAAGCTATCAAATTAAAAGTTTGCAATTAATTTATAATTGTCATTATTATTATTCACAAAGTTTTTTTTAAATCCTTCTACTTATAGACTAGGATGTGCTAACCCTTCTACAAATAAAAAATAAATTTTACAACAACAGACCAAGGCCCCAAACAAAACAAATCACAGGGAATATATAATATATTTAAACATTGTCAAAATATAAATAGTAACCAGCAACTAAACTAAAGACTAGTCATTAGATTTTAATTTTATTTGATAACCATGTAGCCTTATAATTTGGAGCTTAACAATGACTTTTAATTTATTTTGCTTTTATTATTTTAATTTTAAACAAGTACAGTGAACCCAAAAGATAGAAAAATTAAAGTTGAGTAATTTTTAGTCAAACTAAGTCCTAGACATACATAACATGCTCATAACACATATTTATATTAAAAATCACTAAAAAATAAATGGAAAAATAAATGAATAAAATTGACCTTTGAGGTATCAATGAAACTTTTAGAGATATACGATGAAACTTGATAAAAATGGTACCTTGAGGAAGTGCCTTTTAGGTGATTGATTTAGCGCTAACATTGTGTGAAATGATGGAAAAAATGATAGAGAAATGAACAAAAAAATAAGAGAGATAGGCATCATATGAAGAAAAAGAAAAAAAGGAAAAGTAAAGGAGGAAGATGAGAGATAGGCATAGCATAAAAATTATTTGGGATAGAAGAATTCCATTTTTACTTCTTGACACTTCCTCTCCCAAGAAATATTTCAACTTACTCAAGTCTTTAGTGTGAACTTTAGCATACATGAATGATTTAAGTGAAGAGATATCTACAAAGTCACTCCTTGTAATCACAATATCATCAACATAAATGACAAAAATAATAATACCAACTTTTAATTGTCTGTAAACAAATTAAGTGGTGACACTGACTTTTCTTTAGCCCAAACTCTTAGACAATCTCATTGAATTTTCCAAACCAAGCATTAGGACTCTACTTCAATCCATACAGGGATTTCTTTAGATGACAAACTTTTCTATACTCCCTTTGAGCAATAAAATCAGGTGGTTGCTCCATATAGACTTCTTCCTGAAGGTCACCATGAAGGAAAGCATTTTTTTATGTCCAATTGGTGCAAGGCCAATGTTGGGAGGCTACCAAAGATATGAATAAATGGACAGCACTCAATTTAGTGACCGGATAAAAAGTATCAAAATAATCCACTCTATAAGTCTGGGCATATCCTTTAGCAATAATTCGAGCTTTAAGGTGAGCCATATAATCATCTGAATTAACTTTGACTATTAAGACCCATTTGTAATCCATAACCTTCTTCCCTTCTGGTAAATTCACCAACTCCTAAGTATTATTTGTATCAAAGTGTTGTGGTGTAAATTTTATTACCCTAGTCTTTAAGACTTAGATAGAGTGAGTAAGGTGTCGAACTCTAGGAGTAAATATATATGTATAAGTGTTATTTTATATTAATTGAATTGATACTAAGATGGATAGTGTGATGTACGCCCTTTGCTCGATTGCTTTTGGCTCTTTTTTTTAAGTCATCGACACTCGATTTCACCCCCGGAACCAAGGGATCATTGATTTTGAGTGAGAAAACCTCTAACCTTTAGCGATTCGATCCCACTTTTAGGGTCAAAACCAGGTTGAGGTTCCTGTCTAGGTCGACAATCGCTTTGTGATAAGAAAGAGACTTGACTTAACTTGCCGCATTATTAACCTCGAAAGGCATGATGTAGCATGTCTAGAGGTCACTATCTTATCATTAAAGATCGATGATCGGGAGGCATCTAGTTGGGCACCACAAGGCTAAATAGTAAGGAGTTGCCATCTAATAGAACATTGGGAACGAATGGTGTTCCTACCTTGTGAGGCCAAAACCCGGAGAGGGTTCAAAATTCCACTCTTATTTTTACCCTTGACAAATGTGACATACCGACTTTCAAATTAATTATGTTATCCCTTTTCTTTCATGTAAGAGTAGAGCAAATATAAAAATTAAAGGTACACCCAATCACGTAAGAAATAGGTAAATCATAGCATTAAATAAAGTGATAAAGGCATTCATAAATCGGGCCACTCATCATGATCCTTTTAGGTAAGGACTTTGTTCCTCGCATACGGATTATTGAAAAACCGTTTCATTGCGAGATCTTGAAGAAAGGGACCTACCAGTCCAAGTTTTATTTAAGAAACATCCCGTGTTATATTTAATTATATACAAAATCATCTACATTATTAAAAGCTAATTTTTACATGTGAATCTCCTAGGAAAAAATGTGGACATTGGTTTGACTTTAATTGATGAAAAATCCCAATTAATTACTATAAATATCTTTAGTGACATTTTCCATGTGCGAATAAAAAAGTGTTTTTCGTAAAGAGAAAGGATAACGAACTTACCTGGAGCGTTTTCTTGGTCATGTCCACGAAAGACTTTATTCCTCGGGAGCAGTGATAACAATAGTAATAATGACAATAAAAATGATAATGATAATAGAAACACAAAAGAAACACATATAAAACTCATTTGAATCAAGAGGTATGAAAAAGATGAAAATAGGGGTCCGGCATACATGTCAAAAAATACACAAGGCCACATTTGATGACATGCAATTGACTCATTTACCCTAAAAGCAAGAAAACACATTATAGCGCCATACACCATTTGACGTGCAATTGCACATCAAATAATACACGGCCGTATCAACCTGATAAGGTGAGTTTTCTTTTCTTTTAAAATGGAGTCCTCGTTAACAGCAGATCCAAAAGGGAGCAAAAAGGAAAAAACTGAATACAAGCACTAGTTTTTAAACTAGATTTTATTTTATTAAAAATGATTTTAAAAGAAATGGACAAAATAGAATTTAAAGAAGAAAACCTAATAATCTCTATCACACAGAAATATACCCTTTTAAAGGGTTTTACAACCTAAATCTAGCAGAAATTAATTTATAATAAAAACCAATAGATGAGAAGAATGATGAAAATTTATCATAGTTATGAAAATACTAAAAAAGACCTTTTATATTACCTTTATTGTACTTACCCGATTAGATTGTCAAATGTCGAATTCGTGGACCCTTTGTAGTATTGAAATACTCAGAAAAATAACTAAATATTTAAAAACTAAAAGCCAAAAGTTAACTTTTAGCTTAGAAAGCTTTTTGGAAGTTTCTTTCTAAGTTTTTTATTGTACTAAAATCCATCAACCAACCAAAAAAGCCAACCTTTGAGAAAGAATAAGAGGAGGCTTATAGAGGCAGAGTGTACGGGCGTGCCATAGGTATGCACAACTGTACACTCCAACGATGCATCCCATTTTCCCACTTACCTTATAGGGAAACTCACCACAATTTGAGTGTATGATCGTGCCATTGGTTTGTATGGTTGTACACTCCAAAAGGTGCCCAACTTGCTTGAAAAGGCAAGATTATTTGGAGTGCATGGCTATACACTCTTTTGAGCATGACCGTGTATTCTAAAAAAAAGGCAAAATTCTCACTTTAAGACAAAATGATGAATATTTTTTGACCGTACGAGCGTGCATGCCGTAAATGCATAATGTCTAGGCCCTTTACATAATCCCAACATGAATTTTAAGTTCCTTGCTAAGGGTGCATTCATAATTTGCCTGCTTAGAACCACTCAACCGCACAAGCCAAGCTCGATAATATTTTTAAAAGGCTTTAAGAAAATAATTTTAATACCACCAAGAGTCCATAATCCTCGATTTGTTTTCTTTAGAAGAGCAATTTTCCTCATCAAGTAACCCTGACAAAGGCCTCCTCAGGGCCTAGTGCTTACAGTTGCCCCCAACTTTAAGGAGACTAGTAATTAGTGCACACAAGAGTCTAGACAAGCTAAAGTTTAGAGTAGGAGAGAGAGACTTACCTAAGAAGGCAACCTCATTACTTGCTTCTTAAGAAGGCTTGGTTGGTGAACAATGCCAGCTTATGGCGTGTTCTTTGGTTCAGAGGCGATTCCATTATGTGGCTATAACTTAAGGTGATCCCACTATGTGGCTATACTTTGGGGTGATCCCACTATGTGGCTATACCTGGATTTAAAGGCAATTCAACTATGTGGCTATACCTTGAGGCGATCCCACTATGTGGTTATACCTTAAGGTGATCCCACTCTGCGACTATACCTTGGTTTGAAGGCAATCCCACTATGTGGCTATACCTTGAGGTGATCCTACTCTGTGGCTATAGCATGATTTGAAGGTGATTCCACAATGTGGCTATACCTTGAGGCAATCCTACTCTGTGGCTATACCTTGGTTTGAAGGTAATCCCACTATATGGCTATACCTTGAGGTGATCCCACTATGTGGCTACACCTTGGTTTGAAGGTGATCCCACTATATGGTTATACCTTGATTTGTGAAAATTTTGCGATTTGCAAAAATTTTGCGGGAACGTTGGGGTGGCTTAGATCTAAAGTTTTAACTAGGATAACCACTTGCCCCCTACAGCAGAAGGAGTGCCGTCGCAGGCGACACTCATGAGGCTATATCAGTTTATACTATATAGCTAATTAAATCTAGCTTGTCCTGCATTTGCAGTGTTAAAAAGGTTAGATTGGAATTTGTTGCCCCCGGTCTTATTTATTAAGACACTTATTTATGTTAATTTTTCTTGTACATATTTTCCCTCTATATTATTATCATTTCTATATGCATTCTCCTTCGATAGCATGATATATAAAGTCTAGCATTACAACATGCATTTCATTGATGATTAATCAATTTATCTTGTGATGTGAATTAATTACAAAGCATGCTTAACCTATTAATATCAAATGGCAATGGTTTATGATATAAGGTATCTCATATGCTAATAACAACTAATACCACTCACGACATACAAATGAAAATTTTGAACAAATTTATGATGACAATCATGTCAAATTTTAAAAGAAATATCAAACTGTAAGAGAAAACAAATATCCATAATGTGATAATAATAAAAAAAGAACAACATAAACATCCATAATAATCATCCTAATCTGAAAATATGTGTGAGAACTGTGGTATATAAAAAAATATATGTATATAAAAAATCATAAGCTCCTTGAACCCTTAGAAACTCAATACAGGCCATAATTTATGGGGCCCTCTGATGGAGAACGGGATCGGGAACGGCGACTATAAAATGGTAGACTCGATGCTTGAGCTGAAGAAGGTCTTGGTTGTATGGGAGTCGCAATAGGATGCAAGAACTCATTGAGGTACCCTGTGAGGCAGTCTATATCTCTTCGAAAGCTAGCCAAATCTATGGTATACGCACTAATACGACCTGCAACCATCCCATTTATATCGATCACATAAGCCCTGAGATCGAAGTCTAGCTTGTCAATCTTCTTCTTAATCTCATCTCTAGCTCCCTTGATAAAATCTTTGCCAGTCAGGAAGGCGATCTCTAAAGTTATGAGGCGATTTATGGCCTTCTGCACATGTTTATCTACATTCTGGACTGCCATCTCAGTCTTGTCCAAATCAGCTATAAGGCACCACTGCAAAGCATTAAAATCATCAAACCTCTTTATGTAGACCTCATTCTGCTTACCCTACTCCTACCATATCGCCTGTATGTCTACAACCATGGCAGTCTGAGTCACAGTCAGAGCCTGGATGCCTTACAAAATAGTATCCCATGGTGCAGCCTGTTGAGGTAGGGGTGGTGCTGAGGATGAAAATGCACTAGGGTCACCATAAGCTCTAAGAGGTAGATCCTGATGGAAAGTAGGGAAATCCTGTGGAGGTAGAGGTACAACTGTCTCCTAGTGAGCTTCCTCTATAAAATAGTCCATAAAAGGGATCTCTTCTTCCTTTCTAAACCTTGGCCCCAGGACATCCTCTATCTGATGATCATCATCTAGCTCCTACTGAGGTAGAGGCATCAGTGGTCTGCAATTACACCTTATCCTATCTGGCTGGTGAGCAGCATCCATCTCCTCAAAGGTCATCAACCTAATCCCATTTAGAGCATCATCATCCTCCCTAGCCATGTGCATGTCATATGTGATCTCCCTGTCCAAATATATACTCTCTCATGCAAATGGTCCTATGTATGCCTCTGGCATTCCCTCTGCTAGTAGTAACTTGGTGACCAAACCCCCGATAGATGTGGCCTCACTCGGATGACGCTGGGTAGTTAGGATATGCTCTAAAATGGCATGGCTCAGGTCTATTGGCCTATCTACTACCATACTTCATAATTTGTATATCTCTGCCACCATAAGAAAACAAGGGCTGCTCGACTACCCAAATATGAGCAAGAAAGAACCCTATTGCAAGTAGCACAGTAACTGTAATCTCAACAGTGTAGATTTTGCCATCCATCTCATATATGGGACCCCCAACCGAGCAATCTCTACCCACATCTCTACCGAGGTAGATCTATTAGGTCTCACAACTCTCTCGTCCAAAGGCAACCCCAGGATCTAAGCAAAGCGCCTACGGGGTCATCGATACCGTCTGACTATGAATATGGTAGCTAATAGCCCTTTTTCATCATCTGCCCTATGGTTTGCCAAGTATTGAAATGTAGCCAAAAATTGTCTAGTTACCTCTAGGTATGTCCGATATGCCCCTGCATAAAAATGTGTCCACCCAGCCTTGGCTATCAAGGTATCAACCTCGTCTATCAACCCCAATTGTGTCAGTAAATGCCTTGATATGAATTGACTGTGCAATATGTGGGTCCTTCCTAGAGTACGATATAGGTTGCCCTACTTCGATGTCATCCATATCGGGTATTGGGGATCCATTCCTGCATAATTCAAAATCACATAGTTAGTTCAACTTGCATTCATCAAAGAGGTTGCTTAAGCATTACAACAACTTGTGCCTGAATTTGGCAGCATCACAACTTAGAAGAACTAGGCCCAAACCTACATAGAACTTATTCACAAAGCTACATTGGCTAAGCAACTCTTTATTTCTCCTAACTTGCCATCGGGTGTCTAGCAATCACACAAAAGTACTTCTAAAAATAATGTATATACATTGACCCTAGTGAGCTATGAAAAAAGTCATCAATCGCACACATGCATATTGATATACAAATCATATATAAATCATGCCTATATTCTTATTGTTATTAACATGCATATTCTTAATGACTCATGTTTCTCTCCTTTTTTTCACATTTGACATACAAATTTATACCCTAAACTCGCCATGAAAAAGGAGGTGAATAGTGTATACCAATTAGCATTATTTCTATTGTGTCATTATTATACATGTTTGTTTTCTTCTTCTTTTTTATCGCCATATATGAATCACGTTCACGTGCCATTGTCACCAATGTTCATTTCCTATACAAATAACTAACACATACTATTACTACTTACAAAATTTACACCCTAAGCTATACAAATAAATAAAAAATGATTATCACATACTAACTTGCACTACCTAATATATTTATATGTTGTCATTGTATGTATATGCTTTATCATCTGTTTGTTTGTTTTTTCTGTACAATATGCACACACTGCCTACCATTTTCTACCAAACAAAGATAATGATATATAAATCAACCAAATAACTCCAAATCTAGGAAATTAACTAAATTGTACTAATATAATTTTACACATTTTCTCAATCTTTTCAAAATGAAATTGAAAATAAACACTAGCAACACATTATATATACTCACAATAGTTCATATCAACAAAATTACAAAATTTCATATCTATTTGAATAATAGAAATAGGGTGGAAAGGATAGTTACATACCTTTTTTGGAGAACAAGAAAAAATTAATGAAAACCCACAAAATAAGACTCCAAACATACATAATGAGAAGCCCCAACGGTGTACTGGATTAGAATAGCAAAATAGTGCTTTTATAGTGAGAAAATGTAAAAAATTGAGGGACACCTTTTGGAATCATTGAAGAAGAAGGGAAAGAAGAAATCGACTACATTTAATGTTTTAGGGAGTGTATAGGAGTGCACATGGTGTGTACGGCCATACCATACACACCATGTGCACTAGCGTACATAAGAGGTATAAGGGTGTGCACTCTAAAAAAATCCGAATTTGAAATGCTTTTGAATATGAAACATTCCCATGCATGCAAAATGCAACATGAATAGTATTTTCACATAGGTCATGACCCAAACTCGTGCAAAATAACCCCAAAAAACAAATTTTTTTCTTAAGTGGTGATTTTTAAAAGAAAATACAAGATACAATTTATCGACCTAATTAAACAAAACCGCATATATATACATAAATACTCATTATTTTTACAACTTATTTAAAATAAATATCTTTACTACTGCCTGATTTATTTTTGTACTTTTGGTCATAATTAGCACCAGTTATGTACAAACAATATTTTTTCTTTTTTTACCTCATTGCCCTTTCTCTCTCTTTACTTTTCCTTTGCGTACGTGTTGGGCACATCTCTTGCTTCGCATGAAGAATTTGATATGAATTGTTTTATTTGGAATGTGAGCTTGTCTTGGTTGTGTGAATTGTGGATGAATATCTGTAAAAATCGTGCTAAAAGCATACATGTTTGAAGTTAATTTTATGCAGGATAAGGTGTAAGTCATGCAAAATGATTTTTACTGTTCATTTTTACCATATGGTAACTAGGCCTTGTGTACAAGCGTGCGTCTCGAGTGTACGAATGTACAATTCAACTTATAAGTAACCCCTCTGGATTTTTAGCTACCTTTGTTTCCCACTTTAAGTGCTTCTCATTCTTACTTACTCTTTTGCACTTGTGTACTTTGCCTTCATTTCGTGTCACGTTGTATCTTTTGTTTTAGCAAAATTACTCCCTTCACCGAATGCCTTGCTTTGCTGTTTGATGACTATTCAACTTGGGACAAACCCATTTTGTCACCTTATTCTAATTTGAAGTTTCTTCGCAGGGTGGAGTTAGACGAATATTTGCTAGTGGCCTTGACCCATTACTGGGATCCTTGATTTCACATTTTCTGCTTTAACAATGTGGAGATATGCCTATTACATAAAGAATTCATTGCTAGGAACTCTCCCATGTGTGCCAAACTGCGTGCCTAATTACCCTCGTGAGGTTGCTCGAGCTTTAGGCATCTGTCCTTCCAACGTTAGGGCCTTTATAGAACCTCTGGGACCCGTGTCGCTTGACTTTTTGTTTGACTATTTATACTATTTCAATGGGAATGAGACTTATGTTGTGGACACTACCCTTTTTATGTGCCTGGCTCATTATCTTTGCATTACCAGTAAAGGGGGTATTTTTATAGATTAACGATTGTCCGATGTTGTAAATGACATCTACGAGGAGCTTACTCCATTCCCCTTAATCTTGGCAGAGATCTTATTCGGACTGGATATTGTTCATACTAATCCTACCGCACTACTCACCGACAGTCCCTTGCTTTGTCAGGTATCCATAGTCATTATTTGAAGGTAGTATGACCCTTGTGGGTTTTCACACTAGCTTTTCTTGGTGGGACATGCATCTTTTTATAGATTTTCACATGACTCTATGACTAATTTTTGCCTAAAATGGACACTAAATCATTCCAACAACTTTTATGCCTATCTCTTTTTTTATATCATTTTTTTTGCTTTTTTTTCAGATCTGGCTATAGGAAAAACTTAGGATGCTAGCTAAACCTTCCCCTCATGCCATTAATGCATATTCCTTAAGTTTTTTCAGAGCACGCATGTGTTGGTACTGGATTGCCTCTATGAAAAAAGGTATTATATGACTGAGCTCTATGGTGGAGTGGAGGGTGAGCTTCATGTGTCTGTGGATTTGGGTGGAGTATGTGAGTCGTGATGGGAGCTCTGGATATGTGCCTCTCTGTAGTCTCCATTGGGCAACCTTTTGTATTACAGCTCACTATACCCGCCAATTTGGTATTCGATAAGAAGTGGTGTGAGCATGCCTAAACTTTTGAGGAGGAGACCTAATTGATGCCTTTGTCACTGGATATCATTACATTTGAAGGCATTTACCAGTGAAGACTAATATTCCACCAGTGAATACTTGTGACTTCAAGACTAGCATGGAATACCATTCATGGGTTATAGAGGCACCGGACACCCGAGCTTTCTTACTAAGACGTCTTGGGCAAGCAAGACCCTAACGGGGGTTGTAGTGGTTAAAGGGGCCCGAGTTGGTTGTTGCTGTTGTCCTTTCACCTTTTTTGGCCTGTAATATGTCGTAACGTTGTTTGTTTGAACATTATTTTTGCTTACTTTTCCTTGCTTGTATGCTGGTTTAGCACTTGGAGTGATGGTTGTGTTTGTTTTTGTAGGGGGCTTGCTTTGCTGTGTGTTTTGTGTTGTTGCTGCTGCTAGCTGCATATGTGAATAAATAAAAACACCTTTGTTTATGTCAATTGCAATGTATAACTTAGATTACTAATGCCTGCTCATATGATCACATTATCGAAATGATGACAATTACGACTTGACAATTAATACAACACACATATTTCATTAAATCTTGGGTTATTGTATCTTAAATACATCCAAATTTTGTTGCTAATTAGCCCTCGTGGGTTTTTTTAATTGGCTATTTTCTCTCAACCCTTAATTTTTGACTAAAGTGCCTTTTTCGATTTTCACCTTAGCAGGGTGCCCTATTTTAGCCGTGGAACCTTTTTAGCCTGTTAATGTTAATTGGCTCCTTGAACTCATTCCCTTCGCTGGCTGTAAGAATGGTAGCTCCTTTAGAAAGTAGCTTCTTCAGAACAAAAGAGCCTTCCCAATTCGATATGAACTTTCCTCTGTAATCAAGTAAGCCAGGCCTCATCTGTTTAAACACTAAGTCTCATTCCTTCAAATGATGACCTTTAACCTTCTTCTCAAATGATCAAGCCAACCTTTTCTGATACAGTAACCATCATTTAATTCTCATCTAATAGGTTCAGCTGCGCCATCTTGTGTTCTGCCCATTTCGTCTCTAGTAGCTTGGCTTTGAAGGAATATGACATGGTATGATAATCATGATAGCACAGCGAAAAAATAAAAATTTTTATCATACATACCATACATATCCAAAACTAGGAACGAAAACATGCAATTTTAGGTTGTAGAACTTACAAGTTAAGATGCCTTTTAGATATTAATTTTGATGATGGCCAGCAACTAAGATGACTTTGTCCGCCTTAGATCTCGATCACCAATGCCAAGGAATAGCCTTTTACGCCACTTCCTCTATTCTCACACACACAATTGCACTGTCGACTTAAAACCGAGATTGCTAGCTCTCTTTTAAGTATTGTGTAATGGCTATAGTTTGAAGCTACAAAATTTGATTTTGTACTTCTTTAGATTGCTATTTCTATCCAATAACACAAGAGAATGAGGAACAATCCTTTCTCCTTGTGAAAAATTGGCTAAAAGAAAACTTAAGAGAGAGAGGAAGAGTTCACGCAAAACCTAGAATGAAATCCCTAGGGTTTCACGTTTTTCCCACTATAATTATATATCTTCTCTTTCCTTTAAGTGATGGATCTCAAATATACTATCTTAAGATAATTAATATTAGCTAAGATAATTAATATTTGCATTTATCACTTAATTAAAATAAGTAATATTTATTGATTTCCTCTCTCTCTCAAGTTTTCTTTTAGCCAATTTTTCACAAGGAGAAAGGATTGTTCCTCATTCTCTTGTGTTATTGGATAGAAATAGCAATCTAAAGAAGTACAAAATCAAATTTTGTAGCTTCAAACTATAGCCATTACACAATACTTAAAAGAGAGCTAGCAATCTCGGTTTTAAGCCGACAGTGCAATTGTGTGTGTGAGAATAGAGGGAGTGGCGTAAAAGGCTATTCCTTGGCATTGGTGATCGAGATCTAAGGCGGACAAAGTCATCTTAGTTGCTGGCCATCACCGAAATTAATATCTAAAAGGCATCTTAACTTGTAAGTTCTACAACCTAAAATTGCATGTTTTCGTTCCTAGTTTTGGATATGTATGGTATGTATGATAAAAATTTTTGTTTTTCCGCTGTGCTATCATGATTATCATACCATGTCATATTCCATCAGTGGGGTGCATCCAAAACATACGACTTTTTCTCTTGCTTAAGAACTATTCTTAAGTTTCGAGACCAGTCTATGAAATTGGTGCCATTTAATTTGTCCTTTTCAAGGACCGATCGCAATGAGAAATTGTTATTTGAAGATGCCATTTTCAATCTACAATAAAATTTAACAAGATTAAATGAGGTCTTATTTATGATCCCATAAACTGAATTAATATCCCTTTAAATAATTCGCGTTAGTGATTTAATGTGGGCCAAGATCCACTTTTCACAACAACTTATTAGTCAAGCTGAGCTTGTACACCTAACAAGTTAAGTTACTTAGGTAGGATAACTCCAATCATGTCTCGTACATGACTCTTGGATCAAATGGGCTAACATCTTCGGATGTTATAGCACAACCCATTTATTAGTTGCCTAGGTCCGAGCATCCCATTCCATGTTAAGTCCAACCTACATTCACAACCCATGCCTCACAAAGATAATCGGGCGCATCTAGGACTCCTAGTCTACGTGATCGATGATCGATGCCTTGACATGTTTCGAATTAGGAAGGCAACTTTGTGACTTACTATTTTTAGGGATTCATTTTATTACGGCTTACATGGCATACGCTTTGTCATCCATACATAGCATGCATATATATATAATTGCATAAAGTAAAGCGTGACAAACGTGGGCCCAAAAACCTACAACTAAGATTTTATACTATTACATAAGAATCTTCGAGTTGGGCTTCTCCACTCCGGTGGGCTTCGTCTTGATTTACAAAGTCTTCAAATAAATTCTATTCTAAGAAATAAATGAAACTTTTACAATAAAATATAATGGCAATGCTCATATTCGTCGCCAAGGCATTTCTTATGGCAATGCCATGTTACAAAATGGCCTTTATATCCTTGATTTACAAAACAAAGAGTCGATATACAACATTAATACAAAGAGGGTTAAATCAAATGAATTGAACCCTACTTACTTTTGGCATTGTCGTTTAGGACAAGCAAACGAAAAATGCATTTCAAGACTCCACAAAACTGGAGTGCTTGGGTCATTCGACTTAGAGTCTTATGACACATGCGAGCCATGTTTGCATGGAAAAATGACAAAGAGTCCTTTTAATAAAAAAGGTGAAAGGACTAATGGCTTATTGGAACTAATACATACCGATGTATGTGGACCTTTAAGTACACATGCTAGAGGTGGTTTTAGCTACTTCGTGACATTCACAGATGACTTCAGTAGATATGGCTATGTCTATCTAATGAAGTACAAGTCTAAAACTTTTGAGAAATTCAAAGAGTTTAATTACGAAGTAGAAAACCAACTTGGCAAAAGTATAAAAGCCATTCGATCAGATCGAGGTGGCGAATACTTAAGCCAAGAGTTTGACAGTCATCTAAAGGAGTGTGGTATTATTTCACAGCTCACTCCTCCTGGAACACCTCAATGGAATGGTGTGTCCGAAAGGAGAAATCGAACTCTGTTGGACATGGTTCGATCTATGATGAGTCAAGCTAATCTTTCTATCTCTTTTTGGGGTTATGCATTAGAAACTGCTGCATTTCTATTGAACCGTACTCCAACTAAAGCAGTTGAGAAGACACCATATGAGGTATGGACTGGGAAAGAACCCAATATGTCTTTTCTCAAGATTTGGGGCTGTGAAGCACATGTTAAGAAATTAACATCTGACAAACTAGAGTCCAAATCGACTGTCTGCTTGTTTGTGGGTTATCCCAAAGAAACAAAGGGATACTACTTTTACTCACAAGCCGAGAACAAAGTATTTGTTGCTCGCAAGGCTATTTTCTTGGAAAAGGAGTTCCTTCTCAAGAAAGACAGTGGGAGTAAAGTAGAACTTTGAGAAATTCAAGTGCCACAAGCTCCTATAGAGGATGAGTTGGAAATGGGATCAAGTTCACAACCAGTTGTGGAACAAGAACCCATTACACAAGTACCTAGAAGGTCTGGTAGGGTACGTCAGGAGATTGAGAGATATGGATTTCTAATCACTGACAGTGACACTATTGAGTTAGTAGATCGTGAGGATCCTACTACCTACCGAGAAGCTATTGAAAGCCCAGACTCGGATAATTGGCAAGAAGCCATGAAATCCGAGATGCAATCAATGTACGATAACCAGGTTTGGACCTTGGTTGATCCACCAGAAGGTGCTAAGGTAATTGAATGCAAGTGGTTATTCAAACTAAAAGCTGATAAGACCTACAAAGGTAGACTAGTAGCAAAAGGTTTTCGACAAACTCATGGTATAGACTATGACGAGACCTTTTCGCCTGTAGTCATGCTCAAGTCCATTAGGATCTTGCTTGCCATAGCTGTATATCATGATTATGAGATATGGCAAATGGATGTCAAAACTGCTTTCCTCAATGGAAATTTACTTGAGGATGTGTATATGACACAGCCTGAAGGTTTTGTCAATCCCAAGCATCCTAAGAAGGTATGCAAGGTTCAAAAATCCATTTATGGATTAAAGCAAGCATCCCGAAGTTGGAATCTTCGTTTTGATGAGGCAGTCAAAGAATTTGACTTCATCAAGAACAAAGATGAGCCTTGTGTGTACAAGAAGGTTAGTGGGAGCATAGTAGTATTTCTGGTCCTATATGTGGACGACATCCTTCTCATTGGGAATGATATTCCAACATTGCAAAAGGTTAAGCAATGGTTGGGAAAATATTTCTCAATGAAAGACTTAGGTGAAGCCGAGACAATACTTGGTATTCGAATCTATAGAGATAGATCGAATCGGCTTTTGGGACTAAGTCAAGAAAAGTACATAGACAAAGTACTAAAGCGTTTTAGTATGGGAGACTCAAAGAAAGGGTACATACCTTTGGCTTTGGGAGTTCCTTTGACTAAAGAACAGTGCCCTAAAACCAAAGAGGAAAGGGACAACATGAGTAGAATCCCATATGCATCTGCTATTGGATCTATCATGTACGCTATGTTATGTACTAGATTGGATGTTGCTTATGCACTGAGTATAACCAGTAGGTTTCAGCAAGACCCTGGTGTGAAGCACTAGTCTGCTGTAAAAGGGATCCTTAAGTACCTGCGAAGGACTAAGGATCACTTCTTGGTGTATGGTGGTCAAGAAGAGCTCGTCATACAAGGTTATGCCGATGCTGCTTTTTAGACTAGCACTCAGGATTCTAGATCGCAATCTGGATTTGTTTTTGTTTTAAACGGTGGTGCTGTCAGCTGGAGAAGCTCAAAGTAAGAGACCGTTGCCGACTCAACTACAGAATCTAAGTATATTGCAGCAAGTGAGGCTGCAAAAAAGGCTGTTTGGATTAAAAATTTCATTAATGGATTAGGAGTGGTCCCAAGCATCCTAGATCCATTAGAAATTTTCTGTGACAATAACGGGGCCATCGCACAGGCCAAGGAGCCTCGGTCACACCAGAAATCCAAACACATACTCAGGAGGTACCACCTGATCAGAGAAATCATTGATCGTGGGGACGTCAAGGTTAGCAAGATAGCAAGTGAAGACAATGTAGCAGATCCTTTGACGAAACAGTTACGTCCAAATCTGTACGAAGCTCATTTGAGAGCATTCGGTCTTAGGGCTATGCCCAATTGGGACTAGTGCTAGTGGGAGATTGTTAAAAACTATACATGTGCCGAAATTCCTTGTGATTTCTCTTAGGAATTTCGGCCACATCAAATTATATTTAGATGATTTAATTAGATAAATATGTCTTTAGGCTTTAATACTCAATTAATTAAATTAATACATGACATTTAATTAATTGAAATTAAACCTTGTGGGCTGAATTTCTCTCTCTCATGGACCAAAGCCCAATAGCAATTTTATAACCCATTACATACATTAATTTGACTTTAATTAAAAGCCCAAATTAATGCCCAATACTTAATTTAATTAAATTAAGCCCAATGCTTTGTGTGCGATCCTATAGGTCCATTTAATGTTGGCAATGAATTAATAAATTAATTCAAAGGCTATATATATTCTCTAGCAAGACATTATAGCATTCCAAATTAAATGAAAATGCATATGGCATTTAGTGACCTAATGCAATTTTGCATAGTCCCTTACCCATAAATATCAGAATTAATATAAGGCATGGAACTAGTCATCCTTATATGTATTAATTCCTTTCTTGATATTCCAGTGACATTGAACTCTCAGATAAATAATGATTACTCATTATTTCATCTCGGTATGGCCATACACTTCTCAGTTCACTGATCAAGTGGCCGATGATATTTTCTCTCTTATTGAGAGTGGTAATCCCTTCACTTCTCTCATGCTCTCTAACATGAATCAATGCATACCCAATCATACCCGTACTTGTCACTCTGTTACGAGCACGTTAGGTGTATGTCAAAGTACACAGTAATTCATAAAGAGTTTCATAGAGATTTCAGGTCTAAGAACTCCGATACAAAACTTGCATATGAGAAACACTTATGACTTGTACCATGTAGTGTTCTCATGAGCGGATCGAATCCAGATACCATGTTCTTTAACATGTATCTATGATCTCTGATTGACACTTTTGTCCTAATGATCCGTAAGACAGAACTCATAATATCAGAGAGAGCATACTAGTCTTAATTCATTTGTTATTCCCATAACAATGACTGACTAGGGATATTTAGAATGAAGTCCCATTTGTTTCAAGGTCTTACAATCCATGTGCCTCACACATGATAACTTAAACCGAAACGACATTCTTGGATAGTTTTATCAATTGACATGCACAAGAATACAAAAGATAAAACAAATGCCTCATTTTATTAACTAAGTGTTTTATTACAATGTATTGGGGCTAGGGCTTACACTAATAGGCTTCTATGACGACCCTTAGCAATTACAATTCAATCTTCATCGGTAGCACTGCCTTCGAGCTATACAAGAGGGAGAAAAGAGTGGCTCATGTGGAAGTTCTAATGATATTTCTATACCGTTAGAGTGTGAATGGTAACTTCTCAACCCAATCTTTATATGTTTGCACAATTTTGGATAGAATCTTCTTTAGGTTCTTGTTGGCAACTTCAACTACCCCATTTGCTTATGGACGGTAAGGAGATGATTTATGGTGCCTGATTCTATACTTCTAAAGTATATGCCTAGTCTCTACTAGGAACTGGACCCCATTGTCCGACACTATATGATAAGGCACCCTATATCTACATACCGGATTCCTTTCGATGAACTGAGCCATTTTTTGTGCTCATAATATTTTGAAGGATTTGGCTTTTACCCACATCGTGAAATAGTTAATGGCGACTACTATGTACCTAAGACCGTTGGAAGTCATTGGATGAATTTCCCCAATAATATCGATTCCTTAAGCTAAAAAGGGCTAAGGTCAGGAAAGATTACATAATTCCGAGAAAGGTAGGTGACTTAAATCAACATAATGTTGGCATTAGTGACACATCTTCACATACTAGGAACGGTTAGCATCCATGGTTAGCCAGAAGAATCCCTATCACATGATCTTTCTGGCCAATGTCAATTCCCTCATATGGGCCCCACATATTCCTATATGCATTTTTTCCATGACTTTTTTCGCCTCCTTCTCATCTAGACATCTTAGCTGAATACCGTCAACTTTTCTTTTATACAGGACCCGATCTACACTAATGAACTAACTAGATAACTTCTGAATTATCCTCTAGTCTTTCTCCGTCACTTCCTTGAAGAACTTAAAAGTTTCCAAGTAGTTCTGGACATCATAATACTAGGGCTTGCCATCGGATCCATCTAGACTCATGAGGTTTTCACCTTCAAAGTAGGGCTTGGTCGAGCTTATGATTATCACAGGTCTCATGATCATCTGTTCAGGATTGTCCCACATAGACACCAAGGTTGCCAAGGCATTTGCTAACTAATTCTCATCTCAAGGCACATGTTGGAAGGTACAGGCCTCAAATTGTTGCTCAGTCTCTTCAGATACTCCATATAAGATACTAGTCTCTCCTTCCTAATGGACCATTTGCTCTTTTCTTGATAAATTACTAAGGATGAATACCCGAAAGCCTCAACTATCCTTGCCCCTAGTGCTATCAAAGCTTCTATTCTGTGTAGACAGGCTTCGTATTCTGATTCATTGTTGGTCACCTTAAATCCTAGTTTCTTAGCTAAAGGAAGCTTTTTGCCATCTAGTGTGATAAGAATGACCCCTGCTCTAGCTCTTTTGTTATTGGTTGCCTCATCGAAGTACATTTACCAGCCTTGAACTATTATAGCATTGATGCCTTTGTTTGGGAATTCATATTCGACTTGATCTCCTTTTAATGGGTGATTGACTAAAAATTCTACGATTGTCCTTCCATTGATAGTCTTTCTAGTTACATATTCCACCTCAAACTCTTGCAAGAGCAATAGCCATCTTCCCATTTTCCTGAGCAAAGAGGGTGCTGACTAGAGATACTTGAGTGGGTTGTGCTTAGCCACTACTTAGATGTTGTAAGAGTGAAAATAATGCCTTAGCTTCTTTGGGGCCCATATCACTGCCAAACAAATATTTTCGATGTCGGTGTACTTGGTTTGAAATTGTAGGAATTTGTTGCTTAGATAGTACATGGAAAACTCAACTTTGGCATCATCTTTTTGAGATAGCATGGCTCTTACTAAACTTTGCTCCATTGCTATATACAAGATTAAAGGCTTTGATGGCCTAGGAGGCTGGAGGACCGGAGGATGTAGCAAGTACTTCTTGATGGTTTTAAAGGGTTTTTGACAGTCATCATTCCACTTGACCGACTGATCTTTTCTCAAAAGCTTAAAAATTGGCTCACAGATAGAAGTGAGTCAGCGAATAATCGATTGATGTATTGAATCCGCCCCAAGAACCCTCGGATCTCCTTCTCTTCCTTTGGTATTGGCATCTCTTGAATGGCTTTCACCTTGTCTAGATCCACCTATATCCCCTTTTGACTAAAGATATGCCTTAGCATCTTACCAGAGGTCACTCCAAACACACACTTCTTCGGGTTGAGATGAAGGTCATATTTGTCAATTCTTTGGAAAAAATTCTCCAAGGCCTTAAAATATCCTTCCCTTGTAGTTGACTTAATCATCATATCGTTGACATACACCTTGACTTCTTTATGTATCAAATCACCAAGAATTTTGGTAGCCATTCATTGATAAGTAGCCCTCGCATTCTTCAATACAAACGGCATGACCTTGTATGCGTAGGTTCCCCATTTAGTAATGAAAGCAATTTTCACCCTGTCTACTATCTTGTTTAAGATCTGATTATACCTTGCGTATCCATCAACAAAACTGTACATCATGCATTTTGCCATATTATCAACCAATAGATATATATGGGAGAGCAAGAAATCATCCTTCGGGCAAGCTTTATTTAGATCTCGATAATCCATGCACGTTCACACTTTTGCATCCTTTTTAGCAATAGGGACAACATTGGCTAGCCAGGTATGGTACTGGACTTCGACTAAGAACTTTGCTTTAATTTTCCTTTTCACTTCTTTCACCTTTTTTGCCTATTCTGGCTTGAGTCTTTAAAGCTTTTGCTTTACTGGCTTACTATCTGAATATGTTGGGATGGCATGTTCTGCAACATTCTTGTCAATCCTAGACATATCTTTGTAGGTCTAGGTAAATACCTTTTCATACTTTTTCAATATTCTCTTAAATTTTATCCTCTCTTCAGGAGTTATGTCAGATGCAATCAAAAGTTCTTTAAGGTCATCTTGAGTTTTGAGATTAAATAAAGTAGTGTTTGTTGAATTAATATCAAATATGAATAAGTCGTGATTATGATCATGCATAATGCAATCAGATGAGAAATTGTACAAATAAGCAAAGTTATTCATCTTGTTAATTTGAGTTGGAAAGGGTACATCATTACAAAACAATTCAGGAACATAAATTACATCAGCAAAAGAATCATTTTCCAAATGAAGGACGACCGATACAACATCAGATAACTCTCTTTCTTTGGTAGTGCCTCCTTTTCAAGGACTGTATCTTCATCTCTAACCTTCTCTTTACCTTTAGCCTTAGTGGTTAATGACTCTGGTGTCAGTACCTCCTCGAGACAATCTAAATCCAAATCGGCAAGCTTGGCCATAACCTCTTCATCCCAAAACCCCAATACAGGCTTGATGGTTCTAGCTGACTAGTTAAAGATGTCATCAAAGATCTTAAACCTAGGAATGATCATACCCTAGACTATTATGGGTTTAGCTTCACCACAATAATTACATTCCTCGGACACTGGCATAAAGCTTTCAAGTATATGAGGGATCTTTCCTAGTTGTACCTCGCATTGCTTCTTGACATCATTCTTACAATAACCTAAGCCCTTCCTATCTTTTTAACCAATGGGAGCAAGAGGCATAAGAATCCCCTGAGAATTCTTTCCCAATCCAGCAGCCAATAAGCAATTCATTTTCTTCATCATGTTAATGGCCTGGGAGCTTATAAAATCTATCTCTTCCCCTCCACTACTAATTCTAGCCATATGGAATCCATTGAGAGGTTGATTGGCTATGCTCAAAGCAGAAACAAAATTCTCTTTTGTTGCCTTAATAGTAACCATGCCTCCTTCATGTGGGACTCAGACCATTTGGTGTAGGATGGAAGGAACCCCTCCTAAATTGTAGAACCAAGGTCATCCTAACAACAAAGAGAAATTGGTCGGTATCTATATCACTACAAATTCTACCTCAGCCTCGATAGGCCCTGTCTTCACTACTGTTATAAAAGTGCTAGCAGCCTGCCTCTTCGAGTTCTCATAGGTTGTTATGGTAAGTCGAGATTGAGTGAGCAAGGTCTCATCAATACCATATGTCACCTTTGTCGAGAAGGGACACAAGTTCATAGAAGAACCATCATCCACCATTACACATGTGGTGTGTTTTCCATTTACCTCAGCTCTAATGTATAAAGGGCAGTTGTGTTCACATCCTTCTAACGGGAGATCCGCATTAGTGAACATAATCTTTTCATTAGAATCCCCTTTTACCAACTTTTGGCAGTGAGAAGGTGATTGCCTAAGCAAATCCCAAATTGAAATCTTAGTAGGAGTTTTCTTGAGTTGATTTAGGACCAAGTTATCCTCCATGGTTCTTTCCTCATTGGGAGCAGTGGGTTCTTATGGGCTCTCAATCTCCAGCATGACTCTCTCACTTCTGGTGATTGCCTGAATCATCTTTCCATTTGTCACTTCCTTCTCACCTTCATTAGTTTTCCACAGGTCTTCCAGTTTCTCTTTGATTGAACCCTTTTCACTGTTGGTATCCCAGATGTCTACTAACTAAACTAATTCCCTTATTTCTACTAACCTTTCTGTACTTATGTTTGGACCATGAGTGCTTCCCTGAGCCTTATGCATGATATCCAAATACTCATTTCTGTACAAATCTTTTAGGACATACCATTTCGACAACCCGAACCCAACCATGAATACTGGCAGTGGCACAACATTATAAACTTCTTTCTTTTTAGTCCTCTTTTTTGGATCAAGAATCTATTAAGAATCAATAAAATCCTAGATACAATCCCTCAAAGTACAACAGTAACCAGTCTCATGCCTTGTATGTTGATGAAAGGCATAATACTAATCAGATCTATGCCCAGGTTGACCTTGACTCCTTATGGGCTTAAAGGGCATTGGTTGCAACTTACGTTCCTTCATCTGATGGCTAAGACACTATGATAGTGACTTGTCTAATTCAGATTAACGATATTGATTGAATCCCATAATCGATATCTCGGCATTTCTTCCACCATTACCTCCACTATCGCTACTGTTACTAGTGATCTTACCAAATCATGAGTTTCCAAAACCCCTCTTATTACCGCTATATCCCCCACTATTCGAACTCACAACACTAGCCTTTTTTTCCAAATATTCCCCTTTGGCTTCAATTGTTATATCCTTTAAAGACTCCCAATCTTTCAATCCTTTCATCTTGAGACCTTCCTTTGGATAAGGACTGGCATTATGAATGAACAGGTAGATCTGATCTTGTGTGTCAGGCTTTCTTTTCATCTCCATCACTCTATTCCTCCATCGAATGAGGTACTGGTAGAAGGACTCTATAGTTTTTGTTGTAATAATTCTAAATCCTTCAAGGTAAACTCCATTCGTGCGCTAAAATCTTATTGCCTAAAGAATTCCTCCGTCAATCTCTCCCAACCCTTTTTTCTTTCTGTCCAAACTATGATACCAGTCAACAGTGGGGCCCACTAGACTAAGGCTAAAGAGATCCACCTTTTTCCTTTTAGTAAGGGCATTCCTTTTCATAAGTAGGACATATTACTTTATTGGGCGAAGGGGTCAAAAGTTCCATCAAAATTCATCAAGTAGGGCATTCTAAATTGACTAGACAAAGCATCTTCTCCATCTAAATCAATATTCTCAAGACTGACTTCCTTTTCTATAGACAACATCCTAGTTAAAGCTTCCAACTTTTCCTCTATCTTTTTCACAATGGGACTTTCCTCCTTAGGGATGAGGTTCTTTAGCATTTAAAGGGCCCACAATAAATCTTCCTCATCAGTTATAAAATCACATTCGGGACCTACTCGAGTGACATCCCTTTCTCCTCTTCTCAAAGTAACATTCCTGACATCTACTGTAGGTAGGGGTATCATGACAAAAGCTGCTAAAGTTTCCCCGATAGGGGTCAGTTCAACTCAAGAGCGGCCACTGCGACAGGCTGAGCAACTGAGAGGGAGGCCAAGCTAGCTGTGAGGCTTGCAAACATCAACATCATCTTTCTCTCAAGATCATCCATCCTCTTTTCAATGTCTTGAGAACTAGAGGAACCAACTGAAGGAGTGATCTCGGCCATAACTTCCTTTTTTGACTGTTTTGAAAATCCATCCAAAAATTCTTTTGAGAAACTGTCTAACCCTAACTCAGACCCCAATTTTGAACTCTGCCCTAATATCAACTCTTCTGTCTATTTTACAAACCACTTCTTAACCAAATGGCCGTTTGAACCTAGAAACCACCTAGGAAATGACAGTTTTATTATGGCTGTCAAAATGGGGTTGTTTGTGTGATGCATGATTGTGAGATATAGCATCGACAACCACACACAGGGATTCTCTCTACCTTATTTCTCCCACACACGTGGTCAAAGTCCTTTTTCCTAGGTAGGCTTAATTTATGAGTCAATAGGGGACCCCGATGAATACGCATATGGTACACAAAAAAATTCAGCATCATAACATCTCTCACGAAAGGCATATAAAAAGGTGTTGATCGGTGCATATTCGGGAAAACTAAACAAATTAGAATTGGCTTACCAAGGCATGGCAACCTTTGATAAGCGAACACCCGAATTTGTTTGGGCATGACTAATACACAAGGATCCATATCACAAGTAATGCCAAATTATTACGGACGTCCTAAAGGAGATTTCTATGTCATTAAATGGGCTTTTGGTCCAAGTACTTAACTATAAGGTTATCTAAGCGTGATCCCTGCCAATGGGTCTAGCTCATCACGAGTATAACGATTGATCGGGTCACCATTTAATATACCATTAGGTACTAGACTTTGGCTAGTGATTATCCCTAACACTACCCTTGATTGAATGAATGACAAGTGAGTGCTTTGAGAATGCATTGGGGTCAGAAAACTAGGACGCCTAACTTATTCTAAGGCTCTAGCATGATTTTAATGCAATTTGGAAAAGAGATAAAATTTCTTATCTAAATGCCTTTTATGTCACATAAGTCAAAAGTGGTTTCAAAGTGAAATCTCGAACTTCTTTAATAGAGTTGCCATTGTGATGCGTGACCTTCCCTCGATTGCTTTTGGCTCTTTTTTTTAAGTCACCGACACCCAATTTCACCCCCAAAACCAAGGGATCATCGAGTTTGAGTGAGGTAACCTTTGACCTTTGGAAGTTCGATCTTACTTTTAGGGTCAGAACCAGGTTGAGGTTCCTGTCCAGGCCAACAATCACTTCATGATAGGAAAGAGACTTGACTTGACTTGCCGCATCATCAACCTCGAAAGGCATGATGTAGCACGTCCAAAGGTCACCATCTTATCGTTAACGATCGTTAACTGGGAGGCATATAGTTGGGCACCAAAAGGCTGAATAGTAAGGAGTCATCACTCAATAGAACATTGGAAAAAAAAGGGTGTTCCGACCTTGTGAGGCCAAAAACCTATAAAAGGTTCGAAATTTTACTCTTATTTTTACCCTTGACAAATATGACATAACGACTTTTAAATTAATCGTGTTATCCCTTTTCTTTTATGCAACAGTCTAGCAAATACAAAAATTAAAGGCACACCCAATCACATAAGAAAGCAGTAAATCATGGCATTGAATAAAGTGATAAAGGCATCCATAAATCGGGTTGTTCATCATGATCCTTTTAGGTAAGGACTTTGGTCCTAGCATACGGATTATTGAAGAAGCATTTCATTGTGAGATCTTGAAGACAGGGACCTGCTAGATCAAGTTTTATTTATGAAATGCCCTATGTTATTTAATTATATACAAAATCATTTAAATTATTAAAATTTGATTTTTACATATGAATTTCCTAGGAAAAAATATGGACATTAGTCCGTATTTATTAATGAAAAATCCCAATTAATTACTATAAATATCTTTAGCGATGTTTTCCATGTGCGAATTAAAAAGTGTTTTTCGTAAAGAGAAATGATAGTGAACTTACCTGAAGTGCTTTCCTGGTCATTTCCATGAAAAACTTTATTCCTCGAGAGTAGTGATAACAATAGTAATAATGACAACAAAAATGATAATGATAATCAAAAACACAAAAGAAACACGTATAAAACTAATTTGAATCAAGAGGTATGAAAAAGATGAAAATAGGGATTTAACACGCATGTCGAAAAATGCACGAGGGCATATTTGACAACATGCGATCGACTCATTTACCCTAAAAGAAAGAAAACACATTATAGGCTGTGCACCATTTGATGCACGAGTGCACATCAAACAACACACGGGCATATCAACCTAATAACGGTGAGTTTTCTTTCCTTTTAAGATAGTGTCCTCATCAACAGTAGATCCAAAAGGGAGTAAAAAGGAAAAAAATTGAATACAAGCATGAGTTTTTATACCAGATTTTATTTTGATAAAAACGATTTTAAAAGAAATGGACAAAATAGAATTTAAAGAAGATAACCTAATAATTTCTATCACACAGCAATATAGCCCTTTGAAAGGTTTCACAACCTAAATCAAGTAGAGATTAATTTATAATAAAAATCAATAGATGAGAAGAATGATAAAAATTTATCATAGTTATGAAAATACCGAGAAAGGGCTTTTATATTACCTTCAGTGTACTTACCCGATTAAACTGTCGAATGTTGGATTCGTGGACCCTTTATAGTATTGAAATACTCAAAAAAATTATTAAAGATTTAAAAACTAAAAGCCCAAAGTAAACTTTTAGCTTAGAAAGCTTTTTGGAAGTTTCTTTCTAAGTTTTTTATTATACTGAAATCCATCAACAAACCAAAAAAGCCAACCTTTGAGAAAGAATCGAATAAGGTTTATAAAGGCAAAGTGTACAGGCATGCCATAGGTATGCACGACTGTACACTTTAGTAGTGCCTCCCATTTGCCCACTTGCCTCATAGGGAAAATCACCACCATTTGAGTGTACGATCGTGCCATTGGTTTGCACAACTGTACACTGCAAAAGGTGGCCAACTTGCCTGTAAAGGCAAGATTCTTTGGAGTGCATGGCTATACACACTTTTGAGCATGGTCGTGCATTCCAAAAAAGGAAAAAATCTCACTTTAAGACCAAATGATGAATATTTTTCGACTATATGGGCACGTAGGTCATAAATGTGTAATGTGTAAACCTTTACATACTCCCAACATGAATCTCAAGTTCCCTGCTAAGCGTGTATTCATCATTTGCTCGTTTAGAGCCACTCAATTGCACAAGCCAAGCTTAGCAATATTTTTAAAAGGCTTCAAGAAAATAATTTTAATACCACCAAGAGTCTGTCATCCTCGATTCATTTTCTATAGACAAGCAATTTTCCTTATCAGGTAAGCCTGACAAAGGCCTCCTCAGGATCCAGTGCTTACAGATAGGTTATAATAATTTTTAGGGAATTTGTTATACTAAAGTGTTTAATAATTAAACTAATCAATCTAATCTAAATTATAACTACCAATCAATGAAGCAAGATATTAGAATTGCAAGATATAAATTGATCACATAAAGATTCAATGGAAAATATATACATGCAATGAATGGAGAATAAAGCCTACATTCCTTAGATGCAGTTCTCATTGTCAAATAAGGGCATTTCCATCTAGAGTCCACAAGCACTCTCATGTCATTATGGAGATAGATGAAAACTATGAAGTACTATGCCTCTTCTTTAACCCTTCAAAGTGAAATCCTAATCTCCTTAGTGATTTCTAAACTTTAAGTAAGTTTAATTGCCTTTCCACCAAAATGCCCTAATTCTCAATGTGAACAAATTGATTAACACATTACATATAGTGATCAAGCATACATAACAAGTAAAACATCCAATTGAACTTAATTCATTCATATATAAAATAAGATAAGTGTACTAATATAGATCAATTCATACTTCCAATTCTAATAATCAAAATTAGCCTAAATATATATTGTCAAAACAAATACACAAAGAAGATAATATCATCAATTAATGATCTAAAAGAGAAAGAGAAGAAAAAATGTTGATTACTCCTCTATGCTTCTTCAAAAAAATACTTAAGTGTTAAATGGCCTCTTTTGATCTCCTCTCCTTTTTGGTGTATTCTTTTTCCTTATAATCCTTTCTAATTCTTTTGGTAATTACTTGGTAGTTTTTCTATATCTAAAGTGTAGTTATCTTCATGTATTTATAGGCCTAAAGGTGTCCCAATTGATGCCATTTCGAAGAGGGGTGTAATCTTGAAGAATTGTGTGAAAGGTCATAATGGTTGGCTTCTGTGATGAGTTGGCACATTGGTGCACATGGCCAGCCTTTTTAAAGAGTTAGCACCATTGTAATGAGTCATTACACTTTAAATTCTTCACGACTTGGCACAACAAAGCTTAAGTCAGCATTCTGAGTAACTTTGACAAGTCGACACAGGCTCTAAATCCTCTTGAAGATCTTTTCCTTTCAATTCTTCAATGAAAATCCCTCTTTTATGCTTCAAATAATCCAATTACGCGCATTCAATCCTATAAAACAATGAAGACATAAAAAGTAACCTAAAATATAACAAAACGCATGCATTAACTCATAAAATGATGCAAAACTAAACAAAATGACTATACTAAATTACATGGCATCAAATTCCCCCACACTTAAACCTTACTTACCCTCAAACAAGAATGCAAAGATTCAAGTGAGAGAACTTTAAAAGAATTTATCTTCTAAGTTAGTGAAAATCTTCCTAAGATCATCCTTAATATAAGTGAGTGCTTGAAATAAAATAGCCAACAATTAGTTCTAATGCATTAACAATGATAGAGTAGACAAGTTGCATAGCATAGTCAATAAATTTAACACACTCTCTCAAGTTATTAAAATCAAAATCTTTAAAATAGAGTCAATAATCTAACTAAACTTTTTAACTAGGATGGACAATCATCAAACCTAGAAATTCAAGAACAAACATAGCCATTGGGACAAGGTTAAGCTCACACATCAACTCATAATTCTCATGGCATTTTTAGACACTCATAAATATTGTAAATACTTGCAATGTGGTGGGTGCATTTTATGCTACATCCCACACTTTTGATTTAATCAATCTTAATGGGTGCATTTTATGCTGCATCCCATACTTTAGATTTAGTCAATCTCAATGGGTGCATTTTATGCTCTATGCCATAAGATAACTTGTGCCTTCATCCATTATTGAAAAGTGAGCTATGTATATTATGGCTATAGTTTCCCTAAAGCCATCTAAGTTCTTAAAGACTAAACTTGAATCATGCCATCCTAATCTTAATTATAGTTAGAAAATTGACTAAACACCTTATAGATTTGAAAATAACAATAAGAGATAGTAAGAAAAACTTAAAAACTATACTACATAAAACTTAAGATTCCACCAATTGAGCATCAAAATAAGCTATAGACATACATTAATATGCACTCAATCATATCAAGACAAACTTAGAGAAAACTTATAATGAAAATAAAGAAGATAAATGAATAAATATGCATCAACTTAGCATGCCACAAACATGCAAAACAATAAAAACTTAAACACTAAAAATGCATCAAAACCTAAAACATAAATATAGACATCCTTTCCCCCACAAAAAAAAACTTCACATTATCCCTAATATGAACCCAATAATAATATGTAGGAGAAGAAAAATATATGCTTTCCTCAATCATCCAAAGGAAAAAGTAGAGTAAAGCCGACCACATAGCCTACTTGAGCAATAAACATATCAACTTTGTGCTCCATCCTTCTTTGCCTCCTTGTAAGATTTCTAGTCATAGTCTCCATGGAAGTTAATTGATGTTACATAGACTATAGGTTGGAAAGCGTTTGTTCCTATACCCTAGAGGATCTACTTGAAGAACCACAAGATTGCCCACGAGAAGGATCATAACTAGGTGCACTTGTACCTCCATAAGAAGGGGTGAGAATGATAGCTAAAACTTCATGAGTTTCCCCCTTTTGAGGCATACCAAAATCTTGGCCTTCATGCTCACTTTCTTCCTCCTTTTCTTTACTCTCTTTCTCCTCTTGAGGTGGTGGTGGAGCTAATCCCTTCCAATATGAACATGAACATGCAAGGATAAACCTTATTGAGGCATCAATCACCTCACCTTTTATCAATGTTTGCTTTATAAAATAAGAACACTCAACCAAATGGGTGAAATTTTTAAAATTAATAACTAAAGCTTTGGCAATAATAGTCACAACATGGCCATGTGTAATAGGGCTATCCTTTCTAGATGCACATGCAAGCATTTGATAAAAAATCCAATATGTCCAACATACATGCTTGTAATTGTGAATGCACCACATAAGAAACAACTCTTAATAAGAAACCCTATTAAATTCAGATTTATGGAAAATCATACATACAAGCACCTTATGTAAAAGCCAAAACTTCAAATCCTTAATGAACATGGCTTTAGCCTTCCTAGGTTGAAATGGTGTTCTTAAGTCAATCAAGAATATCTAAAATTCATTAACATTAAAACTCTTTGAAGGGTCACACATACATCTCTTTTAAATCCAAAAACTCTATATATGAAGGAATAGGTAAGAGTATGTCTATCTCTTAGTATACAAAAATTTAATACCCTAGAGTCATTCTCATTCACTTTTAAAGTGGTGTAAAATTCCATCATCAAGTTAATGTAAATGGGATACATAGAAATAAATTTAGCATGACTACAAGCATTCAAAAGAGAGATAAGGGGCTTAAGTATACCAATATCTCTTAAGAGTGAAGTATGAATATACTTATAAGACACTATATTTTTAGGCTTAAGAGAGATAAACTTAGCACCTTCCTCATGAGAAGAGATAGGAAATGGAGCCTTTTAAAGGGAAGTGAAGTCCTTCTCTTGTGAAGCTTCCTTTTGAGGCCTTAATGAAGTGGATCCCCAAGTTCTTGGCATATTAAAGATGAAAATATTTAAAAGAGGAGAAGAATGGCACATGTGAATTAGAGAAAGAAGAAAAATAAGAACTTGTTAATTAAGGGTTTTGAGAGAAACTAGTGAGAGAAAATAAGAAGATGTGAGGAAAAATAAAAAAACAGATATATTTATAGGGAAATAACTCTATTGGGCAAAAGGAAAGGCTACAATAATAAATAGAAATGAAGACTTGTATTTATAAGGAAAGAAAAATTTAAAAAAGGATGAGAAAAATTAGAAAATTTTATAACTTAATATGGGAAAAGACATAAATTTTAAGTCTTCTCATACCTTTTCAAAGGAATTAAAAAAAAAGCTTGAAAAATGAAAAAAAAATTAAGTACCAAATATAAAAACTGAAAAAGATAATTTAATATATGAAAAATGGAGGAAAATTCATCAAGGTTAGGGGTCTTCACAAGTCGGCACGAAGGGCATGACTCGGAATGTATGCTTTCTATAACGAGTGGGCATAAAGGTGATGACTCAGCACGGACATAACTTTTCATGAGCCAGTATGTCATTTTGTGATTCGATATATGACTCTTCTGAAATGAGTCGGCACATATGGTGACAACTCGGCATGGACTAAATAAGTCGACACCTTGACTCTTTATAATAAGTCAACATGAACATCACAAGTAGGCACACCTACCAAAAATACTTAAAAGATAGAAAACAACAAAAAAAACTTAAGAAAAATGTTATGCTATAAATATTAATGTGTAAAAATAAAAGAAAAGCATAATAATAAAGAATAATTAAACCCAGAAACATAATAAAATAACTAAAAGAAAAATGTGGAAAGAAAAAACTTAACATAACTTTATGCAAAAGCTAAATGTATTAGGAAACTTGAGAAATAACCTATTTAAGTGTAGAGAGAGAAATAAAATTCACCATACCAATGGACTCACCCATAAAATATGGCTGGAGGCGGTGACCATTGACTTTAACTACCTCTCCCTTATCATTCCCAATGTCAATTGCTCCAAATTTATAAACCTTAACCACTTTAAAAAGACTAGATCATCTAAACTTTAGCTTCTTAGGAAATAACCTCAATCTTGAGTTATAAAGAAGCACCGAATCACCTTCCTTAAATTATTTCTTAAAAATATGCTTTTCATGCCACATCTTAGTACAATCCTTATATAATTTTGCATTCTCATAGGCATTCAACCTCAACTCTTCCAACTCATTAAGTTGAAGTAACCTCTTCCTACCAGCTTGCTTTATATCAAAGTTTAAGGCTTTTATTGTCCAATAAGCCTTATGCTTAAGCTCTATGGGTAAGTGAAAAGACTTCCTATACATCAATTAATAGGAGGTAAGACCTATAGGAGTTTTAAAAGCTGTCCTATATGACATAGGGCATCATCTAACCTCAATGCCCAACTTTTCTTGATGAAGAGATGTTTTTTCTAAGATCCACTTTAACTCTCTATTACTTCTACTTGTTCACTAGTTTAAGGATGATATGGAGTAGCAACCTTGTGTGTCACCTCATACTTCTTTAATAAACCATTAATCATACTAGTACAAAAATAGGAACCTTCATTACTAATAATGGCCTTAGGAGTACCAAACCTAGGAAATATGACATTCTTAAGCATCTTCCTCACTACTTTTGCATCATTAGTGATAGTAGGCACTACCTCAACCCATTTAGACATTTAATCCACCATGACTAATATATACTTATGTCCTAAAGAGATAGGGAAAGGACCCATGAAATTCATCCCCCAAACATCAAATATTTCAACCTCTAATGCTTCTTTTAAAGGCATCTCATTCTTCCTTTTTATATTACCCATCCTTTGGCATTTATCACATCTAAGCACAAAATTTCTAACATCTTTAAATAGAGTAAGGCACCAAAAACTAATTTGAAGTACCTTAGAAGCTATCTTTGAAATACCAAAATGACCACAATCTTCATGGACTAGCAATGCTTCAAAACATCTTTAACCTCAGCTTGGGGAATACACTGTCAAATTAAACCATATGCACATCTCTTATAAAGCAAGGGCTTTTCCTAATAGTAGAACCTACAATCATGGAAAAACTACTTTCTTTGATTATAATCCAAACCATATGGAAGATTACCACTTACTAGGTAGTTGGCAATATCAGCAAACTAGGGAATCTCTTTAGACACCACACTTAGAAGATATTCACCATAAAAACTCTCATTCATTGTCACATCTTCATCATGTAATTTTAGTCAATATAAATCTAATCTTGATAAGTGATCCGCAACAAGATTCTTACTTCCTTTTCTATCTCAAATTTCCTAATGAAACTGTTAAAGCATCAAAATCCATCCTAAAAGCCTTTGCTTCACATCCTTTTTACTCAAAAGATACTTAAGGGCAGCATGATCTGAATAAACTATAACTTTTTGCCTTACTAAATAATCTCTAAACTTATCAAATATATAAATAATAGCCAGTAGCGCTTTTTTCATTGTGGTGTAATTGATTTTATCTCCATCTAACAACTTACTTGCATAATAAATCACATAGGGTCTCACACCTTTCTTCCTTTGCCCTAAAACTGCTCCTACAATAAAGTTGTTTGCATCACACATAATCTCGAATGGTTCATCCCAGTTAGGTGGTTGTGAAATAGGTGTTGGGACTAAAGCTTATTTCAAGGTCTCAAAAGCATCAAGGCAAGCTTTATCAAATACAAATTCAGCATATTTGGTAAGTAGATCGCATAGCAGTTTAGCTATCTTTGAGAAGTCCTTAATAAGCCTCCTATAGAACCTTGCATATCCAAAGAAGCTTTGAATATCCCTTACACACTTTGGAGGTGGAAAATTGGCTATCACCTTAATCTTTGCCCTATACACTCCAATCTATTTACTTGAGATTGATCAATTGAGAATAATACCCTCTTAAGCCATGAAGTGACATTTCCCCCAATTAAGCACCAAACCATGCTCCATGTACTTATTAAGAACTTTGGAAATATTCTCTAAACAATAGTCAAAGTTAGCTCTATAACCATTAAAATTATCCATGAAAACTTTAACACATTCATCTATCAAGTCACTAAAAATTGAAAATATGTATCTTTGAAATGTAGTAAGGTCATTACACAAACCAAAAGGCATATGCCTAAAGGCAAAAGTTCCATAGGGACATGTAAATGTAGTTTTAGCTTGATCATTAGGATGAATAGGTATTATATAAAAACCACTTAAACCATCTAAATAAAAAAATGCAAAAAATTGGCTAGCCTTTCTAAGACTTAATCGAAAAAGGGTAAATGAAAGTGATCTTTTCTAATAGCCTTATTTAACTTCCTATAATCGATACATATATGCCAGCTCATGATAGTCCTAGTATGAATCAAATCATTAGTCTCATTTTAAACCACCATTAAGCCTTCCTTTTTAGGTACCTCTTGAACAGGGCTTACCTATTTACTATCACTAATGGAATACATGATCCCATTATCTAAAAGCTTAATCACTTCCTTCCTAACCACTTCTTTAAAAGTAGGATTCAAATGCCTTTGACCTTCAATTAAAGGCTTAACATCGTCCTCCAATGAGATTTTATGCATACAAATCTTAAGGCTAATCCCTTTCAAATCTTATGCTTAAGCAAAACATCTCTTAAAGCATCAACTTGATTCTTAGGCAAAGCTGAATTAACTATAAAAGGAAATTTAGAGTTTAAGTCAAGAAAAATGTATCTCAAATTTGATGGTAGAGGCTTGAGCTTTAATTTGGCTTCCTCCTTTTGAGATGCACCCTTTAGATCATCATCTTTATTCAAGGGTTCAAACCTTGAGGGCCTACAAAAAAGGAATGAACTAGCCTCCAATTGATGTACTTTAGAATCCTCTCTAGCATAAGGCTCAATAGGCTTTTGCCTTAATCACGCAAAGCATTCTCAACACATTCATCAATAATGTTAAGAGAATCAATTCTACTTACACTTTCTATAGGCGAATACCTCATCAATTTAAAGACATCAAATTCTACACTTTCATTATTCACTTATAAAGTAATCTTACCTCTTTTCATATCAATTATATCATCGGTTGTAATTAAGAATAGTCTTTCAAATAATATAAGAATTTTTAAATCCTCTTCCATATCTAACACTACAAAATCTGTTGGTATGAAAAATTTACCTACCTTATAGGCACATTCTCAAAAAATCCAAGGGGATGAGTTATAGTTTTATTAGCCATAGATAAATACATACTAGTGGGCTTAAGGTCACCTAAATCCAAACACTTATAAATAGAATAAGGCATAAGACTCACACTAGCACCTACATCACTAAAAGCTTTATAAAAAAGAACACCACCAATGACACAAGGAGTCATGAAACAACCAGGATCCTTTTGTTTTAGTGGAGACTTAGAACACATTGCCTTAGATTCCTTAACTAATGAAACTAAGCCATATTCTTCTAATTTACTCTTATGTGTAGTGATATATTTTAAAAACTTACTCCATGATAGCATATCTCTAATGGCATCCATAAATGGAATAGTGATAGTGATATCCTTAAGATAATTTAGAAATTTTCCAAATTACTTATCCAAGTTATGCCTTAAGAACCTTTGAGGAAAAGGCAAAGGCTTGAGATCCACTTTAGGTTCATTCATTTTATTAGAATGGTTATTTCTCTTATTATCATCTTTAGACTCCAAAACATCTTTACTATCAACTTCAATAACATGCTCATTTGACTCTTTTAACTTGCAACCTAACTCATCATCTTTATTAACCACTTACTTACCTCTTACCTCATCATGCTCAACTTCCTTACCAATTCTCAAAGTTATGGCTTGACAAGTCTCCTTGTGAGGGAACTCAGGTTGGCTAGGTAACTTTCCCATAGGTTGAGAACTAGAATAAGCTTGTTGGGAAATTTGGGTTTCTAGGATTCTATTATGAGTGGCAAGTTGCTCAAGATTTGTATGCACTTGTTTAAATTACTCCTCATAATTTTTATTTGTGGCAACTTGTTGATTAATAAATTGTTCTATAAGGGATTCTAGATAAGATTTGGGTTATGAAGGATTAAAGGGTGGCTTCATAGGAAAACCAAGTGGGTTTTGTGGTCTAGGTATAGTGTTACTTAGGGTATTAAGTTGTGATGAAGTATTAGACCACAAAAATCTAGGGTGGTTTCTTCATTAAGGGTTATAAGAGTTAGAATTAATCCCCCTCTTTGGTTAAAAGCTCCTTGAACAAAATTGGCTTTTTCATTAGAACTCATTATGCTTTGTGTATAGGAGTGAGATCCTCCACACAATTCACAAGCAATGCTTGAATTATCAACAAAATTAACTTGAGATTTACTTACCAATTTGGTAAGTGCATATACCTTTGTTGTCAACAAATTGATTGTGTCAAACTCCAAGACTCATCTTGCCTTAGCCATAATTGGTTCATCTAGCCTTAGCCATAATTAGTTTATCTCCCATATATCCTTGTGATGCAAGTTCCTCAAGCAAAATGACCGCTTCTCTTACTATCTTGTATATCCATTTGCCATTTGAGGCTACAGTGACTATATTTTAGTTCTCATCAATCAAACCATTATAAAAGAATTGAGGAATCATCCAATTTGTAAGCCATGATGAGGACATTGCCTTTAGAGTTCTTTAAATCTCTCCTATACTGCATAAATAGCCTTATTTGCATGTTGCCTAAAGGTTGTATTCTCATTTCTAAATTTGGCCATCTTGTGAGATGGAAAGTACTTATAAAGGAATGTTTGCTTTAATTGATCCCATGTAGTAATGAACTCACTAGGCAAACTAGCCAGCCATATTTGTACTTTTTCTTTAACTAAAAAAGGGAATAGTCTAAGTCAAATTGCATCATCTATCACCCCATTTATCTTGAATGTTGCACATATATTAAGAAAAGCCAATATATGGGCATAAGGATCTTCTCTTTGGAGACCTCTGAACTGATTATTTTGCACCATTTAGATAATACTTGGCTTAATTTTAATGTTTTTGTTGGCAATGGTAGGTACCACAATTCCTCTAAAACTGCCCAATATGTCGCGCATAGCAAAATTGCTTAAAGTAAGCCTATCTTGATTGGCTATGATATTTAAACTTTGGTCTTCCTCTTCTTGTTGTTGTCTTTGATCTCTATGCAAAACATATAAAGTTCTATCAATTTTAGGATCAAATGGAAGAAGATTATCTCTACTATTACTTCTACACATAAAAGATAACAAATAAACAAACTAAACTACTACTATAAACTAATAAAACAAACAAAATAAATCAGAAAAAAAAGGCCTAAATCAACCTCTTTCTATCCTAAGTTAACAAAAATAATCACTTATTTGACCCCTCGACAAAGGCACCAAAAACTTGCTGTAGAGTAAATTTTATTAACCTAGTCTCTAAGACTTAGTTAAAGTGACACTACAAAAAAAAATTCATTTTACCAATGAAATTTTGCATTTTACCTACTGAAAAAGCCTTTACCGATGGTTTTTCAATGGATTACCAATGGAATGCTTTTGTCGGTAAAACATTCATAGGTGGTAATTTACTAGCAAAAAAATACGTCAACAAGAGTTATCGACGAAAATATAAAAACATTTAGTCAGTAGTTTTGTTAAACAATCCATCTGATATTTGTCTGTTTGACTTTTAACCAATGGATAATTCGTCAGTAAATTTAATTAATAAAAATATTAATTTATTTTAGAAAAAATAGTGACAAATATATCAATTAGTATTTTGTCGGTAAAAAAATTATTCATTATATATTTTTTTCAAATTTTTTGCTAAAATTATATATATATATATATATATATATATATATATATATATATATATTCAAAAAATGATAAGTTCAATACAAAAAAATCTGAAATTTAAATTGAAGATATATTAATTAATAATTTTATTATATAACAAAATTAATATATACATCATAACTATTGCGCATTTATATCTATATTGTACATAATATTTTGCAGTCATACAAAAATTATCTAATTCTAATTACTATGCAAGTAATATTAATATCAGTATTGTGCACAAAGTTTTATAGTACTCTACAAAAAATTATCTAAAATGATTCATGTAAATTCATGACTAGAATGTACCATGACTGTCAAAAATGGCAGAAGGATATGAGGTGGGTTTCTGATCCTCATTTGCTAATTGCTAGAGTGCTTTACTTATAATATGAGCACAACACCCTAATATTGAAGACTGTAAACAAACTTTTCCATTTCAGTCATCTCTCTTGTTCCTCTTTAATGGTCTGCCTTCTTCCATAACTTAACCACATTAATAATAAACCTGCTAAATTGCAAACAAGCCAGTCGAACTGAATTAGCTTTGAAATAAATTGTGATTTTATTTTCCCTTATTTTAGGAATTTTAGAGGATTATATTACTATATACTTTAAATTAAAATCTCTGCTAATCAGTATTCAATTCCTAATAAAAATCAATGGAGAAATGCAGTACATGCACTGCCAAAAATGATTACTAATTAATCATATACTTAATTGGTGAATGAATCATATATGTACATAATAACTTATGATTAAATTGATCAATTAATTTATTTACGGGCTGTCTAAATAAAGTTAAAAACCATTAATTAACCAATAGATCAAGCAAAATGCCACATCCATCATCTTAATGCAACTCAAAAGTTGGCTAAGAAATAGAATTTAAAATAGATATCATCAACAAGAATAAGGGAGAAATACAACAATGAAGAGCTACATTAGACTTCTGAAATTTATTCCAATAACAATAATTTTACAAGAAAAGATATATACTATTCTAAAAAAAATCCATTCTCCCCATGGCTAAAATAGATTCAGTAGCTTGTAAAGAATACTTATTGCTAATTACAAGTTCAAAAGCTACAGTACCATACTTAACTATCTAAGATTGAGATATTATTCTACCACAACTGTTAATAAAGATAAGTATTTCTTTAAAGACGAAAAATAGCAATGCAAGTATGCTCTAAATTATAAAATCAAGTAAAAATCAAATAACAATTTAGTTTTAGAGCTAGGCATATAATTGATTTGAATCTAAAATCAAATATCTCAATCAATATCCTTGTAAGAAATTTCTACCACCATTATTTGATATCTAAAATGCAGCAAATTACTATATCTGTATCAACTTCATAAAAGTATAATGGTTGCATGTTTGTTAATTCAGGATAATAGAGTACAGAATTTATGGAGCCAGTATGAATAAAGAAAGTATAAAATACTCATTCTTTGTGTTCAAACTTTTACATAGAGCAATGAATAAAAAAATAGCTTTAATCAAGTGGAAACGAGTAAGCTGGATAGGCTTTGGTTAAGCTTATTAAGAAGGAGGAGGGGCAAAAAAGAAAGAAGAAGAAGAAGAAGAAGAAGAAGAAAAAGAAGAGGAAAGAAAGAAAGAAAACTATTCTTAAACATCTCATAAATGCCTCTATAGCATAATAGAATATAAAAAATTTATTCATGCAACAGATTCAACTAGTTTATGGTTGAGCAAAAATTAAGCCAATTCTGCATGAAGACATGCCAAAATGAAAAATTTTGCATGAAACATTTAGTTCATAAGCTACTTAATTTAACATATGAAATTGAAAATTATACAAAAGTTCACTGTTGCCACCACATTCTTTAGATTGATAAAAATAAAGTCCTCTAGAAACTAAAATGAACCAAATTGCTCGATAAACAAAATGCATAGAAGGGGCTATCATCTTAAGGACTTGCTGAAAAAAGAAAGAATTTGAGTAACAAAAACAAATAAGAGAATAGCATTGTTGTACCTCAGCCCATGAAGGTTCCAACTCAGTAGCTCTTATTAGTTAAAATCTAAAGTAAGCATATTAAGATAATTAAGATCATAACTTTTTTAAGAAATAAAAATCAAATAAAACTAAAATAGAGCAAATTGCTTGACTAGATAAGCAAAAAAGAGGAAAAGAAACACGAAATGGTACATACAAGTGGCAGCCTTCAATGCTTTCCATAGATGTCTAATTTCAAGTAAAACTTGTGCCTTCTGTTCATGTATGACAACACTTTCAGGCATTAAATTAAGAGCAACCTCCCACTTCCCAAATGTTTTTTTGTATTTTCCATCCTTGAAAACACGTGACTGTTATTTCATCTAATAAGCAGTCTATAAGATCAGCATTTTTCTCTTATCCATACCTCATGTCAATTATAAGATACCTCCTCAGTTTGAAACACATAAGCTTACAACCATTTAAAATGGTTTCAATACATTAAAAACAAAAAGAAAGCACCTTACATTTACTCTTTCCACTCCCTGTATTTCATCCTCAAGCATATATAGTTGTGCCACAAAAGTCCAGTGTATACAATCTACTGGGCTGAATGAAATAAAAAAATATTGACTAGTTTAATTTGAAATTAGTATTGAGCACTTGAGACCAGTAACCAGCTTTGTTTCCTTTGGTATATTGACTTTGAACTACCATAAAAATAGATAGAGATGGATGGCATTTCCCACTTATCAAACATGCCACACGATTAGTACAAAAGTAATGAGCAAGTGGAATTTTAACCATTTCAATGATGGAAACATAAGGAAGAAGCTTCAAAGGAAAAAAAATCATTTGGGTATTATAGTTGACAGTTGAGGGTTGAAAATGCTTCAAGGGAAAATAATTTTTTAGATACTGCTACGAAGATGCAATGTGATTTTTTTTTAAAAAAACTATTTTGGAGGTTTATGAACAAAACATGACAAGTCTATCTCAGAATCCATTTTTAATTATTTTGATCAGTACATTTAAAACATGTTTGTCTAAAGTAACTATATAAAAAAATCAAATACAGTTTAAACCTTCCCCTATTTACAAATCATTTTATGGTTTGGTTTATTATTCATAGATATTTGGCTACAATAAAGAACTCAACTGATTTAGCAATTATGTTTTAATGGTTAAAAGTATCTTAACAGATAAATAACCTTAAACTATAGCTTTAAGCTGAGTTTTAGGTTTTTTGTTTGATTGAGTTAGAATATGGGATATAAAACAAATTTATGTGCCAAAAATTTTAGCATCTTATAACACAAACCAAAGATTGATAGGCCATAATCTTTGTGACATGGTTAGTACAGTTTGCTTTTCATTCACAGATGTTGCCAATGATAACTAGGAGTAATAAAAAATTATACTTATATATTTGGAGACAAATCCAACATATTCAGGCATGGACAGTTAGCAAGCAATTATATCATCAATTATTCCAGCAATTTCACCAATCTTAAATGCTCTAGCCTAATTGCCTCCAACAATAGAATAAGAAAACAAAGCCTTGAAGACCCTAAATATTAAACCCTATTATTAATGGAAATCTTAACCCTTTCCCAATAACTCAAATAATTTTAGCTGAAGTTATTTGCCAAGACTCAATCGAGCTTACAAACCAAGAATTTAAGAAATATAAGGATAAAGCTTAAGCTGATGTACCTGAAGGCTTAGCAATAAAGTTCAAAACTCAGTTAATAAAGTTTCTCAAGTTACTGAGCAACTCACTGTTAAGTTTTGCTTGCAAACCAGACTAGGTGAATGGTTTGTCAAACACCTAATCAACATAAACCTAACCAACTTAGCTATTTATATTAGAGGTAGCAAATAGGTGAGTTAGATGGGTTTGGATTGGGTCACTAATGGGTTGGATCATAAATAGGTCAAAAGATATGGGTTATAAATGGGTCAATATCCAAATAGGTTGGATTGATTTAGGTCAAACCATGGGTTTAATCTTTACTGGATGCATTGTTAGCCATCACTACAAATTCCCCCAAGTCAAATCTTCCAACTTTAAACTTTTAAGCTCCAACTCATATAAGCATATAAACAAGCATCTTCAGATCAAAACAACCAATCGATATCCAGAAAAGTAAAGTTTTAAATTTAGAGCCTAAAAACTGAAAAAAAAAAACAATTTCATTCCAAGTAAATTAGAGAATGATTAGTGTTCAATTAGGTGATTGTGATCTAGATTAATCCAATTTCAATACCTTAAAGATGATGACATTTTTTTATTTTAGTGTAAACAAACACGCAGCCATTGGTCTTCAAATTTCATAGTAGAAAACAAAAGTTAACTAAAAACTCAAAACGTAGTAGTAAAACGAGGGAAATGAGTATAACAAAAAGGCATTTTTAAATCATACCTAATGAAATTGAAAGTGTAACGAAATTGGGTGCGAAGAAAAATGGTGGATTTTGGAGCTAAAACCTCCGTTTAAGGCTATAAGGAGTGACTTCGCTAAATCCCCACCGGACTTCACTCTGTTAATCATACCAGCGGCATTTTGCAGTGGTGTAGAACAAAAAATATAAGCGGTGATAAGCAATTGAAGGGTTTGTAAATTTGAGATGGGAGAGAGAAGAGTAATGAGCTATGCAGAATGACTTCTAGATTTTAGACAAACCCATTGGGTAATGACCCAATGGGTCGAAAAATATAATGGGTCAATTTTGGGTTGACCCAATGGATATTGGGTTGGGTTGAGTTGAAAAATAAAATGAATTAGTTTTGGGTTGATCCAATGGGTATTCATTTAGATTGGATTGAATTTAGATCAATTTTTTTGGATGAATTTGGGTCAATTTTTCCATATCTAATTTATATTGCAAAAAGAGGATGAAATATTAAATTATAGTCAAAAAATAGAATAAAAAACATAGACAATTACTTTTGATTTGTTAGTTAATAAATAATATCTCCACACTTCCACAGGAATATTTATATCTTTTGCATCATTACCAAAAAATCTTATGCCTTTACTCTTGGAGAACTTTCCTAAAATAACAAATTAACAAATTGAAATTACAAAAGGAGACACAATTTTCATCTTTTATCCATTTTAAAGAACAAGAATAATTACATGTAGGTGCATTCAACACCACACGCTTGACTAACCTGCTTCATAATTTAAGTATTTAGTTACACTCATAGTCTTCATCAAAGTCCAATTTTCACCTGTTCCAAAAAGAGTAAATGGAAACATCACCTGAAATAAGAAAACATTTACATCGAACAAGATCAACTTACTGTAACAGTTAGAGCAACTAGTTTATTGGTTAAAATGGTTGTTATAGAGAATTAAAGCATTATCCCATTGCCAATTTCAAAAGCTTCTTATATAACAATAAAGATGATTAAAAATCCATATTTTTTATAAAATTCTAAACACTAAATGAAAACAACCTCTAGGACTAAAACTTTTCCCCAAACAAGAAAATGTGAGGAAAAAAGAGAACAATAATAACAAATATTCATTTTTGCACATAAAAGTAATTTAAGTTTAAGTTAGAAAGAAAATCCCCAATTGTTTGAAACATTTACAGATATTTTGAATAAGATGTATAATATCCACATATAATAAAAACATCCCTATAAGCACAGGTCATAAATGAAAAATATGGAGAATACTAAACTTACAGCGTGGAATATAACATTATCCTTTTCCATAAACTGATAAAGCTCCATATTTTTAAGATTCTTCCACCACTTCTCCCATTTTGGAGTGTAACATGCAGTGATCGAGACATATCCAATAGGTGCATCAAATTAGACATAGAACACCTACCAATAATGTCAATAGAGGTTAAAATCAATTCCATTTAGTGCAAAAGTAAAATGTCATAAATAAGCGCATATCAATGTTTACAAGAAGGAAATTGAGATGAAAGAAAACAATTTCACTGAAATAAGGAGTTTCATAAAGTGCAGGGAACAGGTACGAAGTCTGTATCTAACCTTGTCTTTAAATTTCTCATAGGCCACTGGAACACCCCATTTTAGATCTCTGGTAATACATCTTTGCTTTAACCCTTCTTTCAACCCTACATTTATTGCTTGGATGGCATTCTGACTCTAAGATCTAGCTACTGACATGTTCTCAATATATTTTACCAATTTCTCCTTTAGCAAAGAAAGCTCAAGAAACATGTGATTTGTATCATGAATGCGCGAAATATTTCAACAAACCTATTTAGATGTTGAGATAAATCATCACACTGCTTAGTATAACTTTATATAGTTGCTTAATGAAGAAATCTTGGCTATTAAGAATATGTTTTGATTGTTATAAAGTAGCTATTATAAATTGAACATCAAATTACATAGGTTTGATATGTGTATTTTTACTTATAGCAAACTGTTATATATTTCATTTGGCCATAGAGTTTTTAGGCACTATGAGGGTTAGAAATATATTCCCATAATTTATTCAGCAATGTGAAATCCATTATCGTGAGGTCATTCAAACATTTCAGCTGACTATGTTGAGTACAAAAATATTTTACAGGAAACTTACGAACAATTTGTTGAAAAAAGGTCACCTCTACATTTCGTGACCATCAACTAAAGTCATATTGGTTCTTAGTGATATCTTATGATCATAATGTTCTAGTGATGCAGAATACACTGATGTCTCAAGTTGCATTTCAGAAAACCCAACTTAATATTGAACAGATTCAGTACTTCATATGCAATTAAAATTCAGAGAGAAGGTTTCCATGGTCTATATTTAGTAGTTGGTAACCATCACTTTAGAATGTAATCAAAAATAGGAAATCATCATCTGTAATTAAATATTCAGGATAGAACTTGCCAAAACATCAATGCACATTCATAACCAGTCACTTAATTCACAGTGGCCATAAGATGGACTCTCACAAACTTGAACTTTACAGAAAAGGGATATCCTTTTATTGGGTAAGGAACATTTGTTAACATCATGTTTGGAGCATAAAAAAATAATATTTCTCGAGAGATGTGACAGTTGTTTGCAACATCATCCTTGCAAATTCAAAGATCACTATTGAAAAATAAAAAAGTACAAATATCAAATGTGATGGCTATCATATTCATAAAAAATAGTTAAATATGAAAAGAAGTATTTTTTACATTCAATATCTTAGGTCAAGCCTATTCCAATAGCTTTTGCTTTTCCTGATTGCATATCTAAAGATATAAAACTTTCATTGGAACTAAGCCAATGGCTAGAGACTTAATCATTAATACCTATTACACGCATAAGAATATGAGATCAAGAACCATCATTAATCTACACTAAAAATATAAAGGCTAAAAAAAGCATTGGTTCCTTGCACTCAAATGAAAAGCAGAAGTGCTTAAAAATGTGTGCCAACCTTTAACAATAAAACCTAGTGAACTTCCTTGATGGAGAACAGGGTTTTAAGGAAATATATGTGCACTAATAGAGATCTAGAAGATAAAGTGAGTTGTCAAATTTAAACCAAAGAGTCCAGCAAAAACAAAACTGAAAATTACAATAACTCAGATACAAGGGGTTACCATTTAATAAGAATAAGAATGAAATCATTAATAACTAAACAATATTCCAGGAAAAAGCCTAGGAAACTGAGGTGGAATTCTCATAAGAACATTCACATAACCTCTATCTCTCTCTCTCTCTCTCTCTCAAATCTCACAAAAAAGACATAGAAAAATGAAAAAGAACAAAAAAAAATCCTTAAAGATGAAGAAAAGATATAGAGAAACTCACAGAGTAAAGGAAAATGATAGAAATTGATCAAATTAAAGGTGGTGGTGAATCACCAATAGGGGTAACCTCGCTGTCGAGATGGTGGTGGTGGTGGTGGTGAATCACTAGTGGGGAAAACAGAGGCATGTTGGAGCAACTGAGAGAAATATCGAGACTAGGGCTTAATTGACAAAGGGAGCACAGAGATTGGGGGATTTTTAACCCTAAATAAATATTTTTCTTAAGATTAAATATAAAAAATTTTATTAAAAGCATATCAACGAAATTATCGGGGATAATAAACTGTAGCAACAACTATAACTCCATCACCTTAAATTTTAATTGCTATTTCCATCAGTATATTCGGTGGGATAAATTTCCCTCATTTAATTACCAATGGAATAAAATTCATTGTAACATCTGTCAGTAAATTTCCAAAAATACTTGTATTACAAATGAAAATTCTATTGCTACAAAAGTTAAATGATTAAATTAATTACCGACGGATGTTACCATCGACAAAGCGGTCGCTAACAATTGGCACCAACATTTCCTGCCAAATACACCAATGAATTATTAATTCTGTTGGTAAAAATGTCGTTGTTTATCAAATTCATTTTTTTACCTACACATTATCAATTTTGTCGGTAATCCATCGGTAATATCTTAATTTTACCTACGAAATCTGAGACCATTGGTAAAATTGATTTTTTTTTGTAGTGTGAGTAGGGTGTCAAACTCTAGGAGTCAATATATATGTATAAATGTTATTTTATATTAACCGAATAGATACTAAGATGGATAGCCTATAATAATTCTGAGTGAATTTGTTATACTAAAGTGTTTACTGTCAATCTAATCTAAATTTTAACTAGCAATCAATCAGGAAAGATATTAGAATTACAAGACATAAATTGATCACATAAAGATTTAATGGGACATATATACATGCAATGAATAAAGAATAAGGTATACATTCCTTAAATGCAATTCTCATTGTCAAATAAAGGCATTTCCATCTAGAGTCCATAAGCACTCTCATGCCATTATAGAGATAAATGAAAACCATAAAGTATTATGCCTATTCTTTAGCTCCTCAAAGTAAAATCCTAGTTTTTTTAGTGATTTCTAGACTTTAAGTAATTTCAATTGCCTTTCCACCAAAATGCCCTAATTCTCATTGTGAACAAATTGATTAACACATTACATATAATGATCAAGCATATATAACAATTTAAACACCCAATTGAACTTAATTCATTCATATATAAAATAAGATAAGTGTATTAATATATATCAATTCATACTTTCAATTCTAATAATCAAAATTAGCCTAAATACAATTTTGTCAAAACAAATACACAAAGAAGATAATAACACCAAGTAATGATCTAAAAGAGAAAGAGAAAAAAGAATGTTGATAACTCCTCTGTGCTTCTTCAAAAAAATAATTGAGTGTTAAATGACCTCTTTCAATCTACTCTCTTCTTTGGTGTATTCTTTTTCCTTATAATCTTTTCTAACTCTTTTGGTAGTTACTTGGTAGTTTTTCTATATCTAAAGTGTAGTTATCTTCATGTATTTATAGGCCTAAAGGTGTCCCAATTGATGCCTTTTTGAAGAAGGGTGTAATCTTGAAAAGGTGTGTGAAGGGTCACAATGGTTGGCCTTTGTGTCGAGTCGACACACTGGTGTCGAATTACTTGAGTTGGCATGACCAGCCTCTATAATGAGTCGATACCATCATAATGAGTTAGCACACTTTAACTGCTTTATGATTTAGCACAACAAAGGTTGATCTGGCATTTTGAGTAATTGTAACGAGTTGGCACATGATGTAACAAGTTGGCATAGGCTCTAAATCCTTTTAAAGATCTTTTTCCTTATTACTTCAATGAAAATCCCTTTTTTATGCTTTAAATAATCCAATTAGGCACATTCAATCTTACAAAACAAAAAATACATAAAAAACAACCTAAAATATAAAAAACACATGCATTAACTTTTAAAAATGATGCAAAACTAAACAAAATGACTATGCTAAATTAAATGGCATCACCAAGGAATTTATCTCCTCTGTCGATACATTATGCCAACCGAGATGAGACAAAGTTTCTTTAATAGTTTGAGAAATAGAAAGCTAATTGAGAGAAGTAATAAGAGAACATGTAGATGAGATAAATGATCATAAGAGATAAAATTACCAATAAGATAGGCACAATGGCAGTTGCCTTTTCGTAGGGCAATAGGAAGATCAAGATCATTTGGGACTGATCGGATGATGAATTTGATTTAGGCATTATATTGCAAGTTCTATATCTCTTAAAATAGACCTTTACAATAGGTGGCTTTGCTGGAGCAAGAGCAGAAGCACATGGAACTGAATCACCTACAATTGTAGGAATAAGATCACCTAAAGTAGGAAGACTAGAATCACTTGGAACAATAGGAATGGGAACATTTGCTAGCCTTGTAATAACATTGTAACCTAACCAATGGTTGTCCTCCCCTGACTTGTAGAATTAAAAGATAGGTAAAAGGGTTTATTCTCTTAGAAAGTAACATCAATAGACATAAAGTACCTATTAAGTTCTAGATAATAGCATATGTACCTCTTTTAAAGATGAGAATACCCTAAGAAGACACACTTTTTGGAGCTAATTTAGTGATTTGAAGTTGAACATCCCAAACAAAATAAGTGCTCCCAAGTATTCTTGGTTTTATAGCAAATAATAGCTTAGATGGGAAAAGAACAGAGTAGGGAGTATCACCAATGAGCACTGAAGAGGGCATGTGATCAATCAAGAAACAAGCAGTAGACATAACATCAACCTAGAATTGTTTAGGAACTTTCATATAAAATAAAAGACCTCGTGCTATCTCAAACAAATGTTTGTTTTCCTCTCAAAAACTCTATTTTGGGATGGTGTGTCAGGACATGAGGATTGATGAATTATGCCATTTTGAGTCATGTATGTTTGAAAAGAACCTGAAAAGTATTCTTTTGTATTATCACTTTGCAACGTGTGAATAGAAACATTAAATTGAGTTTTGATCTTAGCACAAAATGCATGAAAATAAGTGAATAATTTAGAATGACTTTTTATAAAAAAAATACCCAAGTCATATGGGAGTAATCATCTATAAATGTACAAAATACTTGAACCTGGGTTTAGCTACCATAAAACATAGTCCCCAAACATCTTAATGAATTAATTCAAATTAGAATTAGCTCATTTATTAATCATAGGACTTAAAGAGCTATGGTAGTACTTGGCAAATCGACATAACTCACGATCAAAAGAAAAAACATTCAAAAATTTAGGACATAGTTTCTTCAGATATGGTAAAGAAGGATGTCCCAACCTAAAGTGTGATTCAAAAGGAGACAAAACACTAAAACAAGTAACCAACCTCACTATCTTTCTTTCAAGAATATAAAGACCTCCTGAGATCTAACCTTTACCAATGGTCTATTTTGTTACAAGATCTTAAAAAAATACAATGATTATGGAAGAAGGAAATACAGCAATTAAGATCACGTGTGAGTTTACTTATGGAAACCAAGTTAAAAGTAACCTTCAGTATATGTAGACCTAATCCTAGAGAAATTGATGAAGTTAGGTTAACTATTCTAGAACCATTTACATGAGAAGGTGATCCATCTGCCATTATAAATGGAGAAAAAGATGCATGAGACTAAAAGGTAGAGAATATGCTTTGGTTACCCATCATATGATCTTTAGCACTAGAATCAATGATCCACTAAGATAAGGAAGATAAAAGACATCTATTTGGATTCCTTACCATAACAATATTAGTGGTGGGTGAAGCTTTAAAAGAATTTTGTTCCCAAGTGAATTTTGTATACTCATTTGTAAAAATTATAATATACTTGCCAAAGGTACTGTAGTAGTAATGTTTGTTAATTTAGACTTCTGATTATGCGATTTTACACAGAGACTTTTTGTATGACTAGGTTTATAGCAATAATAGCACTCTATATTTTTGTTCCAACTCATATTAAAAAATGCCAGACCGCAAAGAGTAAGTAACACAATCAAGTAAAAAACACCTCATATATACCCAAACATATGTGACAAATAACCAGAACACCTAATCTCTTAATAAAATATAATCCAAATCCATAGGAGGGAAAGAGAAAATAAAACTAAGAACCTGAGATTTCCACAGCAAGTGCGATACACTTTACGTAGTTGTAGGAGATTGACGCAGTAAACAAATAGCCAAGTACTGGTGGCAATAGCAAGGATAAAATAACCACCACTTAAATACCACTGGCACAACTAGAAACAAAACTCAAAAAATTGCAATAGCCCCTTAAACAAGCCAATAGACCCAAAACTCTCAAGAACATAACCAAAAACCACAATTAAAAGGAAGCAAACTCTCGAGAACAGAACCAGAAACCACCGAGAGAAGGAAGTACCTTCAAAAAAGACCAAATAAAGAATCTAACTTGAGGATCTAATCGGGGATAGCTAGGTGATGTTGAAAATCAATTAGAGGATCACCAGACATTGCATGCACTCCCACATGTGGTGCATAAGGAAAGAGGCAGAAACTTATTGCAATGTGTGAGGCTTACTTACCGATAGGATAGACACTGAATTTTATAAAAAGACCATAAATAACTTTACGATTGGTCTGATGTTGGTAGTGAGACAATTTGGTCACTAAAGTTGGTAACTCAAAAAGGAGTAGATTCCACAACTGAAGAAAAAAATGCCAAAAAAATAGAAAACCCAAAAATCCTAAATAAGCCTAAGGCTTTGATATCATATAAAAGAGCAAGAATGGGAAAAGGCTTTATGCATACTGTATTGAAGAAAAACTCAGGTATTTATACAATAATAAAAGACTAACCAGGAAACTTCATATTCTGTATAAGGAAACTAAATATTCTATAGCTAATTACAATCAATTTTGTAACAAATGAAAAGACATTTTATGCCACATTCGAATTTCAAGTGTTTTTGTCTGATAACATATATTACATCTTTTGTCATACCAAAACTACTATTGAATTGTGGAATGAAATAGAAATGAATATAGCACTGAAGAAAATAGATTAAAAAGATGCATTAGTGAAAACATTTTTTATTTTCATATGGTTGATGGAAAAAATTTGTATCATAAAATTCATAATTTTAAGAACATCATTTTTTTTAATTAAAGGCACTGTTGTTCATGATATTTTGTGCTTGTCTCCTTTCTTATTAAAAATTTGCCACCTTATTGGTCCTATTTTTTAGAGACTTAAAAAATGTTGAATATTTTTCTTTTAATGATTTGTTGGTTTCTTTGAGAAGTGAGTACAGGCATCCTATCTCACCAAAAAAAAATTATAAATTTCATATAGAAGTTCATAGTATTGAAAATATTTATAAGCCTAAAACCAAGAATTTTGAAAAACTGCTTATAAGAAAAATGTTGGTGGTAAAGGAAATTTCAATAATAATAAACCAAAAAAATAATAATTTTAATTAGAAAAAAAGTAGTTCAAAATGTTGGGTTCGTGGAGTGATCAATCATGTTGTTAAAAATTGCTTTAAACGCCATGAATAACATTCAAAAGTATCGAAAAAATTCAAAAACCTCAAGCAAATATGGTGACTTTAAAACCTAGCTCTCCTTGCTCATCCTGTAGGTACTTTATTTTTAGCCCAGAGTTAAATATAATTTTTAACTTAAATAATTTGTGGATAAACTCTAGAGCTAATTTACATGCCATTGTTGGTAAAAGATTTTTCTCCTCTTATCAAGTTTCAAGAGCAAGATCTATGAGTATGAGGAATGATAGTGAGACTTAAATCCTATGAGAAGGCTAAACAAAGTTGATATTATTTTCTAAAAATTTGCTTGTTTTAGATAGTGTTTTTCATGTTCCTAATTTAATGATAAACTTGATTAGTGCATCTTTATTATATTAAAATGGTTTCAATCTTCTTTTTAATTCAAATAAAGTTGTTATAATTAGATATGGTGCTTTTAATAGAAAAGGTTATTTAGTCAATGGACTATATTTATTAAATTTAGTGCCATTTTCTAATAATATAATGTCTTTTGTTGATTCTTTTATTACTGTTGTTGAATGTGATAATACTTGGCATGATAAACTTGAACATGTAAATCTTTATACTATGAAAAGAATGATGGATTTAGAATTAATCTCAAGGCATGAAATTAATAAAAAGGAAAAATTTTGAATTTGTGTTCAAGCTAAATAGTTTAGAAAGCCTTTAAACCTGTGGTAAGAGAATCATTATTAATATAATTGATATGTAGTGATATTTGAGATAGTAATAATATTTTAACTCATGGTGGTAAGAGATTTTATCACTTTTATTGATAATTCTTCTAAATATTGTTATGTGTATTTGATTAATTGCAAAAGTAAATTATTTGATAAATTTGAAATTTATAAGGCAAAGATAGAAAATCAACTTTCTAAGAAAATTAAAAATTTAAATTCTGGTAAAGGCATCAAATACACATCAAATGATATTAATAAATTTTATGAGTTCCATGGTATCATTTATCAAGTTACACCTCTCTACTCACCTCAATCAGAAAGTAGCAGAAAAAAAGTAGAACTCTTATGGATATAGTTAATGCTATGTTATTTAGTTTTAGATTAGGTAATAATTTTTTAGGGCGAAGCTTTATATTTTGTTTGTCTAATTCTTAAGAGAATTCCTTATAAAAAATGTGACAAAATGCCTTATGAAGTTTGGTATAATAAAAAATCTTTTTTAAAAGTGTCGAACTGTTTAGCTAAAGTTAGTATTCCTATTGCTAATAAGAGAAAAATAAGACTTAAAATAATTGATTGTGTTTTTATTGGTTATACTTTAAATAGTAATTATTATTGCTTTTTAGTTTTAAATTCAGATATTTCTGAAATCATTAATAATATTATTGTGGAGTTCAAAGATGTATGTTTATTTAAAAATATTTTTTCATGAAAAATAAGATATCCAACCCGTTAATATGTTTTCTTTTAGTTCTAGTTGCGTTTTTGATAATTTTCAAAAAATTCTAAAAAATAAAATGAGAAGAAAAAAATAAGATTTTGGCTCAGATTTTTATACTTTTTACTTAAAGTTGTGATTTTAATTGACACTCCTTTTTGGAAAAAAACAGTAAATGATGAAATGAATTCAATTCTTTTAAATAAAGCATGGTTTTATGTGATTATCCACTTAGTTTTAAAACAATTGATTGTAAATGGATATTTAGGAAAAAGAAAAGAAACCCTCATCTCTTCATTTTGCTCTCTCTCTCTCTCTCTTCTCTCTCTTAAAGATTTGTAAATTTCACTCTCTCTTCTTTCTTTTATAACCGGCCTCCTATGCATGAGAGGAGAGTTAATGAAAGATGCCTTTAAGGAAAAAAGCAAGCAAGGAAAGAGGATGAAGAAGAAATTGAGAAAGGAGTTTTGATGAAGATTTTGGAATTGCATGTCAGGTTTGGAACCTCAATCACTCTGCATGTGATTATTTTGAGTGATAATATAGAAATAATGCTTAATGGATGTGTTAATTGGATAGAGGTATGGATTATAGGTATGAGTATGAGATTAATGCTTTGCATGTGCTTGTTTTTATGAAAATTAAGATGGTAGTCTGATAAAATAATTGATTCCTGCTCTGTTTTACAAAAATTTATGGATTTAAATGATTTAACAAGTTATCTTAAGATTAACAGATTAGTTGAGTTAAAAAGATTCATAGGTGTATGAAAGAAATGAAAGATAATTGCAAAAATTGACAGATTATCATAATGAACATATTGGTTTGTTTTATCAAGAACTTGGAAATTTAAAGTTTAATTAGAAGTATTTCAAGTTGATTTAATAATGGAAGACATGTATAAACATAATACTATAAGTAATTTTTATAGAAAACAACTTCAGTTAAGGTGTTAAATTACATACAAAATGAAAATTTTGGTTGTGCCTTTGGTTTTGTGAGCAAAGGAGGTGAGTTCCTTAACACTGTCGTACTCGCGATAAAGCACGTTGTCTCTCCTTTATTTCTTTCTTCTTTTTTTCCTTCACTTGCCTACCTCTACTATAGCACTCACGATTCATGTTGCGCTCATGACCAACCTTTCATTATTCCTAATATTATAGCATAACAAAATATAAACTATTGAAACTCTTATCAAGCATAGTATAAATGACTTTATGTTTTTGAGATGATTTAAAAGTGTAATCAAATGATTTTTAGACTAATTTAATGATGAAAGATGTGTGTATATATAGGTGTTTATTTCTATATAATTATAGTTCTTATGAAAATATAATGCAAGTAAGATAGTGAAGTATGTGGAAGCATGAAGATATAAGCATACCTAACATGTGTTTCTAAATCATAGAGTATGTTTTAAAGAAAAATGAGATACGGATATGCTTACACATATTAATTGAATAAAGGAACTCAAGATAGCATGTTGATAAGTATCACTATCATATATATATGATGAGTTACATGCCTTTGTATTGATTTATAAGTAAAGAATGCTCATACTCGAACATGTAAATGACATTATGCTCAGAGAATTTTTATATATGAACAAGTATATAATGTCGAGCTCATAGTAATACATATATATATGTATGTACATGACTGGAAAGAGAAAAGTAAAGAAAGTAAAAGTAAAGAGGTTAATTAAGCCTATTTCTATGTCTGGGTTGTGGATAAATAGTTATGCCTATAAAGGTATATTGCAGTTACCATAGTTTGACCCATTTGGGTCCATTGTATAGTTCTGACCCCGTTTAGGTCCACTTGATCGGTCCATAGTACAAATTTGAGCCTGTTTGGGTCCAAATTCTAATACCTTTAGGTATCCTTAATGTACCTTTGGGTGCTATAGTATAGCCCGTTATCCACTTCTTTAGAAAAGTGCAGGCTTATCCCATTATACAAGAAAAGCAATATGAAAAGTAACATAATAGAAATGATATAATATTACTTTTATATGAATCCATGCATAGTGTAAGGAAAATTATGAACTTGGATGAAGTTGTGTTATAAACATGTCAGTTTAGTACTTAACATAACATGTGTGTATTATTGTAGTAATTTTATAAAGTTTTCTATACTTATGGCTATAAGCTACATGTGTACAAACATGTGTCATTATTGATGTTTTTTATTAGTCTTATATGCAAGCATATGTCCTTTGCGATTATATATTGCATATTGACATTGAAAAATGATATGTGATTTGTGACTTACTACAAATACATATATACATACAGATACAAACTTACAACTTGTGTAAATTATTGTTTTGATTCATAGGTAGGAAATGAACTGGTGTTTCAATGTAATAGTAAATTAGAATAGCACCCAAGAATTTAAAGGAATGGTTTAAATATGATGATAGTATTAAGTCTATATTAGGACCATAAGTTATGTGCATATGAACTTGTGCATTAATTATGTCTTATCAATAGTCATACTGGCGAATGCTTATTCTCTATAGTATACGTTATTTGCTCGATATTATTGATTGATGTGCATAACTCTTTATATATATAAGAACTTTAAAATCATTGAACTTACAGCTTATGTATATAATTGGTCTTAATTCATGAATTAGGTAAGCAGTTTTCCAATGTATTAATAAATTAGAAACATAATCTAGAGATAAAAGATTGGCATAATAATGATAACATAATTAAGCCTATTATTATATGCAATTAATACATAGAATAGTAAGGTAAATATTTATATGTCATGAAAAAGGGTTGGTTAGAAAATATACATATAAACCTAGTCAATTAACTTAATCTCTTGATAAATTAATGAGGTTTTCTAGGAAGTTAGCTTAGAATTAACACTCCTTCATGAAAGAATAGTAAATGCATGTGATTAACCAAGAATAAATTATAGAAATCAAGTAGATTAATTTAATGTATATGATGTTAAGTGCTATATGTATATTTCTAATGTAATATGAGATTAATGAGTAAGAAATTGATAATAGGATTGAATATAATAGTTAAATGAGTCTGCTCAATACTTTGAGAAGCCATGGACTTATCTTTCATTGTTGTTTGTAGTGAACTTGTATGTTTAAATGTTCTTCTTTAAATGTATGTGGTTATTTTCACAACTTTTAAAGAGGTCATCCATATATTGTTTGTTTCCCACTAAGCCTTATAGCTCAACACGAGTGTTTATCCGTGTAGGTTGTCAAGCTAGGATTCTTTCTCAAGGTTCATATCTGCAACAGAAAAGGCCAACACCGGTCATAGAAGAGATTGGAAGAGTATAGTCTTTATTTTGGTTTTCTTTGGCTTATTAAGTTTTTATTTGTACCTGAAATTTTGTAAAGTAAAGATGTATAGTAAATGGAAATGTTGTAATGTTTAAAGAGGCACTTATGTGAGTGAAGTATTAATAGTAAAGTTTATATGTTATACTTTAGTTTCTTATAAGACTTTTGTTTAAAGAAGAAAGTAGAGATTAGATCAATAAATTATAGTTATTTTTGAAATATGTTTGATGATAGAATTCTGCTATTAGAGAGGTTGTTACACTTCCTACCATTTTCATTTAATTCTCAACTTATGTTTCAATATTAGTTTCTATTCTTGTCTTACAATTATTCTCTTTTCTTACTGGTTTACAATTAGGCCCCTAATTCTCTATTTTATCAACCAATTAGTCTTTTATTTTACCATTTTAAATCTTAAATTACTAATTATTTTCTCCATATTATTGAATTTTCGATTTTTCATTTCATAATTTAATTTTCATAAAAGATGAGCTTTTATGATTTCCATTTTTCACCTATAGTTCATATGATCTTTTGATTCGCATTTTTACTTTTTTAAGTATTCATGTATATTATAATTTCCTGTTAATCCTTAACTCTAAACCTATCTTCACTTTAACCCTTATCAATTAAAATTTGCATTTTTTTAGCTACCAAATTATTAGTTAATCCTTCCATTTCTTAAATACATGTAAAATTTCCATTTAGTCCCTATAAATCTTTTTCTTTCCTTTATTTATTATCCTTTCATCAATTTGTCTATATTATACAAAGTTTATAATTTATTCTATATTAACCATCATTTATCTACTTATTGACATTTTTATCATCTTTTTATCTTTCATTTACATTTAAGCCAGTCAAAGTTACTTATTTACATTTTTAATCACTTTTCACTATTAATTACATAATTGACTCTTTTATATCTTTGCTATATTTCTTCTCTTAATTTACAATTAAGTCCTTATAATTTTATTTCATGTAATGGCAAATTACCATTTGGTCCTTGTTAACTTCATTTTTATACATCTTCATCCTTTATAATCTAAATTTACATTTTTACCTTCTTATATACTTATATATGCTAATGTTCCTTTTTAGTCCTTAACTTTTAATTTATTTCTATTTTCATTCTTTATAATCCAAATCTACAATTTTAACCTCCAATTTACATTTTAATCCATCTTATTATTTATTTCTATCTTTTACTTATTTAATTTCCATTATTTAAGTGAAGATTCAATTTTGGTCCCTAACTTTTATTTTATCGCATTTCTCACCAATTATTAAACAAATTTCATAGTTTTGCCCTTTTGTACTATTTATTGCATTTTTTCCTTTCAATTTATGTTTTAGTCCTTATGATTTCTTCACATAGTGACAAATTATCGTTTGGTCCCTATTCATTTAATTTGCATACATTTTTATCCTTTTTACCATTTTACCCCTTTTAATCGTGTTTTAGCATTTATTCACATTTTTGTCCCTCTTTTCTCACTTATTCACACATTTACCACTATTTATTCACTTATTCGTATTTTTGTCCACTTTTATCTTTTATTTTTATAATTACCACTTTTTTATTATCTCTTTATATATTTGTCCTTGGTTATCATTCATTTACATATTTATCCACTTTTCATTATTAATTTACGTACTCTTGCATTTTCCATCATAAATTACCCCTAGTAAGGAAACCCTCGAGCTGGATACTTAGGTCATGGACCTCATAGGTCCAAAATAAGCTAGAGTGACCATATAAAGTTATTTACGACTCTAATATGTGTTAAAGGATCACATGGAGTGATTAACATCTTAACTGAAAGTCTAATATACATTTCACAAATAGGTAGACTAGTGGTGGTCTACAGTCCAATTTCAACTCATCATTTTACTGCGGTATATGTGTCCTTATGGCTAGCCAATGTATCCTATAACTCTAGTTTCACTATTAAGTATTAAGGGCAATATTATTTTCACAACTTTAATAGAATACACATTAATCCCATATTTTCTCAAAGTTTCACATCATATCACAAATAAACTTCATGTCTTATAAATTACGTTAATCAAATCATTGCTTTTCATCACTTAACATATTCACATAAAATAACCATCACATACCGTATAACCATCATATGTCTTCTTATACATAATATTTTATCCCATTAATTCATCATTTTCGTGTTTAACTATGTATCTCACACTTTCATTTGGCATTACACATCAATTATCCATGCCATCATATATGTTCATAGTTTGACCTGTATGGTATTCTCATCATGTACATTAATTTCTCATCACCATGCTTATATTCATTTATATATTTTAAGTTGCCATTTTTTTACCTCAAATAACTATGGTTTCACCCACCATCATCATTTGGTCAATCATTGTTTAATTCCTATCCATTGTATTTTCATCTTAATTAATTCCTAATCTTGTTTAAGTGTCTAGATCATACATTTTTACCAAGGTTTCATCAAATTACCTTCAGTTTATATCGTAAATGTTCTCATCATATTTTTAAGGCTTGAATCATATTTTTCTACCATTACTTCTCTATAGTTAACATTTATTTTATTTTAGTTTGCCTTACTACCATTCGACCATAATGGGACTTTACCTATATCAAGTTGCTTAATTCAAATAAATTATTCTAATCATGTTTTCTAACTATGATTAACTTAATTCTAACATTTAATCAAATTAATTCATTTCATAATCCTAATTTCTTGCACTTATATAATAGGTTTCAATTCTAAATTTCTATATTTAGTCATGTTTTCATACATTTAAATTTATTAATTTAATTATTTATCATTTAATTTCACTTATTTACCATTAATTTGAATTTAAGCATAGTTTAGATGTATAAACCCTCCCAATGAGGGGGCTAACATGTGGACAACAATGATTGTGCCACATGTCCTAAACATGTGTTAGAGTGAAGTGTCATCCCAATATATGGCCTAACCAGGACATGACATGTGGATGATTGTGGTCATGCCATGTGCTAGTGATGTATCTTTTGGATGCCATATGGTAGCCAAGTTGACCAACCAAGTAGTACTATATGTCAGCACTTAGGTCTGATGTGGCAGCATATGTCATGATACACAAAATAGTGTGTCAACACCATGCAACATAATCAGCATTGGTCAGGCGTGGAAGCATCTATGGGCATATGGGTACGTCTGCCAGCCTTTCATAGTGAGTGAGGCCTTTTTCAGCCACCAAATATTTTATATATTTTAATAAACTTTTTGAAGACTAGAAAATATTTTTTATTTTTTCAAACATAAATATTTTATGGAAAAAGTATTTTTTCCTTTGAAAATTTTAAAATCATTTTTAAATTTTTTTTGAATTATTGTTATTTTTTTGGAATGAGTTTCAATCATATGTGTTTATACATGAGTGTATTAACCTACTACTTTTTGTAATTTGTGACAAAAATGGCAATGATAAGGATACCCATGATTCCACGGACTACTGATGTCATTGTTAGGACTAAAGCAAGTGTGCAAAAAGTATACAACATAAAATTGCCTAAAAGTGTTCGACCTAATGACATTGATGCAATAGTGCATAATATAGTTTATATACATGAACAAATGTAGAAGTGCATTTGGATTGGTGGCCTGCATTTGGGAAGGAATGATAAGGTCCTATTTTAAGTGATGTTAAATTATTTCAAAAAATGATGAACTTGATAAGAAAAAGTTGATTCATAAGAAATAGATTTTATAGGAAATATATTATCCAATTTTTGTTCAAGCTTACCAAAAAGGGAGTGTTAAGGAGCAACATTATATGTATGACGATATTGAAGAGTGGACAAAGTGTGCATCATCTATGGCTTTAGCAACTTATTTATGGGATACTTTTCAGTTGTTGAAGATGGTCAAATATTCAATGCCTAAGACGAGATAGATTTTGTGAAATCTAGACTTCTAGAATAGTTGATAAAAGTGTCAATTTTTGTTAGTGTTTTTTTTATTTTTGAATTTATGTTTCTTTTTATCCAATGGACATGAGTATTTTAGCATTGGATTGTTGGATTTTATTTATTAGTTAAATAAATGTGTTTATTTGGATATTATTACAGCTTTTAAGTTTATGATGAATGTGTTTATTTAATAGTTATTTACCTTGCAATATTTTATGAGTAGAACCATTGCATGATTATTAAGTTAAGACTTAATAAATTAAACCAGTAAAAATCTCCTTTTAAGTTTGATAACTTAAAATCCAATAATTCAAATTTAATATGCATAAAATTTTAACCTATAAGGTTAGACATTAGGACTTAAAGGATAATTGAATACTATAACTAGACTTTTTGAATTTAAGCCTAATCAAAAACTTCACCAAGTTATTGTTTTGAATGCATAGTAAATAGCATGTATTACCTAATTCTCCTTTAATGATGTGCAATTTTATTCCATTAGAGATCAAAGGATCTAAAATGGCTTGTGATTCCAAATCAATTATTGCCGAACTAAACAAAGATATAAAAGTAAACGATGATAATAATGAAATTTGGAGTATGAAAAATTTGTATGTGATTGAAGAGCAAGAGGCTCTGGAACCCTTGAAAATGATTATGGCTAAACTTAAAGACAGCACCATTACCCAGCATATGTGGGACAAAGATGTTTATATGTCATGGAAAAAGAAAAATTCCAATGCTGGCATTATTTTACTGAGTACAATGGATGATGACATCACTAAGCAATTCTATAAGTATCAAAATGGAAAAGATCTATGGATCATTTTGCAGGAGAAATTTAGAGGTGCATCCCTAACTAAGCTTCGATCATTGATAATTAAATTTGATACTTATAAAAAAAAAGTCTAATCATAGCATGTGAAAACATCTAAGAGAGATGAAAAACATGATATCTAAACTTAGAGAAGTTGGTCATATGCTGACTAATGAGAAATAGGTCTAAGATATCATCTGTTATTTACCTAAGATTTAGGAGCATATAAAGATGCAACTAACTCATATGAATAACATAAAGGCATTTAAGGATGTCGCTTGTCATTTAGAACTTGAAGAGGACCATTTGGTAGCAATTAAGATCAATATTAAGGTGCGTGCGGCACAATCCTATTCTGGTGGAACCAATTCTAACCATAACAAGAGAAAAATGTCTAGAAATTAGGGTAAATACAAGGTTAAGGAGCCTAAGAAACAAAAAGTGAGATAGAATACTAAAAGGTTTAAAGGCAATAAGAAAGTCAACATTTCAAGAGTAAAGTGTTTTAATTACCGACAAAAAGGACATTATGTAAGAGATTGCATTGTGCCTAAATAGGTACACTATTCAAACTTGAGAATTAGTGAAATTTGTGTATCTAATTCTGTATTCCTAATTGATTTTCATCTTTTGTGGGTGATAGACTCAGGAATAATGGATCATGTGACAAGGGATTAAGATACCTTTGTCGAATTTTGACGAATCCCAAATGGAGCTAAATGGATTTATTTGGGAAAGAATGCTAGAGTGGCAATTCAAAGGATTGGAATGTGCAAATTAGTTTTATGTGAAGGCCAAACTCTACTCTTATATGATGTACTTTATACCCTCAATATTTATAAGAATTCAGTTTCTATTTTGGCTTTGATAAGACTTGGTTTTGATTTACATTTTAAGGATGACAGTATGTGTTTATGTTTGGATAATGTTTATTATGGTTCTGGTTTTATTTTTGAACAATTTTATTATTATGGATATTGATCTTGATTATGTGAATAATACTAGTTTTTTTAATATCCTCTTATGATTCACATAGTTATGAGAATAACGTGAAATTATGGCATGCTAGATTAAATCACATTAGACAAGATTGAATGAGTTGGTTAGCCAAAGTAGGTTTATTAGGTGACTTAAATGAAATTAATTTACCTATTTGCAAGCATTGCCTAAAAGGAAAACTAGTTAGAAAAATGTTGGAAAAAGGAACTAGGGCCGAATTTTTGCTATTAGATAGAAAAATAAAAACTTTAAGAACTGATTGAGGTTAGGAATATCTTTTAGATGAATTTAAAGTTTTATGTGATAAAAAAGAAATTGAGCATTAGTTGTCCTTTCCTAGAATTCCATAATAAAATCATGTTGCGAAAAGGAGAAATAAAACTCTTCTAGACATGGTAATATCTATGATGGCTTATGCAAATTTGCCAATCTCCTTTGGGGAAATGTTCTATTGATTTCCACATATGTTCTAAAGTGTGTGCCCACCAAATCTATCACATCCACTTCTTATGGATTATAGACTGGTCGACAACTTGACCTAAGCCATTTACAACCTTGGAGTTATACTACTTACATCTATGACACCTCTAGTAAATTTGGAAAATTGGGAGAGGTAAAAATAGTATTTTTGTGAGAAGTTCTAAAGTATCAAAAGGATATATTTTCATAGGTGAGCAAGAAAATGGCACAATGATAGAATTTAAATCACAAGATATCATATCTTAAAGAATGAATTTCCAAAGTTGGATAAAATGAATGAAGATTTATCTTTTTATGAAACTCAAGAAGAGAAACTATTAGGATCAATCCATCTAAGAAGGAGAGGACTAGAGGAAGAAGGTCAAGACCCTCCTCCTCCAAATGATTCGAATGTTCGAGATCCTTACTTTAATGGGAGTATTCCTAACTCTAGTGGGAGTATAGACGTTGATCCTAGTGCGAGCATTCCAAATTACAATAAATATATGAGACATGTTTACCAAAAGGTAAAATTATAAAAATCTAAAAGGAAAAGGTTTCCATAGAAATGATTTAAAATCAAAGGCTCGAACGAAGCCTTTTTGGTTTCCCCACAAGATGAAGAAGAGCTTAAAAATATATAAGAGGCTCTTTCATGCCCAGCAAAGGAAAAATGGCTTAAAGTAATGGAAGAAGAAATGACATCTATGAGATTAAACCATATTTAAGAAATGGTTGATCTACTAAAAGGACACAAACTAATTGGGAAACAGTAGATTCTCAAGATAAAGTGAAAAGTTGATGGAAGTATCGAAGACATAAGGCTCAGCTAGTCACTAAGGTGTTTACACAACGAGAAGGGATTGACTATAAGGAGACTTACATCCATAATTTTAATTCTAGCCATAATGGCTAATTTGGACCTAAAGTTAAATCAAATGGATATGAAACCTACTTTCCTTAATGAATGATTAGATGAAGAAATCTACATGAAATAACCTATAGGTTTCATTGAAAAAGGCAACGAACATAAGGTTTTCTGATTGAAAAGATCAATCTATAGCCTTAAACTGTCTTCAAAACAATGGTATTTGAGATTTAATAAAAAAACCATGTCGAATGGGTTTAACATAATTGATGAAGACCATTGTGTTGATTACAAAATCTTTAAAAACAAATTTATCTTTTTGACATTCTATGTATACGACATACTAATAGCTGGAATTGACAAAGGGTACATAAATGAAATCAAAGATTGGTTGTCATGTAACTTTGAAATAAAAGATATAGGTCAAGAAGATTACATTATTGGAGTTAAGATTTTAAGAGATTATTCTAGAAGGTTATTGTCTTTTATATCAACAAAGTCCTTAAACGGTTTAACATGCAAAATTGCAAACCCATTGATAACCACGCCGCTAAAAATCAATTTCTTAGAAAAGGTATATGTCCCAAAACACCAAAGGAAATGGAACACATGAGGAACATTCTTTATGTCACTATCATAGGTAGTTTAATATATGCAATGGTGTATATAAGACCTAATATATGTTATGCAATAGGCATAGTAAGTAGAAATCAGTCAAACCCAAGCAAAGCACATTAGAAAATAGTTAAGAGGATACTTAGATATCTTAAAGGTACCATATACTATTCTCTCTGTTATCAAGGCAAGGATCTGTAATTAAGAGGATACACTTATGCTGATTGGAAATTAGATGTGGATGAGAGGAAATCCACTTTAAGATTCATATTTTTGATTGGCAAAGGTGCCATCTCATGGAATAGTAAGAAATAAACCTGTATAGTCTTGTCAATAATGGAAGCTGAATTCATCGCTTCCTCAACTATAGTACAAGAAGCAGTTTGGCTATAAGAGCTTTATGAACCATTTAAGAGTAACAACTTTAGAAGAACTAGTGATGGTTTATAGTGACAGTCAATCATTAATTACTTATATGCATATCAACATTGTCATTACACAAAAGATATTGTTGCATGAGAAAAAGTAAACTTACAATACTTTTCCATGCAAGATATGATAGCAGATCCATTGACTAAACCTATAACAAAAGATGTGTTTGAGAGACACATTAGATCTCAAGGCTTGTGTAGGATTTAATTTGTATTGTTCTCTTATGTAATCCCTTAACATTATTATTTATGAATTGGCCAAAGGTGCAAATTGCCTCCTAAAGTTTGAAAAAAAGTACAATTTAACCCCTAAAGTTTAATTTGGTGTAATATCACCTCTAATATTTCAAAATTAGGGCAATTTGCTCCCTAAAATAACTGCTTTGTTAGTTTGACTATCCTCCATCAACTGACCACTGACGTGGCGACATGGATGGCATATGTCACTTTAGGATTTGACATATAATACATGATGTGGCTAAAAAGGGACACATCAGCATATATTTGTCCATTCGTTAAATGCCATGTGTCATCCATATTGCCACATTAGTGGTCAACAGATGAAAGATGGTCAAACTAATGGAGCCATCATTTTAAGGGCCAAATTGCCATAATTTTGAAATATTAAAGGTGACATTGCATCAAATTAAACTTTGGGGGTTAAATTGCAGTTTTTGCCAAACTTTAGGGGATGGGTTGTACCTTTAGCCTTTTGAATAATTATTAAGTTCATTATTAGCAATACATGAGCATGAATATTTAATGTGTGAATATTTGTTGTTATTGATTATGAGATTGAGCATGTCAGACAGAGAAGTAGCCCACTGACACAGGTGTTTACCTTAATTTTGCTAATGAGTTGACAAAGACTAAGATGAGGTGAAATTTTAAACATATGATGAAGCTCGATAGCCTATTTAAAATAAAAGTGTCATCTTGCAGATATTACAAGAAAAGTCTTAAGATGCAAGATAAAGACATACATGAGGTTATGTGCTTTAGATTAAGATCCAAATTTGGGTTATGTGTGATGCCATGGTAAGTTAGACGTAACTGTCATTACTGTCCAAAAGCTAGAAGTAGTCCTTAAGTATGTGGACTAAGGTTGGATGCTTTGGTGTGTCACAACCTTAAGCTTTTATATGGTGTTAAATATATTTTATGAGACATACACTCATTAAAGGGAAGGAAAGAACACCATAACACATATTTCATACCATGTGTGCTTAAGTGATCAAAGGATGGAAATTTAGTAAGTAAACGATCTCAACTTTCCTTCCTGTGAGACCTTATTGGATATCAACCCTCATAGCTATCGATCCTCAGAACCCTTAATGTATCCCTAAATTATGCGTTAATGTGGCTAGCTTAGTTAATCTCCAAAAGGCTACGGAATAATTTGGCTTGATGAATCTAACTAGAAAATCAAGTTAGAACATGATGGATGGCATATAATAAGAGGGGAAGATAGCCTTTTAATCACATTTAATTGTTTCATGATTCATCAGTATACCTATTATAGCTTCTATAAGTAGAACACAATAGTGAACATGAAAATTTTTTTGTGAGAACATAAGTCAAAACAGTAAAGTGAGAAGGCAATCTAAGGTTAAGCATGCGTGAAAAAGAGGTTATTGTTTTTCGAGATACTATATATCCTTAATAGGTGTGTAGTACTAGTGCTTTCAATGTATACTAGTCACATGATCTATCTATCTATATAACTAGAGATATTGACTGGAAATTCTTCCGTCATGTGCAAATAGGAGATGATAAAGTTTGGGTACATCCATGACTTTATTTAGAATAAATCCTTATCAGATTAGGATTATCTAATCCTAACTCAAAAAAATAAGAGTTATAATAGGGTTATGACTCTAGTATAACCTTTATAAAAAGGGGAGAAAACCTTTTTTGGGTTACTGAATTACTAACTCTGATTCACACATCAAAAAGAATCCTACTCTCCCATTCTATTTTCTCTACATCTCTAAAGGGATTTTAGATTGTGTATTTGTTGTCTTTTTCTTTGTGTATTTGCTTGTGGTTAAAGGCTTAACCAATGACGTAGAAAAAAAAAGATCATATGCTTCTGCTTTCTCAAATGTTTATGCGCAACGAGAGGTAAATATGTTTTCTCTCATTATTTTCATGTTTATTTGTTTGCATGTTTTCCATCAATTAAAATAAAAAGATAATTTTAATGTTTGTTTACTAAAAATATATATTATAATAATATTTTAGAAAGTCATGTATCATAATATTTATAAATTATAAAAATATTGAAAATTTTGATTGTAAAAATTAAAATATAATATATGCAATGTATATAAGTCGGTTAACCGTTACTCAATGATTAACTGTTGATTTTAATTTTTCGGGTAACCAAAATAGTAATCCTAAATTTTCAGTTTGGTTAATCTAAATCGGTTTGATTTCGAATTGATTTTTCGATTAATCAAAATTTTAGCTTTTTTCTTCCCTAACATGTTCGTTAAGTCCCTTTTCTCTTTATTTTTTTTTCATTTTTTCCTCGTAATACTAAAATTATTGTGTTGTTTTCTATTTGATCAATTTTATCATAATCACATATTTAAATCAAAATGAGTTTTTTAAATTTTTATTCACTCGAAGGAAACATGATTTTTTTTTATTTTTAAAATTTTTGAAATATATATATATATATATATATATATATATATATATATATATATATATATATTTTTGTTTATTTATTTTTGGACCCCGGTTCTTTTGTTTCATCATGGCATAGAGTCTCCTATATATATATATATATATATATATATATATATATATATATATATATATATATATATATATATATATATATATATATATATTGTATCAAAAATAGATGAATACTAATTGAATAACGCTAAAAGTAAACGAAATTAATTGATAAGGTGATTATATAATATATATAATTACATTATTAATTTACATACCCATATAGGTATTATATTAAAAACATATGAGTACTAATTAAGTGATATTAAGAGTAAACAAAATCAATTGGTAAGATAATTACATACTAATATAACTATATAAATTGGTAAATTTCATTACATATAATTGCATTATTAATTTATACACTCGATTACTCATATAGTAATTGTATATAATTATATTATTAATTTATATAATTAATTACTCATATAGTTATTGTGCCAAAAATAAATGTATATTAGTTGAGTGATGCTAAAAGTAAATGAAATTATTGGTAAGATAATTTTACACTCATATATTTTTGGTAAAATTTCATTATAAATAATAACTATATACAATTACAATTTTAATTTACATACTTATATAATTATTATACCATAAATAGATGAGTACTATTTAAGTGACATTAGAAATAAATGAAATTAATTTGTAATGTGCTTATGTGATAAATTATGTATCCATATAGATATTTGTATAAAAAGAAAAATTAAGTAGTAGTTAAGTGACATTAAAAGTAAATTAAATTAAACATAAATTATCTTAATTATATATTCATATTCATATAGATACAATAATTATTATAATAATGAAATCTATCTTATTAATAATTAAAATATTTAGTTTAATTTATTAACTAATTATTATCTTAATTTATTAAAATATATAATGCAAATAACTATGAAATTAAATTTATATAGTATATATAGAATAGAAATTATAAATAATATTTATATTTAAATTATTAGTATTATATATAATAATTAATAAATATCAGTTCTTTTGCTACAATTCAGTTCCAAAATAGTTTAATACAGTTTTCGGTTCTAGATAAAATATTCAGATCTGTTTCAAATAAAGTTAAAGATATAATTTGGCACGAGTCTAGTCAAAAAGTCAACTGCACAGTTCGGTTTTGAATCTTTTTATTCAATATTTTGGTTCGGTATAGAAATATCTAAACTTGTGTACACCCCTAATGACGGGTATAAAATATTTTAAATGTACAATTAATCAATTAATACCCATAACTATTTTTATTATTTATATTGATATTGCAGATATTTTAAGGGAAATTTGTTCAAATTTAGTATAATAAATATTCATTTAAGTTTTTAGTTATTTTAATTTTTTTTGTTTAATTGATGTTTATATTCAATTTACTTACTCGGGTTAAATAAAATTTTATTAATTGCTTTAAGATAACTTATCTATCAATGATGGCAAGATACTGGAAAAAAGGTAATTCGAATTCAAATTCTGACGCAACATTTCAGTTGTAGTAATATCAAATGTAAAAGACTTAATACCTAAAATTCCACCTCTAACTCTTATTTAATTTTAAAGTTAATACGTGAACTTTTAATGTTTTTAATTCACAACATAAACTTTAAATAATCATAATAATTTACCGCCTAAAAAATTAATGTTGTTGATGTAGACTAGAGAGTAAATTGTTCGCAAGGAGAGAGTGTGATAACCCCCAAATTCGCACTCTCCAAGGCCAAAAAAAAATATTCACCTCCTTTGCTCACAACGTCCACACCACCCCACCTATCTAATCCGACAACGATGCACATCTACTGCACCAACCAAGGCTGGCATAGCAGCCAGTGCCTCACCATGCAGCACCACCAATGATGAAAGCTAGCGCCAACCCAAGGCCGGTGTTGCACATCTCCACCCTCGAGTATAACATCCCAACCCAACAAAAATAGAGCTTTCATGAAAAGCACACAAATCACATAATCAAAAGAACGGAGGAGATACAAGCAAAAGAAAAAAAAATGCAACATCCCAAGCAATATAGAAAGAACAACAAAAATGTAGCAACCCATCATTGGATTAAAATTTTAATTTTCTATACAACTCATCAATTTTCTTAATTAGATTAAAATCTTAATTTTTTACTCTCTTATTTCTCCTAACACCCACTTATTATATCATCTTCACCAAATACCATAAATGGGAGTTCATAAGCTATAACTTGCAACATAGAAAAGTAAAAGAGAAACAAATATTACTCTATTTTTATAGCAGTAATAATGAACTCTCCTTTATATTGACCCCGCGGCTATGCATAGGGAACATCTATAGATGCCCACACTACATTTATTTCTCTACAGCAAATAAACCACCTAAGTCTCTGACAAGAAGAAATCTACCAGCAGTTACATGTTGGTTTTTGTTGATAATCTTCCTATGAGGAGAAATAGAGCACCATCCAAGCAAAAACCAAACCATGCACTTCATCTTCAGTCCTGATGACAGGTAAAATGTGCAGCAAGTTTCTTACGATCACCTGCAAAAAATAAACAAAGGACCGGTGAATTTTCGATTAGGGAATCTCCGACGGTCAAGTCAAGATTTATTTGTGAAAGGGTAGAAATTTCTAGCAAAAGATTGAGTCAGTGTTTTATACCTGTTTTTTCTCTTTTTATAGGAGAAACTAGCACATTTGCAGGAAATAATGGGAGGATTTTTCCGTTCTTTTCAGCCACTAACCATTTTCGGCGATTCTCAAGGAAAACGTGGGTTAGTGGTAACTATCTATACATCGTGGTGGAGCTATTTTCAGAACACATTCTTAACCGAGTTGTTGCCCGGTTAGAGAGCCCGAGTAACTCGAACCTTCGATCGATTTATGAGGGTCCTCATGTAGCTATATGCTCGGTTAATACTAGACCACTGGACCAATCTATGAGTTCGGTTGTTATCATAAGCCCCCCCTTCAGTTGCCAATATTTATGTCGGCGATTGGTAGATGCATGATCAATGGACATATTCAATGTTGTGAGATTGGAGCGTTTATCGAGCTTTTATTTGGAGTTTGGTATCAAAGGCCATGTAAACTTAAATCATTTTGGTGCAAGGGAGACCTACCTTTGACTCTACCTGATAGCCTACGAATTAGCGAGATGACGTCAACTTTTGTGTGAGCGCATTTATTGGAGGTCATTATGGCTTCCTGTTTTACCGTGCGTAACGGCTGGGGGCATTTCGGTTAGGGTGCACCGCCTTTAATGTGCTATCCCATGCTCGGATCTGTTGCCACGTGTATGGTCCAAATCTATCTTAGTTTTCCTATATAAACCTTCTCCTAATCTCCATTTCCCTTTTACTTTTCATTTTCTTGGATTTGCTTCTCTCGTTTGGTCCGCATCCTCGGTCTTTGAATCCTTCTACTTGAAGCTCTATTTTTCTCGCTCTTTGCCTAGTTTTTTTTATTTCCATCCCCTTCATCAGGTTTGTTGATCTTTCCTTCTCTTTCACCTTATTTCTCTTTTTGTTCTTAGTTTCTTTTTGTCATCATGAGCTCAGGATCTACTTCAAGTAAAAGAGTGGAAAATAGTGGAGATGTTCCCACCAGTAGCGTCCCCGATATGAGTAGGGATTTAACTTCGGAAGAAGGAAGCTGACCATTTGAATTCGGTCAATCTGCTACTTCTTCCACCAAAAAGAAGGTTTCACACCAATTGCCTGGGGTGGGAAGCATAAGTTCAATGATCAAAGAGGAAGAGCTCGGTCCACTCTTAGCCCAATTGATATTTGAACTAGGCTATTTCACCAGCAAACCTAGTACCTCGCAAAGGGCGAACACAAAGTTCACCAACAAAAGGAAGATTGCCATATACGAAGCGTAGTTGGAGTCTAGCGTCTGTTTGCCTCTAACTAGTTTTGAAGTGAGCTTGCTATGGTACTTCGACATGGCCATAGGATAGCTCCACCCCAATACCTGGCAGACTCTTACCGCTCTTTAGATTTGGGCGGTGGAACAAGGCATAGAATTGACACTTAACCTATTTCGAGCAACCCATGTGGTCGGTCTTCGAGCTGGTACCGAAGACCATAATTACATACAAGCTCAATCTGGCTATAGGGTGTCCATTGGGAATCTGGAGTCTCTGAAGAAGTGGAAAGATCGGTTCTTCTTGGTGGAAAGAGTCCGGGCTGATTTTTCAGTACGAACAACTTAGGGTAGGTTTACAAATCATAACGATAGTAGCTTGTGGCTTTCTAATGAAGAGGAGCTAATTCTAGCTCAATGGAGGGAACTGGCCCAGGATAAGTGGGACTTGAGGAATCTAATAGATCCTTACAGTTTGGGGCCACTTTCTCGTTGAAGAAAAGGTAACATACAACATTTTCTTATTCAAGGATACTGATGCTCTGTTTTAATTTCTTTTTTCTTTGCAGCTATGAGGAAAATGAGCCAAGCAGCTAAAATTATGAGAGCAAAAAGGCAGAAGCTTTCTGAAGGCTCTTCCACTACGCCTCCTATTGTCAAGGAACCGGTGGTGACTCCCCATCCTGAGGCCCAGTCTGCGCCAACAACTATCGAGGTCGTGGATACTCCGGTTGTCGACACCAAACTCGCTTCACCCTCCAAACCCCAAGGCCAGGCCGAGAGGGGGCCAAAAGATCTCTGCTCTCTACTTAGCAATATTTACGGGTTCTGGGAGGCTATGGGGGATAAGTATTCCTCCAACAACCTAAACTTCAGCACTTTTGTGCATATTGCTTCCTGCGTGCCGAAGGAGGTTGGTCCTCTTACCTCTCTGAGCATCGAACACTTGGCCGAGTGCTTGAAGAAATATCAAGTCGAAGTAAGTAGTTTAAACTTTTTGATGGTGTTGGTCTTTCGACTATTGCCTGAATTTTACTGTGTTTGGCAGGGATCCTAATTGATCAGCGCCACTATCGCCAAGATGAATGACCTCATAGTGAAACATCGACGAGCTTATTCAAACTTTGATGCTCTACGATCTAAGATGTCTAAATCCAAGGAGAAAGTTCGGAATGCTATAGGACAGGCTGAGGAGGCCGTAAGGAAAGCATCCAAGCTAGAGACCGAACTAAACCGAGAGAAGGAGTCCAACTCTGCTCTCCAGGCCGAAGTCGAGCAACTCAAGCAAAAAAAGGCCGAATGGGAGAAAAAAGAGGTTGAGCGAGAAGAGAAAGAGGTCAAGGTGTTGGCGGAGAAGTGTAAGAAATACCTAGAACTAGATCTGTCCTTTATGGATGATGTTTATCCAGATGAGGACTAGATCCTTGTAACCAAACATTTAAATCAATAAAAATTTAAATTTTTTTTTTCATTTTATTCTAAGTTTATTATTTTTGTTCGGCATATCTTTCCAAGAACATAAGAACAAACAACACCCCCGTGTGTGGCGAGGTGAGTGCTCAAAAGCTTAATCGAACAGCTTATGATTTCCAAACCGAGTTTAATATATTAAAAAGAAAAATATCCTCGAAAAGGAGGATGTAAATGATGAGGATGACGCGACACGTACCTTGCATTTGATACGCCAACCCAAGGCTCTATAATTGTCGAACTTGAGTTTGCCGAAGGATGATTCAATCAAGATATTTAGAGTAAAGTGAGGGCTTAAGCTCGACAATATCATATGTCCGCTCTGGGTGAGGTTGGAAAATTTATCGATTACAAACTTTTTTCACATAGACCAAGAGTTGTTTGGCAGCGCTTGCCGAACTCTTCTTTGGACATGAGTTTGTTGAGGTGCGAACTGCTGATGAAGTTAATTGGCAATGTATGCCGAGCAATCTCCCATAGGCTTTATTGGCCTGCTAAGTTCACAAGTTATGCGGTGATATGCACCGAACCTGCTTGAATGATGGTGCAATCCTGGCGATGATGCCAAGTACTTAACCATATATATAGTTAGCCATTAAAGTTAGTAAGTTTTGCAGCAAGGTGTGTCAAACTTAACTTAAATAATTGAGAAATTTTAGCATTAATGTTGAGCCCTTGGACATAGGCGTAGGTAGCCTTACATGTTAGAAAATTTTATGGCGAGGTGTGCCGAACTTAACTTAAATAATTGGGCGATTTTAGCTTTAATGCCGAGCCCTTAAACTATGCCGTAGGTAGCCTTACCTGTTAGCAAGTTTTGCGGAGAGGTGTGCCAAACTTACTGAAAAGATCGGATGATTTTGGCGATAATGCCAAGCCCTTGTATAGACATATCATGATATGAATTTGCTAAGTACTTTGCATAGAATGCATCATTCATTAAACTTCTATCAAGCAGGCAGAAACATCTACAAGACTTGTATTTAGGCCACAATATCATGGCAACAACTTGTGATAAAAAATGGAGAAACAATGATAATGACGAACAAAAATTAAGGATGATTAAATGAGAATTATTACAAGGTTTGTTATGGCGTGAGGAATGCCGAGCTATTGATAGTACGGCTTGAGGTTGAGTCCATTCCAGGAGTGCAGGAGCCATTTGCCTGCGAACTCTTTTAGCCTATATGCTCCGTTCTAGCTTACTTCCCAGATGATGTATGGCCCTTCCCAGTTAGGATCTAGCTTGCCTACTCCTACTGCTATTTGAGCAAATACCACCTTTTTTAGTACCAACTGTCCGACCCAAAAAGACTTCGACTTGATCCTGCGGTCGTGGTAAGCTGCCATATGCTGTTTGTATGTTGCGGACCATATTTGTGCGAGGTCCCTACTTTACTCGAGCTGATCTAAGTTATACAAGAGACTGGCATTGCTATCTGCATTAGGAGAAGATGTTCGGATACCCCGTACTCCTATCTCACATGGGATGACCGCTTTAGTACCATATGTCAGTGCGATGGGTGTTAACCCTATTGCTGTACAAGGTGATGTCTGGTACGCCCATAACACATTGTTAAGCTCTTCGGTCCATAAGCCCTTGACACCTTCAAGCCACTTCTTGAGTCCGGATAGGATAGTCCTGTTTGTTACTTCGGTCATTCCATTAGATTGTGGATGGTAGACTAAAGTGAAGTTTAACTGGATCTTCAGCTCTGAGCAGAAGTTCTTGAAAACCTGACAATCAAACTGTTTGCCATTGTCAGATATAATTGAGTGGGGGATACCAAACCTTGTGATGATGTTTTTATTCAGGAACTTGATGATGTTTGCCAGTGTGATGGTTGAAAGTGGCTGGCTTTCACCCAATTGGTAAAGTGGTCTACTGCCACTAACAAAAACTGTTGCTGCCCCTTCGCTCAAGGAAAAGGGCCCAATATGTCAATCCCCCATTAGGCAAAAGGCCAAGGGCTATAAATTAGCTTCTACTTTGCCGAGCTCTGATGTGGAATATTGGCAAACCTTTGGCATTTGTCGCACCTTTGCACTAGAGCTTTTACATCAGCCTCTATGGTTGGCCAATAATACCCCTATAAGAGAGCTTTTCGAGCTATGGCCTGTGCACCTTCATGAGCTCCACAGATTCCTTCATGAATCTCTCTAAGGATATATTCCCCTTCATCATTGCTCACATCCAAAATCCATGGATTGGAGAAAGATTACCTGTAAAGCTTGTCATCCATCACAGCATATAAGCTAGATTTTTGAACTGCCTTCCAAGCTTGGGCTTGTTCAACTGGCAAGGTTCCTGACATCAAGTATTGGTAAATAGGTAAGCGCTAACCCTCCATTGGCTCCTGTACTTGAACCTAAAATTTTTCGTAAGTTAGGCATGAAATGGTTATGAAAGTGATGTCTGTATTATCAATTGGACTGTTGAGACAAGCTCTCTTAGCAAGAGTATCTGCTTCCACATTCTCTGCCCATGGTATCTGAGTGATCAACCAAGCTCCCCCTTTTTCCTCCAACTTGGCTAACAAGGCAGAAATCAGTTCTTTATAGTGTATCATGGAATGATCCTTGGCTTCAAAGTTTTCCTTTAGTTGGCTGACCACCAATTGGGAATCTGAAAATATCTCTAAGATGTCCGGCTTCACTTTTATTGCCAACTACAGCCCGTAGCATAAGGCTTCATATTCTGCTACATTATTGGATACTAGAAAGGTCATGCGTGCCATTGCTCGAATGCAAACTATCATCAGGCTCATCAGAAATACTCCGGCCCCTACGCCATCCGAACTTGGGGCCCCATCGACATATAACTTCCATGATGTTTTCACCGGCTTGGGGATAGGTTCATGTAGCTCAGCCACAAAGTTTGCCAGTATCTGTGCCTTCATAGATGTTCGTGGCTCATACTGAACATCGAATTCCCCCAAGCGAGCAGCCCATTCTGTCAATCAGCTCGAACATTCTGGCCTCTATAACACCTTTTTCAAGTTTGAGTTTATACGCACTACAATCATGTGAGCTTGAAAATACGGACGGAGCTTAACTGTTGTCATGATAAGTGCAAGGGCAAGCTGTTCTAAGACTGGATAATTGAGCTCGGCACCTCAAAGTACTTTGCTTGTGTAGTAAATAGGAAATTATTGGCCCTCCTCTTCTCTGACCAGGACCGAACCTACTGTACCTATTGAGACAGATAAGTAGATGTACAAAACCTCACCAGCTAGTGGTCTGCTGAGTAGTGGCAGGGTTGAGAGAAGTTACTTCATGGCCTAGAATGCTTGCTAGTATTCTTCTATCTATGTAAAGTTTTTAAGGTTCTTGATTGCTCGGTAGAATGACAGGCATCATTTGGCCGAGCAAGATATGAACCTGTCCAAAGCTGTGATCCTTCCATTTAATCTCTGAACTTCCTGAACTATTTTGGGTGGATCTATGGTCATGATTGCCTTGATTTTTTTCGGATTTGCCTTGATCCTACACTTTAATATCATAAAGCCAAGGAATTTTTTGGACTGCACCCCAAAGGCACATTTTTCAGGGTTCAGCTTCAAGCCTAAATCCTTGAGTCTTTGGAATGTCTCCTTTAATTCGGTACACATGTCTGCTGAGGTTCGGCTCTTGACGATCATATCGTCCATATAGATCTCTATATTTCTTCCTAACTGCTCGTCGAATAGCTGATTTATTAGCCTTTGGTAAATGGCCCCTGCGTTCTTCAATTCAAAGGGCATGACCTGATAATAGTAAGTTCCTTTGTAAGTGATGAATGCTATTTTATCTTCATCTGCTGGAGCCATCGAAATCTGATGGTAGCCCGCTGAGGTATCGAGGAAGGCATACTCTTCGAATCTTATCGTGAAATCCACCAATGTGTCAACGTTCGGCAATACATAACAATCCTTCGGGCATGCTTTGTTTAGATCAGTGAAATCGACACACATTCTCCATCTGCCACTACTCTTTCTAACAAGCACCACATTAGCTAGCTAGTCCAGATAGAATATCTCCCTGATTAAACCATTCTCCAGCAAAGTTGCGATCTCCTGCTCGATGGCCAATTGTCTCTCGGAGGTATGATTTATCTTCTTCTATTTTCTTGGCTTACATTCTGGCTGAACATTCAATGAGTGAACTATTAAGTCCTTCTTGACCCCCTGGATGTTTGAGGTTCGCCAGGCAAAAATATCGATGAATTCACGAAGCGTTGAGAGTAGGGCTTCTTTCTTTGCCCTAATCTTTCCAACTGATATCTGAACATTCTTCCCCAGTTCAAGTTCGACTACCTATAATACTTCTGCTAGCTCTGCCCGTCATTCCTCTTTCTCAGGTATATCTATTGTGTCCAAGGGCAAGGCTTGATTAGCCTCTCTATGCATGGTCAAGTACATCTCCCGAGCAGTCTTCTGATTTCCCAATAAAATTGCCACTCCATCATCTGTGGGGATTTTGAGCATTAGATTTTTCATCGAAACACAAGCATCTACCTCGGATAGTAGAGGTTGGCCAAATATCACATTGTAACATAATGGAATATCGATCACCATGAAATCTGCTCTGCAAGCACATACCACCGAATCATCTCCGAGCACAACAGATAAAGTTGCTAAACCATCTACCCAGATAGGGCTTCTGAACAAACAAATTAAAGGGACATTGACATCCTCAAGTCTATGGTCTGACATCCCCAATGCTCTGTATGCTTTGGCCGTTATGAGATTGACTGTACTTTCTATATCTACCAATATTCGCTAGACCAAGAAGTCTTAAATGACTGTTTCAACAACTAAAGTATCTATGTGTGGGTGCCAAACATGTGCCCCATCTGCTGCTAAAAACTAAACCATATTTGGGGCCGAGCTTGCCCTCCGTCTGATGCATATGACCTCCTTGGCCTTCCTCTTCCGGGAATAATCCCTTTGCTTACCCTGGCAATCACATGTATGACCCATGTGGGTGCCCTCCTACCACCATTGGCTCGGTTTTTGTGCGGTTGGGGAGAAGGTAACCTCTGGCTCTTCCCTTTTTCATCTGACTTGGCAAACCAAGCTAGGGTGCTCAATCTCCCACTTAAGTTACCTGCAATCTTCAATCTCATGGCCCTTATCTCTATGAAAAGCACAGTAAAGGCCCTGATCCCTGTTCGGGTCTTCCTTCATGGGTCTTAACCAATTAACCTATCCATTCTGTTTTTGCCAATCTAGTATTTGTTCACGAGAGGCAGTTAGGGGCATGAATCTTTCATCTCTTCGGTTGTTAAAGTGGGGAGTAGTAATTGCATATGATCGGTTATGCCAACTGCCCCTACAGTATTTCTTCGAGTTTGTCTTGCTGGGATTTCCCCTTTCTCGAGCTGCTCTTGCACTTTCACCTCCTTCCTTCTAAGATGTCCATGATATGTGGGAGGCATGGTGAAGATGCCAAGCCTCATCCATACGCATGCACTTGTGTGCTCTTGACATGAGCTCGATAAAGTCATTTGGGGGTTTCTTGCTCAAGGAGTCGCTGAAATCCTGACACCTTGTATTTTGAATAAGGGCATTGATGGCGACCTCCAGGTTCAGATTCTGTATGTCCATGGCCACATCATTAAGCTTCTCCATATAGGCCTGCAGTGATTCACCCTTTTCTTGTTACACCAAGTTTAAGTTTGCGAACACCTTGTTCGAACGAATGATGGCAACAAACTTCGCTACAAACATGTCACTGAACTGCTCGAAATTCTCAATAAAATGCGATGGCAAGTTTCGAAACCAAATATAAGCTGAGTCTACCAAGGTCTGTGGGAATATCTTGCACAAGGCGGAGTCGTCTGCTATGAGCACTAGCATAGTGTGTTGGAACTGGTCAATATGAGCTCGGGAATTGGTGTTGCCACTATAGGTTTTAGGTGAGAAAGTCGAATGTTAGGAAATGGGACAGCTAAGATTTTCCTGAGAGAGGGGTGATTAGAAACTGCCCTGGTATTGTAGTGTTTCCTAGTTTTGTTGCCTTTGGATTTGATCGTCCAAGAGGCAGTTAAATTGATCGGTAGTTAGGGTAATGGTGGAGTTGGGATTTTGAGTTAGGGCTAGTGAGTAGGGTTCCCGAGTAGAAGGCTGCGAAGCCTAAGGTAGGTTGGTGTTTTATGGGGATAGAGGTTGAGGTTAAGCTTAGGCGATAATGGCTGATAGTGTGGCAATGAGGGATTATGCAGTCTGAGGGGTAATGTTGGGAGTAATGTTTGGGATTACCATGGCTGAGGAAGCAGAGGTGGTGTTGTTGAGTTGAGGGAGAAACTGTTATGTTCCAGGTGGGGTGGGGTTGGATGTTTGGTTTTCCTGTTGGGAAGTGTTTAGGTTGAGATCTAGGAAAAGGTTCATGTTCCACGCTCACCACACCAAATGATGACAGGTAAAATGTGCAGCAAGTTTCTTGTGATCACCTGCAAAAAAATAAACAAAGGACCGGTGGATTTCCGACAAGGGAGTCTCTGACGGTCAAGTCAAGATTTCTATGTGAAAGAGTAGGAATTTCTAGAAAAAGTGTTTCATACCTATTTTTTCTCTTTTTATAAGAGGAACTAGCACATTTGCAAGAGATAATGGGAGAAGTTTCCCATTTTTTTTGCCACTAACCCATTTTTGACAATTCTCTAGAAAAACGTAGGTTAGTGGTAACTATCTATACATTGTGGTGGTACTATTTTTGAAACGCGTTCTTAACCGAGTTGTTGCCCGATTAGAGAGCCCGGATAACTCGAACCTTCGATCGATTTACAGGGGTCCTCATAGAGCTATGTGTTTGGTTAATACTGGACCGGTCTCTGAGTTCGGTTGTTATCCAGTCCCAAAAAAATGAAAGGAGATGCCGGCTGAAGGTGGCCAATAACAGAGGCAATAGCAAAATGATAGGCAGGTGAAGAAACCTTTGCCATTCACGAGTCTATTGGAATCAAAGGGCAAAAGGAAAATCGAGAGGGAAAAAGGAAATGACAGAAAGAAGAGGAATGCTACATTTTGCAGCTCTTTGGTGCAAAAATGATGTCACTTTAAGGGGCTGATTTTATGCAAAATGTATTTGTGCCACGTGTCAAATATAAGTTAGCCCTTTCTATGTAAGTAACGCGTGAATATCACACTGTAAAATATTTTTGGGTTTTATTTTTTAGGTGCTAATTTATTATGGTTAATTTAAGTTTAGAGGGTGAATTAAAAAAGTTTAAAGTTGAGGTATAAATTTTGAAATTAAATACAAGTTGAGGTGGGATTTTAGGTATTAAGCTAATGTAAAAAGTAGTAAAATTTTTTGAGATAATATTTTCATGCTAAAGAAAATAGTAATTTTTTTACTTAAATATTTTAGTTCTATGTATTGAATAGCTGATGGATTTGTATCTGTGATTTTTTTTTTTTTTGAAACTATAGCTATGATGTTAAATAGCGATCAAGTTTTCATTCAAATTCTAATAAGTCAAATGAGTCCTAAAATTTTCACCAAGCAATAATGGATAATATATGTCAGATGCATATAATTTTAATTGTTATTTTTATTAACTTATGAAATAAATTTATAGAGAAAACAACCAATATGTGTAAGGAGTTCACGAAAACTAATTAAGCAATACATGTTTAGTCCATTAACAAAAAAAAAAAACCAGTTCATTAGTATTATTAATTTTTTAAAATCATTAAATGTTAATCAATCGTTACATTCGGTTAATTAGTATATCATTGTTTATTTTTCGACTTAGTTAACCAATATTTTCCGATTAACAATTAAAATTTATAACAAACAATTATAAAAAAATTAGCCAAAATTTAATTCAATTTCAAATGTGAAAAGTAATTCAAAATAAAACTTACAAAGCAAACATAATATACTAGTCAAAATTTATGCTTAACAAATTAATAGCTAATATTATAAAATAAATTTGATATGTTGGAAATTAGCATGCTTAATTTAAAAAGGATAATATTAAATGTTAAAAAATATATTCTAAAATAAAAAAAATAAAATTAAATGCTATTAAGTAATATGAACACCAGTATATCATGATAAAACTTATATAAAAGTTAGCCGCTTACTCTCTATAAATATTATTTTATATAATTAAGCATAATGACATCATTTAAATATAATTTAAATAATTATATGAATTTTATAGAAAAATACAAAAATTTAAGTATAAAATTAAAAATATAATTTAAATATATTTTAAAATATTACTCTATGCAAATTTTAGAAATAAAAAAAAAATTAACACACACACACACGCACATATATATATATATATATATATATATATATATATATATATATATATATGAACCAATTAACTGTTAGCCATCAGTTAATTGTGAAGTAACAGTTAATCGGTATCAAAATCATGAAACTGAAAACTAAAAACCAAACTCAGAAATAATAGTAAATCGATTGGTTAATTGAAACAATCGATTTTTTCTAAATGTGAACCGACATAGAAATCGATAATCAAAATTAATAATATCTAAAAATCAAAATTGGGTAAACCGATTCGATTAACCAAAAAAAATTAGTTTGGTTTTGAATTGATTTTTAAGTTAACTATGTTTCTCTTTCTTTTTTTTTTTTTGCTCAGCCCTACTCCTTTCATCCCGTTTTATATATTTTATATTACTATAACGCAAAAATTAAGAAAATAGTTATTTCCTTTATTTATAAATAAGTATTAATTATCTTTATTGAGAATTAAGAAACTCATTTATAGTTATTTGCTTTTACTAATTTGCCCATCTTAATAAGAGACGATTAATTATTAATATATTTTAAAAATTGAACTTATATTTATTTTATAGATAGTATATTTAAAAAATCACATGTTTACAAAGTGAACAGTTATTTGTAAATAGGCTAAAATAAAAAAATAGAAATTTATTTATAAATAAAAGGAGTAATATACTTAGTTTTATAAAAAGATTTTAAAAATTTATAAAATTATTCTTTTTAAATTTCAATTAAAATTATTATTTTTTAATTTCAACTATTATATTTAATGTTTACATCACCCAAACTAAATTTATTACTTTATTAAATATGATGGTAAAATATGTAAAATTTTTCCATAAATTCCTAAATAAACACTTCAAGACATAGGTGGTGATATTAAACACTTTGAGTGTAATAGGTAGGGGTGAGCATAAAGGTGGTAAAATTAACCCAAACCCACAAAAAAAAAAAAGATCCAAACCCAATCCAATCCAAACACATATCTACTGGGTCAACCCAAAATTGACCCATTTTATTTTTCAATCCAACCCAATATCCATTGGATCAACCCAAAACTGATTCATTTTATTTTTCAATCCATTGGATGTGTACCCAACATATTTTTTTCAAAAATTTCTCTTTCTTCCTCCTTTTCATCTCTTTCCAAAACCTTAACCTCTCTTCCTCTTCTTTGCCTTTCTTCTCCTCATCGTCGACATTTCTCCAACTTATGAAAGGGATCAATGGTTTCTTCTTGTTGTTCCTTAGAGAAGGATGTCTTTCAAGAGTTTTAATACCTTGAGGGATCACAACTTGAGCAACTGAAGATGGATTTGCAAATGTTATATATCTTTTCTTTTGAAATTCAATCCCTTGATTCTCTTCTTCTCTTAATTCCCTATTTTTCACTTTGAATTTTGTTGAATCTTCAACAACTTTCACATCTTATGTTTCAAAAACCACTTCGCTTACCTTTAATTCTTGCAGTTTTTTCTTTGTTCTTTCTAGTGCTTCTTTAAGAGAAGATAGACAATTTGCCATTATCATACTTTCTTCTTTACCTTTTTGAAGGCTTTGTTTGGTTTCTTCCAGCTCCGTTGCAACAGTTCCAATCTTTAAAGAACCCATTTTCATGCACCTCATACAAGTCTTAAAATAATTATTAAATTATTTACTTTAAATGCCAACAAGTATTTGATTATTTTTTATTTGTTGCTTCTAATACAATAGTCTTAAATTCAATCAGCCTTGGATAAGAAAGATGCTTGATTGGCTCCTTGGCCAAATACGTAACCAAAAGCAATCTGACATATTCTGTAGGTCTAATTAAAGATAATTAAGTTGTACTTCGGTTGGTTTTAATATTGGATTTTATGAAAATGGAAAAACAAGAATGCAGTTCAAATATTTGATAAAATGACAAAAAGAAAATTTACTAGACCTTTGTATATTTATATATCAACTTATTATTTATATTATGTTTTTAATTTAATATTATTATTATCGGATCCATTAATTAATTAATTAAAATTTTTATAATAATATTATTATTATCGGATCCATTAATTAATTAATAAAATTTTTATATAGAGAGCTCTTCTGCTAAAAAAAATAATGATGAATCCATGGCTTCATTACAACAAAACCACCTCTAATTTTACAACCTCCTTCAGGTCAACATCAGAAAAATGGAGAAAAAATACAAACTTGCATTCCCCACCATGGCCCAAAAGACATCTAGGGCTAAGGAAGGAAGTAGTAGTGAAGAACAGAGATCATATGACTTGCCATGGCAAGTCAAATATTGTTAGGAAAAAAACCCTAGCGATTTATTCCTTTTCCTAAAATGGAAATAAAATGAGAAAAGCAAAGAATAATCAAGCGATTCCGTGGAAAAGGGGAGGAAACACAGTTCACAAGAAGAAGAAGGAAAAAGCATGCCTATTTATAGGGATTTTTTCCTCATCAAAAAATCTTCACAAGCAAATGACGTGGCTATACTATTTAATGTAGGAATAAAAGGCACATTAAAAAGCATGAAAGATGAAACAATGAAATTTAAAGAGGCACCCTTTCCAAAAGTGTTATGGGAAAAGAGGTGAAGATTCGAACACTTGTCAAATGAACAAGCAAAAGCCAACAACGATCGACAACATCCTCATGTAACTTCGCTTTCAATTTTGTAACAAGTATAGTTAACATTCTTCCTTGTAGAAACTACAAATATAACAAGAAAAATGAGTTGGTTCAGCACCAAAAACCCAATTAAAAAAGAAAAGGGGTACAACATGCAAAGACACAAAACCTTGCAAAATCCCTAGAATAGCAAATCCTCATAAAAAGCATCAAATAAATAGGTCAAATAATTAAACTTTGAAATTCCATTTATAAAATTGTATACAGGAAGATAATTTTGATTGATATACATCCCGTTCAACATAATCAAATCCCGACCTCCAGGTTGACGCTCCATTTTCCTAATCGATGTATATCCCAATCGATGTAATTATAATCCCAGTCTTTCGAACTGATGTCTCACTCTCCCAATCAATGATCAACCTAACCAACCCTAGTTTCAAAAAGACTAAGTATTTCATTCTTCCAACCACTAAAGATCAAAATGACCATCAAAAAAATATCGAAACCTTGACTTTCAATCTCTATAAAGATTGATTGAACTGCAAAAGGGGCACTATGCAGCTAGCTCTAGTAAATATGAAACTAAAATTGAAGTGTTAAAATTAAAGAGGATAATAATGTTAGAGAGTATACCCTAGAGCCCATGTAAAAAGGATATATTTCATATGTATGAATTCATATTCTTAATAAAAGGCATCATTCATTTATTAATGCTATATTTAAATACATGAGTTTGTAAATCTTAAATTAATAAATGAAGTCTTAAATATTATAAACATAGTGCAAAGGCAATCATGAAAGTGTTCATGATATGAGATGTCTATTGCATGCAAATGTGTTAATATCTAAATATCCCTAGTCATAAAATTAACAAGACAGGACATTGTTAATTCGGATAGACTAGCACATGTTATGCTTCTTGAATGGTTCAAGCAGTGGTTCTCATAACTGTGATTATGGAAGATAATCAAAGCTAACATGTGGATGCTTGTTCGAAGAACAAGTTCATTAGAGACCTGCAAAGAGAATCCTCACATGGATATTAAATCTATGTCAGTGAGGAATCTCTTCATAGCGATTGTGTAAGTATCCTTAGACTTAAGATCACCAAAGTTATCTTAAGTAGCAAGTGGTATACTTTGACTTCATAACTGATTACTTCCAACTGGAGGTGAACATAGTTAGGACGTTGGGTATATCATGACCTACTTGAAGATAGTTGAGTGATTGACAAAGGATTCACCATCCCAGATTTATTAAGGGAAGTTATCTCACATGATTCTATAATTACCTTATTCAGAGAATCTCTAGCCAGAGTAATATACCAAGATGGATAGAGATCCATAAAGGGTATTTTGGAAACAATGTTTAAATTAATAGAACATACATAATTAGATTTATATGAGTTGATAGAAATCCATACTCAGAATCTAATTAAGATAAGAGTGATGAAAGGAGTAATTACATGGTAACTATTTCTATGGAAGGGTATAGTCAAACCACTTGACTTTCCTAACATTTGCGTAGTCATAATGCCTAGCTAGAGACCAATCATGACTTGTATAATAATGTATCATAAATATCAATATGGATTGATAAAATGATTTAAAGAAGTTTAAATCATGTGAGTTTTGAATAGAACTCACAATTATGTATTATACTGCCAATATGGACAGGAACCCAATAGGCCACACACATATAGAGAAAAGGATAAAAGGGTAAAATAACAAGGATAATAATATTTGATATTATTATGGGAATAGAGAAGTGAATAAGAGAATAATTAATTAAAGAGTTTAATTAATTATGATCAAGTAAAATTGTTCGCAAAACTTTTTAGAGATGTTCTATAAAATGGACCTAATTGAAATATTGCATTTTATAATTAATTATTATTAGACTATAAGTATTATAGGGCTGATATAATAATTAATAGATCCATTGAAGAAATTAAAAGAGGCCTAGAAGAATGGCTATAGCCCAGAAACCCTCTGGAGGAAGGGTTACTCGCCAAGCCCTGGTACAAGGCCTTATAGGCCTAATTCTTGAACCAAAATAAATTAAATATATTTTATAAGTGTTATGGAGCCCACATATTTAATTTGGATGGATTTGGAATTCATTTGGGTAATTAAATCCAAGTATATGCACAAAGGACCTAGTTTGTGAGTTTTGTGCATAGTCTTTTGTGAAAGGACTTAAATTGGATTTAATTGATCCCAAATAAATTATTAATAATTCTAGAAGCCCATTTAATATTTTTTTAGTAATTTTAAAGAGCCCAATCTATTATGAAGTTGGATTTTTAACCTAACTATAAAAATCCAAGTGATAGGGTATTCGGCTTAAGGTGAACAATTAAGAGAAAAGAGTTTCTCTCACTCTCTCAACCCTAGCCGCCACCCCCTTTGCTATCATCAAGGGGATTTTGGCCAGCCCTTGTTCTCCTCCTTTGTTGGTTCATTCAATCCTTCTCTAGTGTCGATTACTCATTGGAGGTGTTCAATTTTGGACACTGTGGTTTGCGACAATCCGGTGAGAAGGAAAATCAACTGTTCAACAAAAATCAAAGGTGATTTTTCTTATTCTCATTAATATTTATATTGTAAATTCATGACAAGATCAGATATATTGGTTAAAAATTTTAAATTTCACTTATGTATGAGATGTATGTAACCGATAATTCCCAACAAATAAAATCATCACCATAAACTCATAAAGAATGAAGCGGCATCCATTAAGGTGGCTAATATTTCTCACCCCATAAAGCAGCATCACCAAATATTATAATTAATCAAGCATTGTCAAAACTCAAGAAGCACAACTAAGGCTTCATGGTCATCATGACATATCAAAGGCTCACACAACCTCAAGCAAAAAGGTAAAAGAAATGAGTGGGTTTACAGATAAGGGAACAACCTTGTTCACAAAACTTGAACAGAAAAAGCAATAACCCCTCCATAGTATAATCCCCTATTAAGAAAAATGATCACCTCAAAAATTAATGAAATCAACAAAGGAAGACAAGACTGATCGAGGAGATGAATCAGGGTCAGTCAAAACCCAATCAAAAACTCTCAATAGGACTAGCTCCTAATCAGCTACCTAGCACAAAGAAAAAAAATGCCCTTCAAAATAAAGGAAGGAGAACACAACAAAGAAGATAAGTACAAGAAGGTGATCGGCAAATTTGTATCTCAAAATCTCGATAAAGGCCATAATCAGCCTACAGGATGGATCGAAAGCCCACTTAACTTTGAGCAAAATCATGCCGCCCTCTCGAAATCTTGAGAAAGGCCACGATCAGCCTACAAGACAGATCAAAGGCCCACTTAGCTTCAAGCAAAATCATGCCACCCCAATGGAAAAGGATAAGCATAGGAGCTCGCCAGTAAAAGTAACCTCATAACAGATCGATCGAGAGATGTATTAGGGGCTAGCAAAATAGCCTCCCTATCAAAGGAATCCAATCAATCTAAAAAGCTAAAAGAAAAAAATCAACATGAAGTCCTTTTGTAAGGCAAGCACTTTTTACAAGGCTTACACACTCCAATCCAATCAACATCAAGTCCTCAAGCGCACATCGACTCTTCATTCATCCTACTCTAGATTTTTTCTTTCTTCTATGAAGATTTTAGATTTGTCAATAACTAAGGGTGTGTTTGGTAAAGTTGTAGATTTTTACTTTTTATTTTTTAAATCTAAAAACTATTTTCAATTTTTATTATCTATTTTTTTTAAAAATTGTTTTATATATTTAAAACTGTATCATACTTTTTTAATTATTCATTTATATTATGATAATGACTTCAGTGGTGGCAATGATGGAGGCGGTGGTGGCGAAAGTGGTAGTGTTGTGGTGGTGGTGGCAGCAATAGTAGGGGTGATGGTGGCGATGGCAGTGTGGTGATGGTGGCAGTAGTCTGGTCACAGTGGCAGCGATGGTAAAGTTATAGTGGCAGCAGTGGCGGTCTGATGGTGGTGGCAGCAGCGGTGATTAGGGGTGTGCATGGTACGGTACAATTCAAAAATTTACAAATATCCATATTGTCTCGATATTTTTGATATTTAAAAAATTAAGTCTAATTGTTATCTTGAAAATTTGGGACAATTCGATATAGTTTTATAAAAAAATCGATATAGTTCAGTACAATTTTTCAGTTCTTATGATACTAAACAATACAGTATAATACAATCCAATGCTTCAAATAATTCAATATTTTTAAAATTTTGCAAATAAATTCACAAAATAATAAATAAAAATACAATTAAAATATCTCAATAAGTTAAATTAAAGTTTAAGTCAAAGTACATTAATTAAAAATTAACATTCAACAGTCTTCCTCAACATTATGCTGACACTGATTTCATAATCTTAAGCAGTATTTAAAAAAATAACACAAATTTTATATAATTAGACCACAAAAAATATAAACATTAATTACAAAATTTAAAAATTTATGCGAATGTAATAATTACCTGATTCAAACTTTTCAAATTATTCAGTTGATGCCTCCAAAGCCAAAAGTGTAGCCAATCTCCACCAGTTTTGGCAACAAATGAAAATCTCGATTGTAATTAAAATTAAAGAATTTCTAAATTTGTCTAAAGTCCTTCCTACAGTGCTAAAAGCTTAATTTATTTTTTAATTGTTAAATTGCCATATGATTATATGTTCATTATCAGCAGTTATACAAATGACTTGGGTCCAACCCCAATCATCCATACAATTATCAACAACAATACCAACATTACTTCCTTTATGACTTTTAATAAAACAAAAATTAAAAATTCTTTTATGCATCTTCTAATTTGAATCAAAAAAAATGTGTAGTTAAATACAAATATGATACATTATGAATGCTAGTCCAAGTATCAGTTGTCATGGAAACTCTTTTGCATTCAACTTTAAGAAAATTTTTCAATTTCTCTCTCCTTCATAAAAAGAGCACAGTAACTTCTAACAACAGTCACTCTAGATGGAATTTTAAATTTAGGACAAATTGCTTCAAAGAATTCCCTAAAGCCCTCATGTTTAACAAAATTAAGTGGTAGTTCATCCTTGATTATCATCCTAATTAAAGTTTATATTAAGATTTTTGTTTAAATTTCCAACTAACTAATGATGTATTATTACCAGACCCCACAAAACTCAAAGTTATTTTTGACTTTTCTTTGCTTTTATATGCAGCCACTTGTTAAAATTCTAACTGGTTACATGCATCTCATACATATACAAAATATAAAATTTTTCACCAATTATAAAGATCTTGCCATGATACATATATATATATATATATATATATTGTGTGTGTTATTGAACAGTTGACTTTCCTTCGTACTGGGATGTTGCAAACCATAATATCCAAACTAGAACACCTCTAATTTCACCCTAGAGAATGACAAAATGAACCAATACCTTCATATGATAAAGTGAGGGTTTCTTGTTATTCCACATCTCATATGGAGTAACATCAACCAACTTACTAGGAATTCAGTTTAAAGAATAAACAACAATTTGTAGTGCATATCCCCGAAAAGAGTAAGGCAAGTCTGCTCGGTTCATCATGGATCGAACCATATCTAATAGTGCTCAATTTCTCCTCTCAGATACACCATTATATTGTGGTGTATTTAGCAAAGTCCATTGAGATAAAATTACATTATCTCTAAGATAATCTTGAGACTCTTGACTTAATTATTCTCTACTTCGATCTTATCTATGTATCTTAATACTCTTGCCAAGTTGTTTCTCTACTTCATTTTCGAATTCTTTGAACTTTTTGAAGGCTTCAAATTTATATTTTATCAAATAGATATATCTAAACCTAGAGTAATCATCTATGAAGGTAATGAAGTAGGAGTAACCTCTTCTGACATATGTAGTCATTGGACCACATACATCTGAATGTATTAAGTCACTACAAAAAAAAATGCATTTTACCGATGGATTTTTGCTTTTACCGACGGCAAATGACCTTACCAAGGATTTTTTATTATTTTACTGACGGAGAGTGTCTGTCGGTACAATGCTCGTAGGTACCAAATTACCGACGGAAAATTCCGTTAGTAAATATTACCGACGAATTTTATAAAAACCTTCCGTTGGTAATTTTTTTTAAAATTTGTCGGATATTTTAGTATAAACAGCGACGGATATTATCGTCGGATATATAATTTATTTTAGTATAAACAGCGATAGATATTTTCATCGATAATGGCATCGGGAATGGAAGCAACGGATTTTTTCGTCGGCAATTTGCAATTTGTTGGTAACATTATTTTTTATTATTTTTTGTGAAATTATATATTTACTATTTGTAAATCACAAATTAAACACAATAAAGTCAATATAAAAGTATAAAATCTAAATTCAATATATATATTAATTAATAATTTTAATATATATCAAAAATAATTAATACAAAAAGTTATATAAAATCTTTACAAATATTGTGTAAATTAAAATGACAAAAACATAAAACTCAACACTAAATATACTTAGAACATTCTTAAAAACAATTAAAACTTTAAATTATTAAAAAATTCTTGAAGTAGGGTCATCAACTGGTCGATAACCAATATAACCTATACCTAATATGTGCCCTGCTTCTTGTAATGCACAGCAGGCAACCTGCTCCTATTCTTCACAGTTCTTTAAAACCATGTCAAGCATTATTCTTTCATCCAAAGTTAATTTAAGTAACCTTGACTACGAAACCAACTCCTGCATCACATTTTAGCTTTCTTTTAATGATAATGATGCATTTGATCATTAAATCTTTAGTAAATAAATAGAGCCTGAACACATCAAACCTTCAGGTCCTCAAATTTGGGTAGAGGAAAAGAGCCCAATCCTATGCTAGAAGAAGACCCCAAAAATGCCTTAGAATTCTTCAACCAGCACTTGGATGTTGCTACAGTATCTTTAACATCACCTAGAGTAGGCAAAATCAAATGGATGTTTTATGTACACCTACGAGATTGAACTTGAAGATTATAATTTGGAAAGGAAAATAAAAGACAATATAAAACTCAAATAGATCTGTTCCAAAACCACCATGACGTAGCCAGTAAATGGCCAGAACTTTTAGCAAGATGCATGACTACTGAATAGATAACAGAAAAATGACATAGCAGGAATATATAACAATCAGCATGTTCTACATTAACCTGTGAAAAAGGACATACCAAGAATATATAACACTATTGATAAATAATGGCAATTAGATTGTTGTATTTAGAACATTCAGGATACAATTGCACACTATATTTGTGTCAAGGTGTCATAAACTTGTGAAAACATAAAATCAATTGAGTTGCAATCAAATTGATTTAACCATGTGCAATTGAAATGTAATAATTTAACTCTGCCTTCTCACATGAGGAACTTCAAAGCTTAGAGATGAATTATATCCAAAAGCATACATTTTAAAATAAGCATGCAAGAACATAATAAAACAAGTTACTCGATAACTCCAACCTGATTAATCACAAAGTCAAAAAGAACTTCCACTACAAGAAAAATGACATCGCAATAAACTTAACTTCTTTAAACAAACTCATTATTTTAATTAACTTGTGTAATCTTAGCCCTTTACTGTCAAACTACAATGATAGCCAATTACAAGTAAATAATTGGAATCATATCTAATTATATATAGTAGAACTACAATGATAGCCAATTACAAGTAAATAATTGGACTCTGCGATGTCAAATTTGTCCAACTATGTGATTTCAAATTTGTCTGCATAATATACACTCTACATCAGCATTAAATCGATTACATTTTAGACCATAACACTCAATTAAACTGAAGGTTAATCTGCATAATTCTAAGAAGAAATGCTTCTGTAGCATTTGAAACCCAACAGAAGAATTAATCAAAATTTGGATTTGTTAATTATTGTTTTGAGAAAAACAACAGCATTAAAACAAGATTAAACCAAAATTCAGTGATAAAAAAAGTGGGTAGGCATCACATCGTAACTACCAAAAGAAAAGTAGTGAAGCTCAAGACATAGTGCTCTTTTTATCTACTATTTTCTTCCAATAATCAGAAACGGCACAAACAACATTTTCCTCAGTTTCTCAAACTATTTTATCAAACTATATATAACCGATCATTAAACAAACAAAAGGAGAAAATTTTATATCTTATATTTCTTGAATTTGTATAAAACGTAACATATCTATTTTCAAAGTATACTAAAATGCATCTCGTGTGGTGATACGTAATGATTAAGGCCAAAACCACCAGCTTTGCTCGTCAAGAGAAACACAAGCTCATCCTGCAGTATTTGGAATAACTAAGTAGCTCGCTCTGCCTTTTCTCCTCTCAGTGGAGTAAACAATTTGATTTCAATGATAATAAAAACTAAGAGTAATAATACCTTAGAGGGATCATGGAAGCCGTCAACTAGCTTTTGTCTTTTACTAATTCATATGGCCCCATCAAGCTGTAAGTGTGGATATCTTCTTTCTCGACACAATTGGGCAAAGAGGTCTGACAAGAAAAGTCATTTCATATTATGAGAAAACAAGACTCCAGTAAGATAGTTCTGAATAAATGTTCAATGAAATGTTTATGTTGCAAATTTAGTGAATGATTAACAAACTCATTCTTTTCTTAGCTTCAATAAATCTTGAAAAGATAAAAAAAGTTTTCATTTCATCCAAGGATTTAATTATTTATTTATTTAATATTTCACTTATTGATTAGGTTCTCCGAGGAAAAATTTCTCCAACGGTACAAATAAAAAATTGTAGTGCCAGCAATTAGACACTTCTACATCTACAGGCAGCTTCTATTCCCAACACGGGGATTATAAAAGGACAACTAAGACTTAGCTACATTAACCAACTTTCAAAAAAACAATAAGTTCAGCACAATAGCCTTCTGGTTAGTGGTGTATCTTCAGCAGCATACCAATCTTACAGAAGCAGAAGATTGTTATGCTAATAAAATCTATCATCAACAGATTTACTTTTTGTAACAACATTAATTACCAATGATCATCATGGAACTACCTGAGTATAGTTTGAGACAAGAACAATCCTATCATCAGTTCTTTGGTGTAAATGAGATAATAATCAAGCCAAAACATGCATTTTACCAGAAAGCTCAACCTGTGCTCCATTGCCACCACTAAAGGCCAAGCACTTCTAACAAAACACTAAAAAGCCTCTCTGTAGATAACAGTAAAAATGAAAAAAGACCGGAACTTTCATGCAACAATTCCACTGAATAGCATCACTTTTCCAGGATCATGTAGACATACTAACAAAGCAAAATTCCCAATTGAAAAACCCCAATGATAGATTCCGAATTAAATAAAATAATTTCAATTTATTCCATACGACAAAGCACCACAGAAATCCCAAAACAAATGGAAAATACTGACGGCATCCAAAGAGGAAAGAAGGTAACCACTCGTCGGAGTCTCACCGGACCTCCGCCGGTGATGTCTCGATGTTGCTTCCATGAAGATCTGAATCCCAGCATTCCATTTTCGGTAACCACGCGCCCAACAGCCACGTTGTGTGGTCGAAATCCGACAAAAATCAAAACAGCTTCCCTTCTCCGATCTTCATACTGCCGGTGATCAGGAGAGAGCGAGAGGTGGCGAGATGGATGCCTCATCGCGGGGAACTCACCTATGTTGTTCTCTTGATCGGTGGCCACCGTACGATGCCAGAACGATGGGAGATAACTTTTGGTTAGGGAAGGAAATCAGACAGATCAAAGGCTGTGAGGGTGGCGTGGCTGATCGACGGTCGGAGAGAAGGGATGCAACGTCATCGCCGGTGGTCTGCATCGATGGTCGGCGACGAGACTCACTCCCTTCCTTCCTCTTCATTTCCCGATCGTCCTCGCTCCGCTGTCTCCCTCTTCCTTCTTTTTTCCACACAATACTTGGGTCCCTTTTAGCCACACAATATTTAGGTCCCGAAATATTTCTAGGGACTTCCCTTTTTTTTTAACTTTCTTTATTTTCTTAATTTCTTATTATTAGAGTATATTTTAATTTAAATTATTTATTACTATATTTTATTTTAATAACAATATTAATTTCAAGAATAAAGTTGATTTCTTACTTTTATTACTAACAAAATTTTAAATTTCCAATTTAATTATCGATTTTAACATTTCGGGCCGTTATAGTACCCGTAAGATCTGTAGTAACAAATGACTTAAAAATCCAATTATTTTCACAGATCTGCTAAACTAAAAAAATCCGATTTCAAATCTCTAACGGCTAAACCAATTTTAAGGGATTTGGCTAGCAGCTAAACCAATTTTAAGAAGAATATGGTAGTGATTGCGGTTCGTCTATGAAGGAGTGGTAGCTAAGGGGACTGAAGGACATTGGATGACGCTGGAGGAGGTTGGATTCTGGAACCAGCAACCGCTCTCCCCCACAACCCTGACCCGATTTGTTCCTTCTCTCCCCAATCCACAATAATAATAAAAAATTTAAGTTAAAAATAAAATTAAATTTGATTTTATAATAAAAATTATTGTAGATTAATATTAAATTTGATCTAAAATATTTAGGGTAACATGAATTCATTTATATATTGATCTGTTTAAATTTAAATAATAAAAAATACAAATCATATGGATCGAACTTATCACATCAAAATATAACAAATTTTTATTTAAATAATCATAAAATATTTTGTATATATAATAAAAAATAGGAGTATAACTAAAATATATTAATTATTTTACATAAAAAATTATATATAATTAAAATGAAAAAATTTATAGTCTAGGCTTTATTTGGAAAAAATGATATTTTATAAAAAAAATAAAAAAAATAAACATTTATTTAAATATAATAAAACTTATAGCGACAGATTACCGACGGAAATGACTGTCGCAACATTCATGTTTCCATTCCCCCATATTCCGTCGCCATTTCGTCGGTAAATAATGTGCCCAAATATGCTGCCATTATTTACCGACGGAATTTCCGTCGGTACATAACGAAAATAATTGATATCGTTACCGACAAAATTGCTTCGTCGCTACAAAATGACGCCACCATTTCCCGCTAAATTTACCGACCGTTTTCCATTTAAGTCGCAACAAACATCACCATTTTGCAATTTTTTATTTTTACCGACGCTTTGTGATTGCGTAGCTAATCCGTCGGTAATATCATTATTTTAGCGACAGATTTTGTGTCCGTCGGTAAATTCTATCGGTAAAATCAATTTTTTTTGTAGCGAGTCCAATATCTCGCTAGCTCATACTACTTTACCAATAAAGGGTATTTTAGTCATTTTTCCTAATAAACAAAATTTATATGTATTAAATGATTCATAATTAAATAATCCTAAATCATCTAACTCGTGTAATTTGGCCATACATTTTTCATTATATGGCCTAAACGACAATGCCATAAATATGAGGTGTTTAGATTATATTGTTTCATTCTCTTGGTACCCATATTATGCATATTTAGATCAAGAACAAATATACCATTCTCAATTATAGCATTAGCATAAAATATATTATTTTTAAAAATGGAACAACTTTTGTCCTTATTAAAAGAAATATCATAATCGTTTAATAAGCAACTAAAAGAAATAATACTTCTGGATAATGTTGGAACATAATAACAATTATTTAACTCTAATTTCAATCCACTTGGAAGAGGCAAATGATAAGTCTTCATAACTTGTGTAGAGATGTTTTATCCAGTACCTGACTGTAGACATATATCTGGCTTTCTAACTCTTTTACTGCTTTTAAGCTCCCTATAGATCATTACATAAATGATATCCACACCTGGTATCTAATACCCAAGATTGTCTAAAAGTAATAGAATAAGTATTAATTTCAAATGTATGAATACTTGAAGTAGAAGCATTACCTTGCTTCTTCTTTTTGGAGAATCTAGATAGCCCTTGCAGTTACGCTTTTAGTGGCCATCTTTCCTATAGTGAAAGTAAGTCCCCTTGGGATTCTCCTTTTTGGTAGCCTTTTTCTTGGAAATCCCACCATGTTTGGGCTGTGGCTTGGTCGCCTTCTTTTTATAGCTTTTTACCTTTAGCAGAAGTGACAAACATAACGCCCTTTGGATCATTCTTAAAGGATCAATTAGCTATTTTGAGCATATTGATTAGCTCAAAAATGGTTACTTGGATCCTGTTCATGTTAAAGTTGAGCACAAAAGATGAAAAACTTAAAGCCAAGAAGTACAAGATCAAGTCTATGTATAGATCATTATCCATAACACATAGACAAGCCTAACTAAAAGCTCAATGTACCCATACATCTTTAATACATGAGTAGCAGCAGAAGTGCCCTTTACCATTTTGTAGCTAAAGAGAGCTTGAGCAATCTTATATTGCTCAGTCATAGCTTGAGAAGTATAAAGCTCCTCTAGATACAAAATGATGGTTTTAGCATCCATCATATCATATTGCTTTTGAAACTCTGAGAACATAGCACCCAGCATCACACATGCGCCTGCCTCACTATCCCCCATGTATTTTAAATTAATGCCCTTGACCTCATTAGTGGCATCATCTTATGAAAGTAATGGTGGATCATTATCTAAGACATAATGGATCCTTTTGGCCCTAAGAACAATTCTCACTTGCCTGATCTAGTCAGAATAATTGTTGCCAACCAGCTTATTATCTAAGATTGAACATAGGTTTATGTTCGATGAGCTCATAATAATGACCTAGATGTAAAGAAAGAAAATGTATTAGAGTATGTTTATGTATATGCATGCATTAATTAGGTCCTTAATTAATCCATTTACTCCTACTATTTTATTGCGAATCAATAGCCCTCATTATATGACCTAGTGGGCCAATATCCAATCCTTAATATGAAATTTGACCTTGACTGTAGTTAACAAATCAAACATCATACCCTTAAAAGGTAGGTATCTATATGCCAATTATATCTCTACACAACTATTAAATCACTAGATTATCAACTTTTATTAGTGCATATCATATATGCATTTTTCAATCCTATCTCTAAAACTATTAGCCTTAACTGTGGTCAACAAGCTAATGAGCTAGCTAAGATGACCTATTTAATTGGATTCGAGTATATTCGATATAATATAGGCTTGATTGCTGTCAACAACTCATACTATAAAGAGCTTTAGTTCTCCTTTAATTAATGAAAGGCTTATATACCTTTGGATTTCATTAATTAAGTCTCATCATACAATGTTGGCATACATTAGTATACATCCCATATTTATTGCATAAATATAAGTATCCAAATATGGCATAGTTATGGACTTTACTACATTGATCTCCCTAAGCCAAGAGGGAGTTCAAAAGGTGAAACCTGGGTAATATGTATGATTCAAACAAATATCGATAGATATATTATCTTTGATCTTGTTGAATCACCATCCAGCCCATCTTGCTTTTTTCTTATGGTTTTCTTTTCTATTTTAATTCTAATCTAAATAATCTAATTATTTATGACAATTTAAAAATAAAATACAAACCATAAACAAGTGGTCGGGACATGAAAGTCCTTATTGGGCCTAAATATGCAATATGCTTAATCACATTGGGTCTTATCCATAACTATCCATCATGAAAATAATACACCCTTATATGCAATTCTAATACATAAAATAGATCCTAACAATGGAATATTAACTACATTTCAACTCTTGAAACTTACTTTTGAGTTATTGTAATAGTGTGATCAAATTAGGAAACTATCCAAATTAGAAAACTTTTTTCCAGTTTGGAAACTTTTTACATGCATGTGTTATTGTCTTAATTATCAATCCAATTGATTATTAATTGATAATTTTATTAATCACTCATATTAAATAATTAAAGAATCAATTTTGGGTTTAAAACCATGGGTGGGCTGAAACCTACACATTTTTGTGTGTTTTAGGCCATTTAGGCTTTAGGAATGGGCCAAACGTGTATTAAGCCCACTCCAGCCCATAAAACCCATTAATAAACTTAATTGGAGTCTGTTATTTTAATTTAAATTATCTCTTTGGCCCTATGAAATCATTTACTAATTTAAACCAAGTCCACAGACTCAATTAAGCCCATTAAATGGCTATAATTAATAAAATTCAATCCAGTTGAATTAAGGTTTATTATAATTGATCCAATTAATTAATAACACATAAATATATCAGATATATCAATTTTATAAGATCAAATGTTATTTTGATCATGAACACACTAAGAACACGTAAAAGAACACTAATTTATCAAACTTTTCCATTAAACTAGTTTTCATGCAAAACATATTCGAATTCAATTTTTTTTTTCTTTTATTTAATCACACACATATAGAAATCAATATTTCTCATTCATGAATATCAAATTACAATATTTTAAAATTCATGAAATAAAAAACTCAAAAATAGAAAAGTATTCTGTAGAAATATAAAATTGTAGATTCAGGGCAAAATCGAGCTCTAATACCATATTGGAATTCTAACTGGTTACATGCATCTCATACGTATGTAGAATATAAAATTTTTAACTAGTTATAAAGATCTTGCCATGAATATATATATATATATATAAGAATTAAGAAAAATCACCTATGAGGGTTGTTGAATAGTTGACTTTCCTTCGCATCGGGTGCGCAAACTACAGCGTCCAAATTATAACACCTCCATTTGTGATCTACATAATAGAGGGATAAAATTCCCTAGAAGCTAGTAAGAGAATATGGCTAAGGAAGATGAAAAGATGAAAAATAAGACTTAATTATCTAATCCTATTTATGTTAGGCTTTTATACTTACATTAAAAGCACACTTCTAATGGGATTAAGATACCAAAAACTCTGGAGAAATACCAAGTGGGCTGCTGAAATTTAATTAATCAATTTGGGTCTAATTGAAATTCAATCTAGATCCTTTCTTAAAGGACCTTTATGCAGAAGCCCACAAAATGGGCCTTTTTGCACAAACTTGGATTTAATTATCCAAATTAACTTCAAATCCAACCAAATTAAATATGTGAGCTTCATAACACTTATGAAATATATTTAATTTATTTTAATCCAAAAACTAGGCCTCTAAGGCTTTCTATTCGGGTTCCGCGTAGAAGCCCCCTTTAAAGGGCTTTTGTGCAGAAACTAATTTTTCTTGGGAAATAGTTCTTTCTCTAATGGATACATTAATATTATTTTAGCCCTATAACATTTATAGTTCAGTAGTATTTAATTTTGAAATATAATGTTTCAATTAGGTCCTTTATTGCATAATATTTCTAAAAAACTCCGGGAGCTTTTCTTCATATGTATAATCAATTAAACTCTTTAATTAATTATTTTCTCCTATAATAGTATCAAATATTATTATCCTTATCATTTTATCCCTTACTCTATAAGCGTGTGACCTATTGGCTTCTTGTCCATATTGGCAGTATAATTTGCAGCTAAGAGTTCTAGTCGAACTGGGACTCTTCACCAAGAGTCTTAGTTAAATCATAAATCTTATTATTTAAATTTTTTAAACCATTTTATCAATCCCAAATTGATATTAATGATAAATTATTATACAAGTCATGAGAGGCCTCTAGCTAAGCATCATGACCACCCAAATATCAGAAAAGTCAAGTGATTTTGACTATACCCTTTCATAGAATAGTTACAGTGCAATTACTTCTTTCACCACACTTATCTCATTTAGGTTCTGAGTGTGGATTTGTGTCAACTCATATAAACCTAAATATGTACGTTCTATTAATTTAACCATTATTTTCAAAATGTCCCTTATGGATCACTATCCACCTTGGCATCCTACTCTGGCTAGAGATTTTTTGAACAAGAAAATTATAAAATCATACAAGATAACTTTCTGTGATAAATCTAGAATGGTGAATCCTTTATTGATTACTCAACTACCTTCAAATAGGCCATGGCATATCCAACCTCTTAACTATGTTCACCCTTGGTTGGAGGTAAGCAATTATGGAGTCAAAGTATACCACTCACTACTTAAGATAACTTTAGTGATCTCAAGTCTGAGGATATTTACACCACTGCTATGAAAAGATTCCTCATTGATATATATTTAATATCTATGTGAAGATTCTCTTGACAGGTCTCTCCAATGAACTTGTTCTTCTAACAAGCATCCAAATGTTAGCTTTGATCATATACCATGATCACAATTATGAGAACCACTGCTTAAACCTTTCAAGAAGCATAACATGTTTAGTCTATCTGTATTAATAACGTCATGTCTTGTTAATACTACGACTAGAGATATTTATGTATTAACACATTTACATGTAATAGACATCTTACGTTAGGAATTCTTTCATGATTGTCTTTGCATTGTATTTATAATACCAAGGACTTTATTTATTAATTTAAGATTAAACAAACACATGTAATTAAATTAGCATTAATAAATGAATGTTTCCTTCTTATATATAAAATGAGTTCCTATACATGAAATACAACCCTATCTAAATGCACTTTAGGGCATACTCTCTAACACCATTAACTATTTTTTATCGGAAAACTTTTTGCAATTTTCTCTTAAATATTTCCACAATCCTAAAGTTTCTAACTCACTCTTCCCTTGATCATTTTTACAACACCGCTTACATGTAGCCCTCCCCGTTTTATTACTTTTAGCATCAAACAATTTATCAAAATGCTCCCAAACTTCGTACCTACTTTTTTATTTATAGGTAGATCAGAAGAAGTAGCATTACCTACTAAATTTAGAGTTGTATAAGACTCGATTGGTGGGACAGTGGGTGGGAGACCCATAAGTTCATCATTCGAAGCCACTTTCTAATTTGAATTTTTCCTTTTATTCAATGAAGAAGAGTTGATGCAATTAGAAGTTTTCTTCATTTTTTATAAGCCAATTCAAAGAACACCAAATCTAAAAAAGAACAAGAAATTTGAAGTGGCGAGAGGAGGATGGCAGTGGTGAGAGCCAGAGACAGCTTGCGAGCTCAAATTTGTAGGTCAGGGGCGGTGGCAAGAGGTGGAGCAAGGGGTAGCATAGTGAAGGCAGAGAAGAGACAAAAGGGGGAAAGATTGAAGGAGAGAAACCCAAACCTAAACCTAAAATTCTCTATTACCTCAAATAATTTTATTTTTAATATTTTAAAAATTATTAGTTACTTAAATTCTATTTTTAACTCCCTTCAAAAACCCAAAATAAAAAAAATATTCCCTCTTAAAAAATGTTATTTTTAATTTTTAATTCTCTTTAAAAATATTTTCTCCAATATATAAATAATAGTTGAGTTACACTGAAAATAAATAAAATTAATTGGTAAAATGATTATACACTTCTATAATTATAAAGTTATAAATAATATTTATATATAAATTATTAGTATTATATATAATAATTATAAAGTTAAATTTATATAGTACATATAGAATATAAATTATAAATAATATTTATATATAAATTATTAGTATTATATATAATAATTAATAAATATCAGTTCTTTCGATACAATTCGATACAATTTAATATTGTTTTTGGTTCGATTCTAGACAAAATATTAAGATATGTTCTAAATAAAATCAGCAGTATAATTCAGTTCCATTTTAGATAAAAAAAAGTCAACGGTATAGTTCGATTCTAAATTTTTTTTTTCGGTATTTTGGTACGGTAAAAAAAAAAGATCTATGTACATCTCTAGTGATAATAATGATGATAAAATAATTAAATTATTGATAAAAAAAATTAAATTCTAAAAATTTCATTTTAAAAATTTTTAATTTTTATTTTTAGTATAAAAATTATTTTTTAAAATTTTTACAGAAATCAAAACAGAAATAAATTTATTGTACATATTTCAATATTATTTAGTATAAGAATAAATCAAAAATAAAATTCAATCCGAAAAGCATCCTAAAATTCCGATTTTCCGCTTGCCCTTGCTCCTAGTACTAGGAGAGAGTAGTAATCCGGTATTGGGAGCAGCCCATATTTTGATATTTAGAATGCAGAGCATGACCGCCGACTCCATGAGAGGCGTTGATTGGTTTAGGTTAAAGTACTCCCAAAAAGACCCACTTGGGTGTTTGGTGAAAAGAAGCTGCCTCCATGCCCCAATACACATTTCTCGCCTAGAATGAGAAAATCACGTATGCAATAATTAATGTCCAACTGGATGCAGCTATGCCCACCAAATATCTTCCTAAGCTCTTTGCAGGTTCCCTTCGTTACAGGAAAGATTCAAATTTATATATGTGCAGTAATAATAATAAAAATAAAATAATTAAATTATTGATAAAAAATAAAATCCTAAAAATTACATTTTGAAAATTTTTAATTTTCATTTTTTTATATAAAAATTAATTTTTTAAATTTTTTCTCAAATTAAAATAGAAATAAATTTGTCCAACATATTTTGATTTTATTTATAAAAAAAATCAAAAACCAAAAATAAAATTCAGTTTCGAAAATCATCAATGTTATTAAAACCGGACCGAATAGAGAACCGATAAGACTGAAAATTCGTGGTTCGACCGGGTTCAACCGAGTTTTTTCTATTTTTAAAATATTATAATTATTATAATTTTTTGAATACTATTGTATAAAAGTTAAAAAAATATTCATCAAATTTTAAATATATATCACAAATATTTTAATAATAAGTTACGAAAATAATTTTAATTTTATTATTACAAGTGATTAATTATGGATTATTGAATATCATATGCTAGAAACATAAAAATACAATAATATCATGAAAATAATTTCATGTTTAGATGGAGTACTAATAAAGTGAACACAGAAAATATTAACCTTGCATATATGAGTATAATTATATTTAATTACAATAAATTCAAATAGATAATAAATATATTAAATTATTAAGTGACATTTTTAAAATTTAAAATACTAATTTTTCAATAAATAAATAATAAAATTTTAATAAATATATATGTGTGTGTATGTATGTATGTATGTATATTTTAAATTTCCATTATTTATTTATTTGAAAAAAATTAGTATTTTAAATTCTAAAGATATTATTTAATAATTTAATATACTATTATAATTATCCAAATAGATAATAAGTATATTAAATTATTAAGTGACATATTTAGAATTTAAAATATTAATTTTTTCAAATAAATAAATAATAAAAATTTAATATATATATTTGATTACAATGAATCAAAAATATAATAAATATATTAAATTATTAAGTGATATAATATATATATATATATATATATATATATATATATATATATATTTGATTATAATGAATCAAAAATATAATAAATATATTAAATTATTAAGTGATATACTTAAAATTTAAAATACTAAGTTTTTCAAATAAATAAATAAATAAATAAATATATATATATATATATATATATATATATGTGTGTGTGTGTGTGTGTGTGTGTGTGTGTGTGTGGGTAGGTGAAAAAATTCAAAAAAAAATTGATTTTTTACATTTTTAGCAAAAAATCCGGTTTTGTCTGGTTCACCGGTTTTCCGGTTCTACCAGGTTCAATCCGGTTTTCAGTAGTCAAACCAACCGGCTGGCCTGCCGGTTCGCAATTAAACCGGTTCAACCGGCCGGTCCGGTCCGGTTTTAATAACATTGAAAATCATCCTAAAATTTCGATTTTCCGCTTGCCCTTTCTCTAGTAACAGGAGAGAGTAGAAATAGCAGAGCATGACCGCCGACTCCATGAAAGGCGGTGATTGGTTAAGGTTAAACAACTCCCAGAGGCCAAAAGGATCCACTTGCGTGTTTGGTGAAAAGAAGCTGCCTCCATGCCCCAATGCATACTTCTCACCTAGAATGAGAAAACCGCGTCTGCAATAATTACAATATGTTTGATTACCTATAGTTTTTGATAATATTCATCCAACTCTTTATCCAACTGGAGTCAAGTTTCAAAATAAAATAAAATAATTTTCCAACTGGATGCAGCTATGCCCGCCAAATATCTTTCTAAGCTCTTTACAGTTTCCCTTCTAATTAATTAACCGCGTGCCAGAAATGCCACTATAAAACACAACAGAGCTGCCTCTTTCCATCATCTCGCTTTGAAATAATTTCTTTTTCCATACAAAAGAGTACAAGCAAATGGCTTCTTTTATTGGTTCCTCAAGACGTTCAGTTCTCTTATTCTTAGCAATTGGCTCCTTGATGGTTGCTTCTGCTAGCAATTTCTACAACGATTTTGATATCACTTGGGGAGATGGCAGAGGTAAGATTCTCAACAATGGGGAGCTGCTCACTCTGAATCTTGACAAAGCATCAGGTTCAGGATTTCAAACCAAGAATGAGTTTTTATTTGGTAAGATTGATATGCAGCTCAAGCTGGTTCCTGGCAACTCCGCCGGCACTGTTACTGCCTATTATGTGAGTCCTTCCTCTTTCTATTTTCTTTATTTGCCTTTGAAGTTTTTGGTTCTTTTTACTGATAATATATAAAATATTATGAATTTTCAGTTATCATCAAAAGGGGCAGCATGGGATGAGATAGACTTTGAATTCTTGGGGAATTTGAGTGGAGAGCCTTACATTGTTCACACTAATGTATTCGGTCAAGGCAAAGGCAACAGAGAGCAACAATTCTATCTCTGGTTTGATCCCACTAGAATTTCTGTAGATGTGGTCGTGAAATCATTGATCAAATTTGTTAATCAATTTTAGGATAGGTTTAAAAACTTTTTGAAGGTTATTATTACAATGTAATCTTTGTTTTCAGCACAAATAAACTTGGTTTTACCCCATAATTTTTAGGATGTGCTAAGCTAGTTACCTCAATTGCGTATATATTATTTTGGATATGTTCCTTCTATATCAGGATATTTTGTATATCTTTTATTTCTGCTATACATGCATGCATATATTATTTTGGATATGTTCCTTCTATATATGCATGCATATGATTGCCAAATTTTACCAGCACATTTTTTTTATCATTAAACTAAACTTACAACTTCATATTTTTGCAGGCATTCAAGAAGGCCATAAGCACGAGATTAGGGGATTGCTCTGTCATTACTTCAGTTTACTTGTATATTGTAGTTCTTAGTTATAAGACCAATAGAATTATTTACTTGCATATTGTAGTTCTTTTTTCCATAGTTTCTTTCTATGGTTTTATGCAGACAACTAGTGGATTGCTCTGTCATTACTTCAGTTTTATGTTTCAATGCTCTTTTTTTGTTATTAGTAGCAATGTTATACATTTGTAAATAACAATTTATTCATTAATATATATATTTTTATATTAAATATTGAGTAAATATAAATTGATTAGTTTTTAGTTTATTGTTTAAATAATGAAATTTTCATATTAAATTAATAAAAATAAGTTTATATCAATATTTAGCGAAGATAAATCTCATGATAAAATTTCATGTTTGTAACAAAAGTCATCCTAGTTGAATTTAGCAAGGATATCAATCCTCGCTAATTTTTGCGAGGACTTTGCAAGGATTTAGTCCTCGCAAACGATAGTCCTCCCAAAATTAGGTCCTAGCAAAAATTAGTCATCGCTAAATTCAGCTAGGATGACTTTTGTTACAAAATTTTTATCCTCGTTAAACTGATTTAGCGACGAAAAATCATCATTTAGAGAGGACTTTTGTCCTCGCTATTTTACATTTTTTTTGTAGTGAAAAGAATAACAAATTTGCAATAGCGAGAGGCGGATGGCAGTGGCAAGAGGCAGAGACCATTTGCAAGCTTAAATTTGCAGGTTAGGGGCGGTTGCAAGAGGTGGAGCAAGGGGTAGCATGGTGAAGGCGGAGAAGTGGCAGAAGAGGCAAAGATTGAAGGAGAGAAACCTAAACCTAATATTCTCTATTACCTCAAATAATTTTATTTTTAATATTTTAAAACTTATTAATTACTTAAATTATATTTTTAACTCCCTTCAAAAATCCAAAATAAAAAATACTCCCTCTTAAAAAAATGTTATTTTTAATTTTTAATTCTTTCTAAAAATATTTTCTCCAATATATAAATAATAGTTGAGTTACACTAAGCATAAATGAAATTAATTGGTAAAATGATTATACACTCATATAATACATTAATTGGTAATATTTCATTATATATAATGACTATATTTAGTTACATTATTAATTTAGATATTCATATAGGTATTGTGCTAAAAATAGATAAGTATTAGCTAAGTGATACTAAAAGTAAATAAAATTAATTGGTAAGATAATTATATACTCATATAATTACATTAATTGATAAAATTTTATTATATAATAATTATATATAATTACACTATTAATTTACATATTCGATCACTCATATAGCTATAATGCCAAAATATATGAGTATTGCTGGTTGAGTAATTCTAAAAGTAAATAAAATTATTGATAAGATTATTATATACTCATGTATATTTATTTTAATTGATAAAATTTCATTATAAATAATAATTGTATATAACTATATTTTTAATTTACATACTCATATTGTTATTGTGTAAAAAATAGATAAGCACTAGTTGAGTGATATTAAAAATAAATAAAATTAATTGTTAAAATATTTATGTAATAAATTGTTTAACTTATATATCTATATAGATATTTATGAAAAAAATAAAAGAAAAATTAAGTAGTAGTTGAGTTATGAGTGATATTAAAGATAAATTAAATAAAACACAAATTATTTTAGTTACATATTCATATTCATATAGATATAATAACTATTATAATAATTAAATTTCTATTATTAATGATTAAAATATTTAGTTTAATTTATTATCTAATTATTATCTTAATTTCGTGCATTAAAATATATAATATCAGTAATTATAAAGTTAAATTTATATAGTACATATAGAATAGAAATTATAAATAATATTTATATATAAATTATTAATATTATATATAATAATTAATAAATATCAGTTCTTTCAGTACAATTCGATACAGTTTAATATGGTTTTCAATCTAATTATAAATAAAATATTCAGATCCGTTCCAAATAAATTCAACGATATAATTTAGTTCAGTTTTAATCAAAAAGTCAACCGCATAATTTGGTTCTAAATTTTTTTTGTACACCGGTTCGGTACAAGAAAATTCAGATTTGTGTATATCTCTAGTGGTGATAATGAAAATTAAGTAATTAACTTGTTGACAAAAAATAAAATCCTAAAAATTATATTTTAAAGATTTTAATTTTTATTTTTAGTATAAAAATTATTTTTTAAAATTTTTGCAGAAATAAAAGCAAAAATAAATTTACTGAACGTATTTTAATATTATTTATAAGAAAAAACCAAAAATAAAATTCAATCCGGAAAGCATCCTAAAATTCCGATTTTCCGCTTGACCTTGCACCTAGGAATGGGAGAGAGTAGTAATCCGGTATTGGTAGCAGCCCATATTTTGATATTTGGAATGCAGAGCATGACCGCCGACTCCATGAGAGGCGGTGGTTGGTTTAGGTTAAACTACTCCCAAAAAGACCCACTTGGGTGTTTGGTGAAAAGAAGCTGCCTCCATGCCCCAATACATATTTCTCATCTAGAATGAGAAAACCGCGTCTGCAATAATTAATGTCCAACTGGATGCAGCTATGCCCGCCAAATATCTTTCTAAGCTCTTTTCTGTTTCCCTTCTAATTAATTAACCGCGTACCAGAAATGCCACTATAAAACCCCCACAGAGCTGACTCTTTCCATCATCTCGCTTTGAAATAATTTCTTTTTCCATACAAAAGAGTACAAGCAAATGGCTTCTTTTATTGGTTCCTCAAGACGTTCAGTTCTCTTATTCTTAGCAATTGGCTCCTTGATGGTTGCTTCTGCTAGCAATTTCTACAACGATTTTGATATCACTTGGGGAGATGGCAGAGGTAAGATTCTCAACAATGGGGAGCTGCTCACTCTGAATCTTGACAAAGCATCAGGTTCAGGATTTCAATCCAAGAATGAGTTTTTATTTGGTAAGATTGATATGCAGCTCAAGCTGGTTCCTGGCAACTCCGCCGGCACTGTTACTGCCTATTATGTGAGTCCTTCCTCTTTCTATTTTCTTTATTTGCCTTTGAAGTTTTTGGTTCTTTTTACTGATAATATATAAAATATTATGAATTTTCAGTTATCATCAAAAGGGGCAGCATGGGATGAGATAGACTTTGAATTCTTGGGGAATTTGAGTGGAGAGCCTTACATTGTTCACACTAATGTATTCGGTCAAGGCAAAGGCAACAGAGAGCAACAATTCTATCTCTGGTTTGATCCCACTGCTGATTTCCACACTTACTCTATCCTTTGGAATCCACAGACAATCATGTGAGCGCCCTTTAATTTCTTGATTCTTTTCAAAACTCATAATGTTCTAGTTATATTTGCAAAATGATTGAAATTCTTGTTCTTGCAATTACCGTATGATCAGATTCTCAGTGGACGGGACTCCAATCAGAGAATTCAAGAACATGGAAAACAAGGGAGTTCCATTCCCAAAGAATCAGCCAATGAGAATATACTCAAGCCTATGGAATGCAGATGATTGGGCAACGAGAGGTGGATTAGTTAAGACAGATTGGACTCAAGCTCCATTCACTGCTTCCTATAGAAACTTCAATGCTGCAAATGCTTGCGTTGTATCTAATGGAGCATCATCTTGCGGTTCAAATTCTCCATCTTCTAAATCGAACGGCAATTCTTGGCTTTTTGAAGAACTTGATTCTACAAGTCGACAAAAGCTCCAATGGGTACAGAAGAACTATATGATATACAATTACTGCACTGATGTCAAGAGATTTCCACAAGGCTTGCCTGCAGAATGCACAAATTAGCCTAATTCTATTTGTATTTACTCTTTTTTTTTTTTTCTTTTGTCAACCTTTTTGGATAGACTTCTTTTACTAGTCACACTATTCTTTATTCTTTTTTGTTGCATTCCTTGTAATTTGTGATCGGTGTAATTTGTATTTCTTATAAATACTTTTATCATTAAATATTTATATTATGTATATTGTGGAGAAAAAAAAATCTACTTTTGGCAATTTCTAGTCAAACCTACCTTTAAAACTCCCTTAACATTTATTTGTTTGTGTTGATCTACACGAAAACAAATTAGTCGGTCTAACTTTCACCCGTTTGAATTCATCTTACGAAATACTTGGGCTCCATGATACCGTCGTTGATAATTGATAACTAATACCGGTAATCTATTGTTGATTAATATTTAATTATGTAATAAAATTTATATAGTTATTACTATTTGTTTGTATAACTATCAAGTTGGATACATTTTTTAATTTAAAAATATATTTTTATTATATTACTAAATAAAATGAATAATAGTATAATATAAAAATTTATAAATTATTTAAACAATCAGTGTAGAAAAAATATATTAATCAATAAATATAAATTTTCATAAATGCATGCAATATAAATGTGTTATGAGTTTATAAAATTATTATAATAAAATATGTATTAATTTTTCATCAAACAATAGGGATAATTTTATGAATAATAATAATAATAATGATGATGATGACGACGACGATGATGATGATGTCAACCTAGCAGTCGTTATGAAAACATACCAAATTCTTCATTTATATTGGTTAATTAAGTCGATCAATCTCATATAATTTTACTTAATTTTGGATTTTGAGCGTCAGGTTCAAATGGGGATGACAAAATGGAATTATGGTTCAGCCACTTCCACAGCAACAAAAAGCTCAACTACAAAGTGGCTTTCGAGTAAGTACTTACTCAAACTAGTATAAAGTTTCAATAATCAGATATTAATTAATTAACTAATCACTAATTTTCTATTTCCTGACTACAATTCAATTTAATCTCAAATTGATGTACATGGCATTTTATGAATGAATTATATAAGTTTGGAGCATATGTTAAAGTTTGTTATGGTGGACAGAGCTCAATAAACCAGCAGAAACCACAATCTGCTGGCCTTGCTTTTAATGACATCGTTGTTTAATAAATAAAAAATGATAAAGTTTGAACAATTTAAAAGATGCATTTCTTTTTAAAAGCCTATATAAAATATATTATTTTCTTGGTTTAGATTGAAGATGCAACATACACAGATGGCAAGAAACCTATTTTAGGATTGTTTGCTGTGGCATATTACTATTCAGATGTACTACTTGGTTGAAATCTATCACTCCAAGATAATTTTTAAATAGCAACAGAATTTATTTTTGTTAATAATTAATAATAAAAATTAAATTTTATTATTAATTTTGGTAAAAATTTTTATTTTAGCAACAAAAATAAAAAATTATTATCTTTTATTGCTAAAAATAGAGGGACCTATTAGCGTCAAAATGTTATCATTAAATTAACAACGAAATTCTATTTCGATTGCTAAATTTAGCAATAAAAATAAAATTTTATTGTTAAATTCACTTTAACAATGAAAATTAAATTGCGTCACTAAATTAAGGGCATTTAAGTATTTTCCTTGGTTGTTGCCCTACGTATAAATTAGTCTCCCGCCATCTCTCTCTTAGCTAGCGTGACTTCTCTTCCGGACTTTGTTTTCTTTCCTTTCTTAGTTAACATGGTGGCTCCAAACAAGGTAATTTTTAAGCTTCTCCTATAATCTATTTAACTTCTAATTTGTTTACCTAGAATTTTTATTCTTCCAAAAAATTGTTTACCTCGTCAAGATCCACCAATTTGGTCAAAGGTGTTTGTTATTCTTTCTACTTCAGTTAATTTCATCTTTTCATAGGACAGGTTAATGCTGATTACAAGTTACAAGAACTGAAAAAAGCTTACAAGGATTTAGATTTGAAGGGGAAGGGTTACAAAAAGAAGCTTGATGACCTTTGGCCTTCGATTGATGACAACAAACCTCATCTCCAAGCCACGGAGGAAGGCTAGACGGCATGGAGAAGGTGAAATCCAGGCTTTCACTTTTAAAAAATACTTAAATTTGTTTATAAATTTATAAATCATAAACCCTAACTCCATTCTCCTCCCTTCTTTATATTTGATTTTCTTTAATAATTCTCTCTCTGGGTTTCCTAGCGATTTGCTCTTCATCGGCCACCACTTGTTCACTCTGTTCATTTTCATTACTTGCTGCTACTTGGTGGCCCACGACGCCTACGCTATACTCTCGCTTTTAGTCCTGGCTAAAAATGTTACCTCTCTGTTTTTTCTTAACACAACCATTGCACTAACTTCACAAAGGATTCTTCTCAGTTCTCTTGCTCTCTATAGCTCGTTTTTATTTTTTTCTATTTTCTTTTATGGATGGTTTTAATGCTCTAACTTGTCCTTGAATTTCGCTGTTTGATTTTTCCTTGATATTCACTGTCGAATGTTGAAGTGTTTCTCTTATTGACGATTTTTTGTACTGAATTTGCTCAAAATTCCATAGACCTTGAGAATTTGCCTATACAGACAGGCACCATTTCGCTGTTTCTTTTTTTTTTTTTTTTTCTATGTAGTCCTTTTAAGGGTTTCTGTTGTCTGCACACTGAGAGAAATGGAGAACAGAGGTCCTTCTATGGGATCGAGACATTCCGATTTCATCAACTCCTTTAAGCTCGCTATCTGCTAACTTCCTACTCCAAAGAGCTACAGGTTTTGCTATTTGAAATTTGACTAAGCTTATGACGCTATTGTTCTCTATTTTGATACATAAGCATTCGAGTATTGTGTTTAGATAGTTGACCATGTTGATGGTCGATTGTTTTTGCTAAAATGCTTTATTTGACTCCATTTTGTGTGATTTGGAATTCATCGAATAGTGCATTTTGCATTTGTTGTATGTGTTTGTGGTGGGCATGACTAGCATTTTCTAATATTTATTTTATTTTCCAGTTTTAATATGCTTTATGGATTTTATATTTATTTTTTATTTCTATTATTTGGTATAACTGTTCCTAGAATAGTGAACATTGTTCTAATATAGAGAGAGAACATAAGGTTTTTTGCGTATTTCTATGCACATTTTGTTTTACAATTGACATTTTAAGAATCTAACAGGATCCTTTTCTTTTTACCTTTTATATGTAGTTAGCTTTTTAAGACCATCAAAATTTGACCTCTTTGTAAAATTTATTATGTGTCTGCTATATGAGAAAAGAATTAGCCTAAGATTTTAATATGAAACAATTTGGCTTGAATCATTGGGTAATTAAAGCATCACAAAAGGTATTAATAAGTTGGTGAGTGGATATCGCTTGATTTGTTCTTCATTGGTGTCTTCAAACTATCATTTTCTTTACGAATTTTTGAAGCAATTGCCATTTACCGGAAAATTTCATTGAGTGAGTCCATCTCATCTACCATTGAATTTAGCTATTAAAACCTTCTGAAGCATACATTCTTAAGCCAAAATCTATTGCATCATTTTTTACTTACTATAAAGCCAGTGTTGTGATTGTCAGTTGGTCAATCAAGGTTTTTCTGTTTAGATCAGCCTTTTTGGTCTTGTTTGCTATAAAGAACGCATATAAATGTTTTACAAATTTTCACTAATTATTTTCTGTTTATGTTCGCTTATAATGGATTTTAGTGACCTTTTCATCTTTCTGTAAAATAGGAATCATCAGTCATACAATCTAACACAAATCTAGGAGTTCATGGACATGGATTATTGAATTTATTAGGTTCAGGCGATTCTATTGAAGCTCAACATCTACTTCTATCATTATTTTACAGTATCCATGTAAGTTGCTGCTAACAGAATAAGTTTTATTATATATGATGGATCAGGAGTTTTACTTAATAGTTTATTGTAGTCTTTGCTGCGTGTGTATGGGTGGTTATCTGTTGCATCTATGATGGATTAGGAGTTTTACTTAATAGTATCTACTGTATTTTTTTCTATCTGCTTGACCGGGTGGTTATCTTGATTTTCCCAATTAATAATTAAAAGCTGTAGAGTATCCAAAATGCCCTTCTTGCATGAAGAAAATAATTTTACTATTAAGTGAGTTAGGGGTACTATAAATTATATTCATTATTTGTGTGTGAATCCATTAAATTATCCATTTTCTGAAACTTTTATAAGAATACCAATCAACGTATGTAGAATGGGATAGTGCATGAATGAGTTTGGGGATGGGCATGCTGTTGAGGATCCTAAAACTAAGACTAAGGATCGCATTGAATCATTATTTTTTTCATCCTATTCCTATGTAGTTTGCAACTTAAAGGGCATTTTAAGACAATGATTAGTGCTTAACTGATCTGATCAATTTGTTGTGGTTGTTATATATTTGTGGTTATAATTGTTGTGTTTCATTTCTATCATAAAAGGTAGTTATTATCTACTAAATTATGCTCTGAGTTGATATAATCTATTTATGTTCTTAGTTATGTTGTGTATAATCCTAAATTGTGCATGATTTTGTTTAGTAGCATCTTTTTAGTTGATAAAGTTTCTCGTTAAAAATAAATCATTGAGCAGATTGCATAATCTGGTGCTATTTGTAGAAGAAATCTGCTTCTGTTTCAACTTGCTAGGTAATTCTTAATAAAATTATGTAATTATGTTTCTAATATTTGGAATTGATATGCCCTAGCTTCTATTTCAACTTGCTAGGTAATTTTCTTGTTATCAGTTTCTCTAAGGCCTTCCTTGATGGATGTTTTGTTTCTTGTATTTAAAGCATATATGGATTGTATTTCTAATCTTCAGTAATATTATTTCTTTGCTGGTTAATCCACATTAAACCATTGTGGATGTGATCTTATTTTCATAAAATAATTTCTTATTGCAGGCTCTTGAAATTGTGCTTTCAGATATTCCAAGTCTTCTGTTCTTCTCAACATACACATTGCTTGTGCTGTTTTGGGCTGAGATATATCACCAGGCAAATCTACTTTTTCTTGTTTCATGAATTTCTATAAGCTGCTATGTTGCTATAACTAACATTTGCTAATTTTTACATTATGGCCTTAGGCAAGAAGCCTTCCAATTGATAAACTCAGACCCACTTATTATATCTTCAATGGATTTGTATACCTAATACAGGTTTGAAACGATTATGTATTTCCTATTTGCTATCCTAAATTGATTGAATTCCATAACTTCTATTTATATGAATATATTGAAAGATAATATGTTAATAAAAATATTTTTTTGATTTCTTCTGTAGCAATTTCATTCTATGCTGCTTTTGGATTCTTGATATATGGTGGGAGGTAACAGTGGATATCAACCCCATAGAAAATTTGATACTTTAAAACATAATGCACATGTTCACTGAAGTTCTTTTTTGGTTTTTATGTTGTTTTTCATGCTGAGGCGATTCCCCATTGTTTTTAAAAGCATAATGCAATATCTAATTAATTAGACATTTACGTACAAGCTAGTTTTATTAATTCCATTAATTTGTACATTTTAGTTCTTCTGTTCTATATAAAAAGGGGTAAAATGCTGTCATGGTAATTGCTCACACTGGAATTTCAAGCATTAGCAAAATATGTACTTTCAGAAGCAGAAGTTGTTGATTTGGTCAAACCTGTTTTTGCATCTGCAATAAAGAGGGACATATACACTGTAAGTGTTTGTGTAGCTCCAATTTTTGTGCTGTTGAGGAAATGCAGAACCAGATGTGTCAGGACTACAAACTTCTCTTATTTTGATTCGATTTTAGGTTATTAAATCTATTGAAGGCAAGATCAAGGAGACCGATTTAATGTCCTTATACACATGATCCACATTATTGTCGAGACAAATTCTTATCTGAAATTGTGTTGTCATATTTTGTTCCTTTGAAAGTCAGCATACATATTTCATTTATGCTGTTACATTTGTATTTTGCAGGGAGATAGACTTCAAATAGTTGTCTTAAATGCTGATAGCATTTGTTAGGAGTATATGGAACTCAGGAAAGATTGATTTTTCTGAAAATCTTGCTATAAGTCGTGGAAAAAGAGTTTCATAATCCCTTGGTTGGGACTTATTAGACACTGGTGTTACAGCTGTTTTAGCATTTTCATAAGAGTTTCATAATCCCTTGGTTGGGACTTATTAGACACTGGTGTTACAGCTGTTTTAGCATTTTCATCTTGTTTAGTCACAATTTTGTATTAAGTACAATTTGAAGATACTCATTTTGTAGTTATAGATGTTCAATTACGATGCAAATTATGTTTTGGGATATATGTATTTGATATTTGAATTGGCAATATTGTGAATGAAAAAAACTTGTAATAATTTGTATTTATATATTTGTACATTATTGTTCTTATCTTAAATTTTAAGCATCGTCCACTTTTAACTTATTTTTGTTATTTTGTTATTTATTTTTTAGACTTATAAATGAAAATGTAATAGTTTGTGAAATTTGGTTATTTGTACTTGTTTAAAGGTTGTTCAGGGATAGTAAAAAAAATAATTAAAAATTGTAATAATATTTAACAATGGACTGCAACTTCATAATTTTTTTTATTGGTGATTTTCGTTGCTAAAATTAGCAATGGAAAATATTTTCATTGTTAAAAAATAGCAACCGTCAAATCTGCAATTATTCCTTCCGTTGTTAATTTTAATTAGCAACGGAAAATAAACAATTTTCCTTACTAATTGAGTATTTTTCTTTTAGTGTATCTTAAGCTTCTGTTTGTAAGGTTTTGTCCCCACTACTTATTTTTTAGGGTCTGTTTTTTGGGTGCAAATCAATCTTTTTTCAAATTTTACTTCTATCTACCCATCCATGGAGCAGAAGCAAAACAATTCAAAACATGAAAACAAGTAAAAAATGGAGGGAAGCTAACCTAGTTTGTGCTCCTCGTTCAATCGTTCCCTAAATAGATAACTTCTTCTTCTTCTTATTTGTCTTCAGCCATAGGATCATCCACTTTCTTAAACAGCTCAACCTCCATCGTGGAATCAATTTCCATTTTCACCGGTTTATTGTTCGAGACTAAGTGTTCCATATTTGGTGTGACATTAATTACAGGTTTCACTTCTTCCTCATCTTCATTTTTCTTAAGAAATGGTGCACTTTGAAATTCAGGTTTCGCTGTTAATATTGAATCTTGGGATTCTGGTTCCTTAGACAGCCTGAGCTTTTTCCTAGAAGCGTCGCCGGCAGCACCTCCATCTTCATTGTCTATGTCTTCCATGGTTTAGTTTGAAATTGAAAAATGAAAGAACATAAAAAATTGGATTATTTATACCTAGGGCAATACGGCAAAATTGAAAATAGCAACCGAATTTATTTCGGTGGCTAAAATAGCAACGGAGTAATATTTTCGTTGCTATTTTAGCAACCGAAGATGAATTTCGTTGAAAATGTAAATTAGCAACGGAATTCTATTCGGTTGCTAAATTAGCAACAGAATCTAATTTCCATTGCTAATTTGGAATTGAATTTTTCTAATTAGTAATTTAGAAACCGAATACCAACGGAATTTTTTTCCGTTGGTAAATTAGCAACGGAATTCAAATTCCATTGCTATTTTACCAATGGAAAAAAATTTCGTTGGTATTTTTGGTCCCAAAGATTTTCCACATACTCCGCAAAATACCAACGGAATTAATTTTCCGTTGCTAAAATTGCAACCGAATTTAAATTTCGTTGTTATTTTAGCAACAAAAAATTAATTTCATTGCTATTTTAGCAACGAAAAAATAATTTCGTTGATATTTTTAGACCCAAAGTTATTCCACCTCCTTGGCATCAAAAATACCAACCGAATTCAGTTTTCGTTGCAAAAATAGCAACGAAATTTAAATTCGGTTGTAATTTTAGCAACAGAAAAATTTTTCCGTTGCTTTTTTCGTTCCAAAATTTATCCACCAAACATTGGCACCTTTTTAGCAACGGTTTAAGGGTTCCGTTGCTAAATTTTAGCGCTAATAATTTCCTCCACTTTTAGCAACGAAAAATAAGCAAATATATTTTCGTTGCTAAATCTGCAATGTTTAACCAAATTTGGCAACAAAATATATTTTTTGTTTCTAAATAGCAACATAATTCATTTTTCGTTGCTAATTTAGCAATGGAATCAATTTCGTTGCTGTTTTCCGTTGCTATTTTCAGATTTTCTTGTAATGGGTAGAGGTCCATCCCAGATTGCTCATGATTTTATCCTTGGACCTAAGCCCAAAACGCGCTATACTGGGGGAAGGGAGTCACACGTTTATAAGGCAATGTTCCTCGCCTTTCATAACCGATGTGGGATTAGGACATAATGATTGTAAAAATTAGAAAGAATGAAGCAGAGAAATTTTTGGGCACTAGTTTGGAGGAATCAAAAAAGGCAAAATTTTAGCTGGAGAAGATCAAATAAGTCTTTGAGGAGATTCAATTCCCAACCAACTAGAAAGTAACTTTTGTTATGTCTTTATTACAAGAAGTGGAGTATGATTGGTGAAAGATAGTGTTGAAATAGCCTCAGTTGCTTGATCCTTTTATTTAGGATTCTTTGAGGTAGAATTTAAAAAGAGATATGTAACTGAAGCTTATAAAGAAGAAAAGTTAAGGCGATTCCTAAATTTGAAGCAAAAAGGTATGATGGTAGCTGAGTATGAGAAGAAGTTCAAAATATGTACCAGAATCTATGTTAATTAAAGCTTTTAAGTGCTAGCAATTTAAGGATGGCTTAAATGACCGTGTCAGGGAGTGATTGATTAGACCCACTTTATTACAACTGGTGAGCTACTATCAACTTGTACAAGTAGCCATTTGGGTGGAAAAAATGAATTAGCTAAAAAGAAAAGAGAACAAAGAAGAAGTTTTGCTAGAGGTGGTTCATCAACAGGGAAGAGACCTAGGGTTACACAAAGTGATCAACCAGCATAATATGTTAATCACCGTTTCTAGGGGTAAACAATAGGGAGCATTTACCACAACTAGAATGGGTAAGGAGACATCAACGGGACAAGGTGTGGGATAACTACCAGAATAAACTTATTATTTTAGGAGGCACCAGGGCACCTGTAGGATGCTAATAGGTACATGTTTTAAATGTGGTAGCACTGATCATCATATTATCATTTGACCAGTGAGACAAGAGCAGGGGTCCACCTAACAGAGCAGCAGGGGAGCTTTTAATGCACCCTCAATGGGCATAGGACATGAAAGAGATAGAGGCAGACCCAGGCAGTTTAAAGCACAATCTAGAAATGTTTCTAAAATTATTGATCGCTCTTTTTCCCCTACACCACCTGTTCGGGCATATGCCATGAAAGCTCATAAAGATGTGGATGCTTTAAAAGTTATAGTTGGTACTTTTTTTCTTATCGACACTAATGTATATTTGCTTATAGATCTGAGTTCCACTAATTCTTATATGTGTATTAGGGATTTGGGTAAAAGTATGTCTACTATAGATCAATTGAATTTTGATATATGTATAACTAGTCCCTTGGGCTATAGTGTCTGTATAAATGGAGTGTATAGAAATTGCCTTATTGTAATATAAAAGAAAGAATTTTTGGCTTATCTAATTGAGTTTACCTTCTGTGAATTTGAAGTAATATTGGGCATAAACTGGTTAACTAAACATCAAGTAATAGTGAATTATGGAGATAAGACTGTGGTATTGAACAATGTTGAGAGTAAAGAAATAATCGTGCAGGGTATTATATCTATACCCCTAGCAAATGTTATATCGGCTATGAAAGCTAGAAGTTTTCTTAAGAAGGGATGTGAGACATTCTTGGCTTTGGTACTTGATTTCAAAAGAGAGATAGTAAATCTTTAAGATATACCAGTAGTCAATGAATTCCTAAATGTGTTTCTAGAGGAGTTACTAGCTCTTCCTTCTAAGAGCGTGGTGGAGCTATCTATAGAATTCTTACTTGGAATGACTCCCATTTCTAGGGCACAGTATAGAATGGCACCATCATAACTAAAAGTCTAGTTGTAGGAACTGTTGAGTAAAGGCTTTATTAGACTTAGCATGTCACCTTGGGGTATGCCAGTGCTATTCATCAAAAAGAAAGATGGCACATTGAGGATGTGTATAGATTATATGTAGCTCAATAAGGTAACACTGAAGAATAAATATCCCTTACCTCAAATCGAAGATTTATTTGACTAGTTAAAGGGTGCCAGTATGTTTTTTAATATTGATCTACGATTGGGATATTATCAACTTCGGGTAAAAGATGTTGATATTCCGAAGACTGCTTTTAGAACTCGATATGGCCATTATGAATTTTTGTCATTCCTTTCGGCTTGACGAATGCACCAACAACTTTTATAGATCTGATTAATATGGTATTTAAACCCTATTTAGAATAGTTTTTAGTAGTATTTATTGATGATATACTGGTCTACCCCCGAAATGTAGCTAAACATGCAGAACATTTGAGAATTGTGCTAAAGACTTTGTAAAAAAAAATAGTTATATACCAAATTAAGTAAATGTAATTTCTGGCTTAAGGAAGTGTCATTCTTTGGGTATATTATATCTTCAAAAGGTATTAGGGTGGATTCTAGAAAGGTTGAGGCCATTGTTAGCTAGAAGCCACCTCAAAATGTGTAGAAAGTGAGGAGTTTCCTAGGTCTAATGGGTTATTATCGTCGATTTGTGAAAGAATTTTTAGTTATTGCCTCTCCACTCACTAGATTGCTTTGAAAAGGTGTCAAATTTGAGTGGACAAATAAATGTCAGGTAAGCTTTGCACAGTTGAAGAAGATGTTAACAAAAACTACAGTCCTTACACAGCCAACATTAGGTAAAGAGTATTATATATATAGTGATGCTTATGGAAATGGATTAGGTTTTGTGTTGATGCAGGATGGCAAGGTAATGGCCTACGCATCAAAGAAGTTAAAGCCTCATGAAAAGAATTACCCTAATCATGATTTAGAGTTAGTAACAGTGGTATTTGTTATAAAATTATGGTGTCATTATTTATATGGAGAAAGATGTAAAATCTATAAAGATCATCAAAGTCTCAAGTATCTACTTGCCCAAAAAGACCTCAAGTTAAGATAGCACAGGTGGTTGGAATTATTCAAAGATTATGATTGCATAGTTGATTACCCCTCAGGTAAAGCAAATGTGGTAGCTGATACTTTGAGTCAGAAAATGGTAGTGACCTTGATGTTACAACAATACAGATGAAAATTTGCAATAGATGGGGCATTGATTGCTCAACTAAAAGCACAACCTAACATAAGGCAAGCAATAATTGATGCTCAGAAAGGTGATGAAAAACTACTGTAAATGGCTCAATCGATATATGAAGAAGGCCCATCAAAATATTCAATAAGAGATGACGGTGGTGTGTATTACCAGAATAGATTATGTGTGTCAAATTATGTGACCTCTGCAAGTGTACTAAATCGGCAAGTAATATAGAATACTCAATTTAAAACCCACAAATATCGTACCTAAGAGATTGTAAATGCAAGCTATGAAAATCAGGTGTATGCTAAAGAATTCCCAAAATTTTGTTGTCTTTTGTGTTGTCACTATTTAAAATGCAGAAAATGAAATATAAAATGATTATAAAATTGCAATAATTTACAATAAATCAAGTAATCAAAATATTAAACTAGTTAAAGATTTATAAGTCAAAAATGTTGTTTAGGTTCACTCATCCTCCCCATGCCTAAATGTTTATCAAATTAATGAATAAATTACATAGATGAAGTCAGGATAACCCTTTCTACCCAAGCGTCCCATTTCGAAGCAAGCTATTCTAATCACAAAATGTCCCATTCCAGAGCAAGTCCTATGATTAGCCTAAGCACAGATATAACATCCTAGGTTTGGTTTGCATTCCTATTTTAAAGCCAAACAACCCAAAACCCATTCATTTTACTCCAAACTTTAGTTTTAAAATCACAAAATCTACAAATCATCAAGTCCCATTCCCGAGCGATCTCAAAATCACAGCATTCATGATAAAAGATAAGAGGTAGAAAATCTATGGCATTCAAGCATTCAAGTAAGCATCCAAATAAAATAATATGATAAAATCATACATTCAAATTTGGAAGTTTACTCAAAATAACAACCCCCCATAAACTTTCAATGAAGCAACGGTAAAATGAACTTTTCATCCATATAAAAACTAAGAAATATTTAGTATTCACATTAAGGATAAGGGATTTAAAGATCCCCCAAACAACTAATTAACTACTCACTATCCATTATAAGATAAAAAAAAACAAAAAAGCATAGAAAAAACCCAGAAATTTGTGTGAGGAAGAACTCTTAGTTGGAACCCAAGCTTCTTCAATCTTCTTCTCTAAATCTCCAATGAAAGTGAGCTTTAAATTGCAGAAACTAAATGTCTAACCTCTAAATCCGTGTTTAATCTATGTAATTTCATTTAAACCTAAAATATTTGCAAGTATATAACTTTATACTAAATGAAAGAAATGAAGAAATGAAAGAACAAATAAATAAACTTATATCTAAAAAAAAATATAGATCTGTGCCAAACAAAAAAATTTGGTATATATAGGCCCGACATGGGTCATAGTTAGTAGGTAATTTTTACTGACTGTGACATACTAAATTTCTATCTTTGGACTCAGATGGATCACAATCAGTAGGTCATTTTTGATGACCATGACAAGCTTCTTAATTTGCTTCTGAATTGAAAAATGCACAACTCATGGTCAGCACCAAAAATCTGCTGATCGTGACATATTGTCCCTTTGCATTCTAGACTGAAGTCTATATACCTCACAGTTAGTAGGTAATTGCTGTTGACCATGAGGTCTTCTCGTCTTGGTTTTGGACTAAAATTTGGCTAAGTCACGGTAAGCGCCAAATCTATGCTGACCGTGACATAATTGAAAAGGTGCATTTTGACATGAAGCACTAGGTGACGGTCAGTGTTAAAACATGCTGACCGTGAGGTACCTATAAAATCTACATTTAAGCATAGAAACCCATAAAAAATCCTCCAAACCACATAAAAGATAAGATTTACTAAGTTTGGATAGAAATTATTGAATTCAAACAAAACAAAGGAAAAGACACTTAAAATAATACTGAAATTGACTAAAAAACTATATACTTAATTGAAGTTATTAATTACCCCACACTTAGACTTTGCTTGCCCTCAAGTAAATGAATCATCCACAAACTTGAAAATTCAAACTTTGACTCAAAACAACACTTAGTAGAAGACACTCAAATGAAAAATTCGACCAAAAAAACTCAAACTAATCTATATTGAAAAATTTCTTGTAGGTGTGTGTTAGGTCAAAATAAGTTCATCGCTTTTCAAAACTAAACTACCAGTGAATTTCAATAATCGAGCAAAAAGATAAGTGTGCAAAAATTTTGCAAAATGATTTTGCTCTTGAAACTCAGAATAACCATAGGCCTCTACTTTAGCACCTGAACCTCAAAGGTCATCTCCACTAAATAACTCAGAGCAAAAACAAGATCATTAAGACTTACATTAAGGTTATAATGGAAGGTTGGGGTATTGGCTCCAAAGAGGAGATAAAGTTAGCAAAACTGGATCAGCCACACTACTAACATTACCACCTAACTTTTTGAAAATCAATAACTCTTTCCACTCTTCTGCCATTGCTATCAAAACTGAAGGATGAAACTTAAGGGACATTGATTAAATTTAAATATGCAAAAGAGGTGAGAGCTTAAATTTGTCTCTTGAACTAGCTTATAATCATTAACACTTTCTTATAAATTCTAGGTACCCCACACTTATTTTCTACAATAATGGAACTAAATAATTTTTTTTGCAAAATAACTTTATTCTACTAATTTTTTTTAAATGAACTTTCAAATAAACCAATGGGGAACAACACTCTTAATTTTCAAAATTATCAATGCCATAAGATTTTCAAAGTTCAACTCACTAAACCCAAGAATTTTAGAACTTCTCAATTTTCTTGACTAACAAGCAAATCTTAATTCCTAACTTATCATGCAATTTTTCTTTTATTACCCAACCTAGAATGGCCAATTATAAATTAGGGGATAAAAAGGCATTTAAGTTATGAGGTCAATTAACAGTGTAATCAAGAAAAAAATTTTAAGTAGTATGCCTTTAGCATACCAATTTGGCTCAAAAGGACTAATAATGGTAAAATTTATCACAAGGTAGGATAGAAATCATTTTAAGTGTGACTGCCAAAGAAAGGCTGCGTAGGTCATGCCCTAATTCTTGCCTTAGTTGAAAATTTGTTTCGAAGGGTGATGAGGAAGGTTCTAACTATTCTAACTTCCTCTACCCAATTGCTCTCACTCACTAGTTTTTTGATAATTTACACAAAAAATGGCCTAACGTGCACATGTAAACAAAAATTGAGCGGTATATGACTAATTGAAACTAAAAAGTTAGAAAAATTTCTCGCTAAGGCATACAACTACTATCTTATTTCCTCAACTCTCTAAACAACCAGTTCTCAAGCCTAAGTTCAAATTGATTCAATCAAAGCATAAATGGGGCAAACATAAACTAAATTACAATTGACAATGACAACTCAATAAACACAAACAAATTATTCAAACTTTAAAGACTAAAGACAAAGCTACTAAAATTGAGGATAAAAATAGAGAAATAAAGCAGTAACTAAATTAAAATACCAAAAATAATTGAAATTGAAATTCAATTAAATAATCCACTAAATAAACCAAAAACATCAAACTACTTAAAATATAGACTAAAACAACTTTAAAACTAAAGATAAAAGATTTATGGTTCAAAGACTTCCCAAAACTAGCACTATAGCTAGCCTTCATCTTCAACAAAATCTACACACACAAAAATCTTCAGACTTTTCATAGAATCAGTGTCAAAATGTTTTACTTTCAATATTTACAAAAATAATGTTCTGTATCTCTAAAAATGTACTCCCCTACCCTTACTTTAGAAGTTTGCTATCCTCGGAAAAATAAAAGAGGAACATAAAAAAATGAACAAAGCAAAGGACTCTATGCAATCAATCCTAGGAAGGGGATGGTGGTGGTAGAGAGGCTGTATGTGATGGGAGAACGACATCCATCTTTAAGGTCAATTTGCCTAAGGCAATCAGGATCTGGTGTTGCTCCCCTTTGAACTCCTCTTATTTAGTAGCTAAGGCATCCATCTTGGAGATCAATTCAACATACTGTACAAAAGTGAGGGTGATAACTCCCTATTTTGAAGCACGAGGGCGGTTGCTCAAGCTTCTTATCATTTTGTCAATATATTTCTCCCTATTAGTCAACCTGATTCCATGCTCTATTACAACATCCTCCACAAACACCTTCATATTCTTGAGAAGTTATTGGTCTAAATAGGCCACAACAGGAAGGGCTTTGTCTTCATTCAAGGGATGGTCTACAACCCTAACTAATATTGTCACCCAGCATTCTAAAGATATCCTTTTCATTTTGGTGGGTTGCTACTGGATTTCTTTTAATTTGTTCCACCAATGATAGGCACCATTAATACAGTACCCTCAAAGCATTACAGCCAGGAATAGAGCCTCTAAAAGGTTGACCTACCCTGCTGATTTTACATGGTTCATTGGTGACATAGAGAAAAACATGTGGAGAATTCTTAGAGAATGATCCTTTAAATGGTGGGATTTTGTTGTCCTTGATTGGTATCTCACATCTGATAGAGGATCCTTTATCTCTTCCTAGACTATATTATTGTCATAGTTAGGGAAGTCATCTAGAGCATACACTGGAAATCCCAAAGCAGTAGAGAAGTCAACAAAAGTCATGGTATAAGAGTGCCCTCTAATATAAAATCAACCTTGTCTGGTTCTTCCACTATATTTTCTCCAAATGTACACTTCCCAGTGGTCACAAAATCTCTGGTAAGGTTAGGGTACACAAGCTCCCTGCATGTAAAAAATATCTCTCAGCCTATAGCAGCAATGGGCTTATCCATATCCCCTTTAATTTCCAACTTCTCCAATAAAGATATATCTAAGTAAGCTGAAGGGATATATTCATAGTTGGACAGAATCACATATCTGCTCTTGAGATCTTATAGTACCAAGTTGGGCACCTTAGGACCCTTAGTCTTCTTCTTATTTCTTTGGACAAGAGGTTGACTTGCCTCAAATGGTGGATTAGTGGAGAGAGGCTGACTGGATAAAGGTTGGCTTGATAATGGTTGTATTAATTGAGCTTGAGTGCCATTACAGTCAATAAAACACAGCACAAATAAGTTCCTCAAATGTCAACATTAGCAAAAAATTTAGAAAAATAAGATCATGCTTTGGGAAAGAAAAGTGAAGCACAATATAGTAACACAACATGCAAAAACAAAATAGATGTGATCACAGTGCAGCAAAATTGGTTCATCCAACAAAAAGTATAAGCATTAGAATCAACAAAGTCAAGCAACAAATTTAAGATTGGCAAACACAGCTAAAGTGTGTGAGACTCAATAATCCAGAAGCACCTAGATAGGAACTAAGGAATGCACTACAGTTGCAAAAATCTTAGGCTTTTTCCAGTGTCAAAGGAGTGCCAGCAAAAGCATGTATGAAGACTCATGTAGGAAAATGCAAAATGAATGTCTCACTAGTTAGAATCTAACAATGCAATAAGGAGTCACATTGTGGATAAGCCAAGCTAAGCACAATACTTAGCACAAACCAGTAACATCTTCTGTCAACATTAGCAACCTATAGTAGCATGGACCTTTAATGATTAAGTATAATAGGTGTAAGTATGGGGATCACAAGCAATAACTCAAAAAAAGATCAGGCCCTATAAATGAATAGGATATGGGGCCATGAGGTTGTAAAACACAAAAATAACAAGATTTAGTAGGATACGTGGCACTCAACCATGATAATTGAGTTATCCTTTGGAAACTAGTAGCTCGCAAGTCAAATCTTTTCAATCAATATACCTTGAATCAATACAAGAAAAATACAGGTAGCATGTGGATGCAAAAACAAACAACTACCTTAGCAACAACGGTATCAAATATAGCTAGAAACATGTATTAGCCAAACTGAACAAATAGAGAGCACTATGGAATGATATGGTATGCACAAAGCAACAAGCTACTTGAAATTTCTAAATGCATGAGTATATTGGAAATGCTCAAAACTCACAGATTCCAGTTAAGTATCAAAGCAACATTAGGTTCAATACTCAATGGAAGTTGTCCTAACTATGAGGAATCACTCAACAAGAAAAACCTGGAAAATGTGTTGAGTGTGTGAATTGGTGTGTTCAAAAGCAAACTTGAAACAAATATCAAACAGCAAGGAAGTTTTAGCTTAGATAGATAAAAGGTGCTAGTGGGCAAGCAAGGTGAGATCCACACATGTCAATCCACATAAAACAATCCAGGTGAAATGCAAATTGTATATTGGCAAACTATAGCCTAACTATTGGTGGTTACCAAAATAGCACACAAGCAATATCACAGACAAAAATAATCCATTGCTAACAAGTGAGAGCACAGAAGGGTCTAGAATAGGAATTAAGAACTAAATGGCCAACCTTGACTTATAAGTAGTATGCATTTACAAGTAAATTATCCTATGAAATAAATCAAGCCTCAAATGTAGGCTCATAATTTAGTTGATGTGACATGCACAATTAACGAGATGAAACTGCCAAAATGTAAGGTTCACACAACTAGATGCCATCCACCAGCTAGAGAGAAAAGCAATTTTCTAAAAAGTTTTAAAAACTTTGAACATAATCTCTTGAATAAGTCAACATCATAGGGAGCAAGCAACTCAATAATCAATATTCTCTAAATCTGCTGCTAAATTAACATACATAAGAAAATGCCCAAAGTACCAATGTGCAACATACAAGCATCAATTGCCATAAAGAGTTCCAAAATACCTATTAAACACAAAGCATTCAGCAAGAGTTAAGAATGGCACAAAAGTTTCTTACACTACATGCCATAGAAATAATAATCATATGCATATGTTATTAAATTTGCTAAATCAAAGAGATCACAGTCAACAGGTTTGAGCTAATGATCATCACAAAATATGAAAGGCAATTATAGGAATCTTAAAAAGATGAACAAAAGGCACAACTATGATTTCCTAAGTTCCAAAATAATGGTCAAAAGAGAGAAAACTCTCACACAAGTAATTAATCAAACACATGGTAGGCAAGATTTTAACAAAGCCAAACTTAAGTAATAACATTATAAAGAACAATGGAGGCAGTAATGCATCAAATCATCAATAATTATAAAAAGAAGAATATAGCCCTAAGAATTCGTAAAGTGGAGATGAAGAAATAGGAAACATACTTGGAATCAAGCCTCACCATGAGAGATTTTTCAAAATTTATCATAATAGAGAGTATAAACAAGAAGACATTTAAGTGAAACAACAAAAACCCAAAAAATTTATGTATTTGAAAATTAGGGTTTGAGAAATTGTGAATATGTGTGAAGAGTGTGCAAGTAAAAAAAAAGAAAAATTTTCGGAGAATGAAAAGAAGAGAAAAATGAAAAACAAAAACTACAAAATGAAGAGAGAACAAAAATAGTAAAAAGATCGAAGAAGAAAGAAAGGGAGTAGAAGCAAAATGACAATCGAAATGAAGAATAATAAAGAAAAAACAACACATAAATCGCAAGATAAAGAATAAAACTAAAAGAGAAAGAAAAAAATGAGAGAGAGAGAGAGAGAGAGACTTGGTTAGAGATGGAGAATACTATAAATCTAGGCAAAGAAAGATAACTTTGAAGAAACAAAACACAAGAACAATAACAAAAAGAACAATAAAAGCAAAAATTAGTAGAGGAAAATGAAAAACAAAAGAAAAACACATACAAGATAAAAAAAATGATTCTAAACAATGAAAAAAAGAAGAACAAAATTTAAATAGATGAAAGAAAAGAAGAATAAGACAACTTACCAGTTGAAGCTTGCAGGAGAATCGCGACCCAAACAATAAAAAGAAGAAGAAATAAAGTAGAACAATGGAGAAATTTGAAGAAATGAGAGAGAAATGAGAGTGAGAAGACAAAGAAAACAGGAGAAAATGAATAAGAATGGATGGCGATTTTAAAAATGGGATTTTTAAGTTAGGGTTTTTTGGGGGTCACGGTCAGCAATGCAAACCTACTAACTATGAAGTAATTTTAATTTGGCTACTGGACTGAAAAAGAATAGAGTCATGGTTAGCAGGTAAAGCCCACTCATCGTAACATAAAAAAAATTTGATACAGAAGTGAATGTGCATATATTTCACGATCAACAGGAAAAGTATGCTTACCGTTACATATGGCACTTAAAGTTCTAAAAGTTAAAGTGATCTTGTTTCACAGTCAGCAATAAAAACTTACTGACCATGACCTACAAAACTTTGAGGTACAGAAGCAAACATGCAATTATGTCATGATCATCATGTAAAACATACTCATAGTGACTTTTGACTTCTCTTTGATCCAAAAGTAAAAATACCCCTATGTCATGGTCAGTAGGGTCAACCTACTAACCGTGACCCCTAAAAATCACCAAAAATGTTCCATCCTTCAAATTATTGGGGTTAAAACAAAACACTGCAAATTGTTTCAACAGGCAAAAACTTACAATTGAAGACCTCTAAGCCAAAAATAACAAAAAGCTAATAAAAAGGAGGGTTAAGTAGCAATTCTGCATTTATCAAGTTCGTAGCTGAACTTTTAAATACCATCAAGGATTCATAAGGGTGATGATTACAAAAGTGCCATCAAATGTTGATTCAAAATAGGGTTTCACACGATGTCCGTTTACCTTGAACTCCTCATCTCTTGGGTGTTTCAGAGTCACCACTCCAAACTTGTCTGCTACTATGACTTCAAAAGCCCCTTTCCACCTTCATTTCAACTTCCTTGAAAACAATCTCAACCTGCTATCATACAAGAGCACCTTCATACCCAGTATAAATTATTTTTTCATTAACTTCCTGTGATGCCATTTCTTGGTGTTGTCTTTGTGTTTGGCAGCATGATTATAAGCCTAAAACCTGAGTTCTTCCAACTCATTCAGCTATAATGACTTACATTTTCCTACACTTACAAGATCAAAGTTCAAGAATTTGGTGGCCCAATAAGCTTTATGTTCCAATTCTATAGTTAGGTGACAAGACTTGCCAAAAACTAACCTAAAGGGTGATATCCCTATAAGAGTTTTAAACACTATCTTGTATGCCTACAATACTTCATCTAGTTTAAAGTACCAATCCTTTCTAAAGGCATTGACCATTTTCTCTAAAATAATCTTAAGTTCTCAGTTTGACACCTCCACTTGACCATTAGCTTAGGCATGGTATGGGATAGTGGCTTTATTCCTAACTCCAAAATTTTTTAATAAAGTATTAAATTGGTGGTTAACAAAATATTTACCACTATCACTAATAATGGCTCTAGGAGCTCCGTATAGGGTGAATATGTTTTTTCTTAGAAATTTCGCACTACTTTTGCATCATAAGTCCTAGTGGCTATGGCTTCTACCGATTTGCTCACATAGTCTATCATCACTAAAATATATTCAAACTCGTAGGACAATGGAAAAGGTCCCATGAAATTTATACCCCATAAATCAAATAGCTCTACTTCAAGCATATTGGTCAATGGTGTAATGTCCCAAAAATGACCCTAGTTGAAATTGCATGACTCAATGTATTAATATTTAATTTAATTGATTAAATGTGTATGTGTGAATTTAATATTGGATTCGTGAGGGCAAGTGATGATTTTAAGTTAATTATTAATTGTTTGGTATAAATTATAAAGGTAATTAGTATTTGTGGGTGTTTTTGAAGTAAATAAAAGTTGTGTTTGTGTGTGTAAATAAAAGAAATAAGTTAAAAGAAAAAGAAAGAAAAAGAAAAGAGGAGAAGGGAAGGGAGTGGGGATCGGGGAAGAGGACGAGAGGCGGAGGGGAGGCGCTGGCACCGATCAACGGCGCTCTGGCCGGCGATCGGTGCGGCTGCCACCACCTCGGCCACCGGCCTTTCCCTCCTCATCGTCCCTTCCCTCCGGCGGCGTCTGCGAGTTTTTGTTCTTCTCTTTGGCCGGATCGGTTTCTCTCCTTTTTCGACGAGCGACGACGGCGGTTGAGGGAGATGACAACACCGGTGGAATCGTGAGGTTGAGGCGGCTCTTTTGGTGGTCGCCGATCATCCCCACTCGCCGGCGTTAAAGAGATCGGAAATGGGTGGCCGGTCCTTTTCAGGGTGTTTTCCGGCAGATTGAGACGGCGATAAGGGGCGTGACCACCGCCGGCAGACTTGTGGTGGAGTGGACTCCATTCTAACACTGACCGTGCATCTCCGGTGAGGCTCCGACGAAGCACCGGTGACCGGTCCAACGAGGACTGAAATAGACAGTTTTGAAGCCAAATCTTCTAATAGGTATGGGAACTATACTAAGAATTTGATTTCATGTACAAGATTGAAGTAAGCTTTGGGTTAAGTTTTATGAAATTATGGTTACGTATTTCATGATTAAATTAAGTACAGTGAATTATATGTGCAGTATAATTATTAGCTTAGGAATGTAAGGAAGTGTTATGACTGTAAGTGCCCATATTGACCTTAAAAGTATGTGTGAATTGTTTATGAGAATTAAGTTTAATTGAGAGTATATTGTGAAATTAATATGAGTTGATTGCAAGTTATATGATCATGCAGATCTTGAAATTAATATTTGACAGTGAACTTAAAATGTGAATTTAGTAGGATTTTTAATTCAAACTTATGATATAGGATTAGATAAGTTTAATGAATTTTAAGTAGTGACAGGGTGTTTAATTTTGCATGCAAAGTCCTTGGGTTGAGTATGGGATACTGAAATTTCTTTTGTGAATTTAGTTAAGTCAATTTGGACATTGATTGTATGTGTAAACGTTTGTCTTTAAGTGTTTATATTAACAGAGTATAGGAATTAGACTAAGAATTTGATTTCACGTATTATGTTGAAGTAAGTTTGGTTAATTGTTATGTTTGATAATAACATTGTATATATTGGATTTATATAAGAAACTGGTAAACTGTAAAGGTAAATGAATTATAGTGTTGGTGAGAAAATAGTTTTTGAAAGTGTAATAGTTAAAGTGGTTGTAGTTAGGCTGAACTAGGCGAGATAGAGTTTGAGCTTAATTTGATTTGAGTTTTAATGGTTTAAATGGGTTGATTTCAAGGCTTAAGAATATGTAAAATTAAAATATGCTTGAGATGAGAAATGAATAGAAAACTTAATGGAAGAAATTACAATTTGTCGAGTCATTGATTTATTTCTTGTTATCATGAATGATTGAACTTATTGTACAGGTGTCACAGGAATTATATGTAAATGCTAATGGCATGTAAAAGTTATTGACAGATTTTAAAGATAATAAGTGATAGTGAGCTTAAGATGTGATTTGAGTAAAATTTCAATTAAAAGTCATGATAAAATGTGAGTTTTATTTAAGGATGCTTTAAGATAAGATAATGTTTTGCGAATAGAGGTTTAATTCCTGAGTGAATGATCATAGTTTGCTCAGCCTTTTTCCTATTGTACTATAGACCCCAACCTTAATGTATATTCCTATGAATTTATTTTAATACAGGTTTTAGTACATTATAAGTAATATAGTCTCCTTAATTACTTAGGTTTGATATATCATATAGTAAGAATTCACTATGGTATGATATTGAGAGAAATTGCATGGAATAACTATTGTTAAGAAACTTAGTAATTTATATGATCTAATAGACTATAAAAGAAAGTGATGGTATTATGAGAATAACGATAGCTAAACGCTATGTAGTTTTACTTGTTGGTTTACTCTATAAATTATATGGTTTGATAACATGATAATAAAGTAATATGTCGTTGTAATAATAAGAATTTATGTTCAATAGTCGTAGATGCTATTATTATCTAAAATGCTTTTTGGTAAGATATTGAATAAAGAGGTTATTTGACACACACAAGAGATCGTGATAAAGTATAAAATAGTTATTTGGGATTCACTAGATTATAGATGAGGGAATGTACCTAGTGTAATAACAAGCTATTGGAATAAATATGACACTTTTACTTCTATTGATATAAATTCTTATCTGATACAGGGATAGTCGTTGTGTACATTATTATACTAAATGGAATGGATATAGTATCATGGTTATGATTTCCTGATAGTATGAGAAACTCATGTTGAAAATACTATGTTTTTACACATGATTGCATTGGTATATGATTATTTGAGATGAGATAGCTACATATCTAAGCCTGATATTCAATATATATATAGTCATCTCTGTTTAGTGAATATATGTCTTGACTATAGTATATTTGATAACTAAATTAAGTACAATGGAGCATGGGAGATGGCTATGATGAATCATGCAGGTATGTCCTTTTGAAATGACTATGTGTTTATGTGCTGTTTAGACACTCATAGTGGGTGTACTTTTATATGATTTCATTCTTATGAAAACAATCTAGCAATGCATAACCTGCTATTTCAATTAATAGTATTGTTAATACGTGACTATTAGAAAGTTTAAAAGTAAATTGAAAGAATGTATATTAAGTAAATTCCTTTGATGACTGAAGAGTAATTTAAAGAGAAATTGCTGAATTATTGTGAAATAGTTCATGACATAAGTGAATGATGGTTCACAAATTGTGCAAAATATTGAAAGTTCTGAATAACTGTATTTTCTGGATTGGAAATAATCCAGGAATTGAAATGATGAGAAAGTTGAGAAATGTACTGAAAGTAAGTGATCTTTTGCGCCCTTAGAAAATAGTCTGGCAGTAAAAAATAGCTCAGGATATAATTGGCTAGCCATAGGGATTCTGTACCGCGGTGCAAGTCATGACGACTTGCTTAGTTATGGTAGGATCACTGATCTCCATAACTTCTGTTTGTACCTGGTATCTGCTACGTGGAAAAATGATCTTTGAGATCATTTTTCAGTCTGTATGTGGCCCATGGGGTCCACATCCCGTGTATCCAGTCTGAGTATTTCTGTCGGCACTGTTCTAGGGGCATTAATATGGAAATAAATTAAAAAGTATAAAAGACAAGAAATGTTATAGTTCAAACTAATGTGCTTAAGAATTATCCTCTTATATAAATACATCAAATGGATAATGAATTGCAAGTTATAATATTGATGAGCATGTGATCATTTAATTCTTTATAAGCATTATATATATATATATATATCTATGTATAGGTATGTACGTCATTCTGTTATCGATCAAGTATATAATATATGGCACAATATGGTGTTAAGTATTATATTGTTTACCTTGTTAAGAGTATTTAATGATTACATGAAAGTAAACTTTGAATGCATACAATGTTTTAAATGATGTAAATGTATGAAAGAAATATGTCGGATGTCTTTTATTGTAGCAATGAATGATGTATTGATTACTGAGTTATTAAGTTTTATTGCCTATGTAAGTAAGATGTTCTGTTGTTTATGCTTGTGATTTATTGCTGAATGTAAAAGCTGGGATCTAAGGTGATTGAAGGTATTTATTAAGAGTATTATGAACTTTGTATTTGTATAATTGATATTACATGTTTAAAATATTATCTTTAGACTTCTCTGTTCCCCACTAAGCTTTATAGCTTAGCACGGGTTTTGTTATCCGTGTAGGTATCAAGATAGGCTTGATTCTGGTTAATCAGCTGATTTGGTTCAACCATCTGAAGAGAGGATCTAGTGTGGGCTGATCACCTTTGAGATGTATAGATGTAACGAGAAAATTCTAATGTAAATTGTTCTTTGTTTTGGAGTATTATAATGGTATTAGAATGTAATATGTAATATTGAACCGTCTCAAGAAGTGTGATTAATAATGTGAATGGATGTATGAGATGTATGTAGAAAATTAGTTATGATTTGTGGTGCCCTTGAAGGGCTGCGGAATTGTTTGAGTTGCAGGTGGATTAGATAAGTTTTTAGATGTTATATTGCCGGATTTTTATTTGGTAATCAGTCACTTGGTCAATTATAGTTTATTTGTTTACTTAAGTTATAAGTATTTCTTTTTGGACAAGCCTGGAGTCGTTGAGATAGAAAGATTCAAAAGAAAAATCTTGCTGATTTTGGTATTGTCACTCAGTGCATTGCTCCTCAAATGGTCAATGACTGGTATCTGACAAATGGTCCTTGAAACAAAAAAAAAATTTCCAACTTATCACTGGTTTCGGTGGTTTCGGTTAGACTGTTCAGCAAGGGTGTTACAAATGGCATCTCATCTCTCCTAGATATATTCCCTATCCTTTGACAACGATCACAAGATTGAATATATATTTTTACATCATTAAATAAGGTAGGCTAATAAAAGCCAGAAGATAGAATTTTTGATACCGTTTTATTTGGTTTGTGATGTCTACCGACCTCTCCACTATGACACGTTTTGATGATCTCTCTTTACTACTCTTGGGGAATGCACTTCCTCAATACTTGATTAGCATAAAACTTAAACAGATAGAGGTCATCCCAAATGTAGTGCTTCGCATCAACTTTTATTTTTTTCTCTGTTGCCATGTGTAATCCCTTAACATGTATCCACGCGCAAGAAAATTTGCCAAATTAGCAAACCAAGGAACAACAACTTCACACATAAATAAAACACATATATGTCCATCAGGGAATCGGTCATTCTCAATGTATTTGTGCTCAAGTTGAGATAAGTGGTCTGCCATAAAGTTTTTTACCCCTTTCCTGTCTTTGATTTCCAGGTCAAACTCTTGTAAAAGGAGTACCCATTTGATCAACCTCGGTTTTGACTCCTTCTTGGCAAAGAGATGTCTCAATGCTGTATGATCAAACCATACCACAATTTTTATACCCAACAAATATGGCCTAAACTTCTCAAATATAAAGACTATTGCCAACAACTCCTTCTCGATTGTGGTATAATTAACGTAAGCTCCGATCAAGGTATAGCTTGCATAGTAAATTATACAAAACACTTTCTCCTTTCTTTGTCCCAACACAACTCCTTCTGTGAAATCACTTACATCACACATTAGCTCAAATGGCAAATCCCAATCCAGATAGATAATCACCGAGGCTGAAATAAGCTTCTATTTTAATGTCTTAAATGCCTACGAACACTTATTAGTGAAATCAAAAGGAGCATCTTTCATTAGTAAATTTGATTTGAAAAATCTTTGATAAACCAGTGGTAAAAACTCGCATGCCCTAGAAAAATCCTAACTCTTTTAATACTAGTTGGGGGTGGGAGTTTCTCCATTATCTCTACCTTGGCCCTATCCACCTCTATTCCCTTTTCTAAAATTTTATGTCCCAAGATAATGCCTTCCCTTACCATAAAGTGGCATTTCTCCCAATTCAATACTAGATTAGTTTTCTCACACCTCCCTAGTACTAAATCCAAATGCTTTAAACATCTCTCAAAATCTTTCTCATATATGGTGAAGTTATCCATAAACACTTCCATAAATTTTTCTATGAAATCATGAAAAATTACCATCATGCATCACTGAAACATAGCCGGTGCATTGCATAACCCAAAGTACATTCTACTATAGGAAAAAGTACCACAAGGGCAAGTGAATGTGATTTTTTCTTGGTTTTTGGGTGATATGAGAATTTGTAAATATCCCAAATACCCATCTAAAAAATAATAAAACCTATGCTAGCTTCTCTAACATCTGATCGATGAATGGCAATGGGAAATGATATTTCCTAGTGTTACTATTCAACTTTCTATAATCTATACAGACTCTCCAACCCGTAACTATACGAGTTAGAATGAGTTCATTAAGCTCATTTTTAACCATTGTCATTCCCCCTTTCTTTGGGACACATTGCATAGGACTCACCCACTTACTATCTAAGATGTGATAGATGATACCCGAATCAAGGAGCTTGAGTACCTCTTTCTTAACTACTTCTTGCATTACTAGGTTGAGCCACCTTTAGGGTAGAGCCACTGGTTTGCATTCTTCCTCCATCAGAATTCAGTGAGTGTAGTAGCTCGAATTGATCCCCTTCAAGTCTGATATTTCCCATTCGATTGCTTCCTTGTGTCTTTTCAAGAAGTTGATCAACATCTCCTCTTCAAAACCTGTCAACATAAAAGAGATAATCACTTATTTTGTTTCATTTTCTAAAAAAACATATTTCAAGTGAGGGGGAAAAGGTTTAAGTTCAGTTTTTGAATCTCTCTTTTGTGATGCAAACTCTTCCTCTCGTGGATCATCTTCTTCACATCCCTGCTTAAGATTGTTTATAGAACCCTCACTTTTCTTTTCTACTATAGCTATCATCTCTCTTCCTACCTTATCTAACACTTCATTTTCCAAGGAATGCATCAAACTTAGCTTCAATGGGTTATTTATCAATATCTTCTCCTGAGTTTCTTGAGCACATTCTTGCACCTTGTCTACAAAGTAAATAGACTCATCTAAATCACTTGATGGATATTTTTGAGCATTGTTCATGTCCACTACCAGTTCTTCATTATTGAACCTAAGAGTGACCTTTTGACCATACATATCGATCAAGGCTTTTGTTGTGTTAAAAAATGGTCTCCCTATAATTAATTGCACTCTTCTATCCTATTCCATCTCTATCAATATAAAATCCATGGAAAATATAAATTTCCTCGCCAACAAATCCTCTATCACTCCTTTTGGTTTCCTTATTAACCTATCCACTAGCTAGAGCCTCATACTTGTCTCCTTGAGATCCCCTAGGTTCAATTTTCTACACATAGAATATGGCATCAAATTAATACTAGCACCTAGGTCACACAAGGCATTTCCAACAAAGTTCTCACCAATCTCATAGGGTAACATGAAACTAGATCTTCTAATTTCTTATGAATCTTGTTCATAATGATAGCACTATAGTTCTCTGTTAGTTGCATTATTCCACACCCTTCTAATTTCTTTTTGTTAAAATAAAGTTCTTTCATAAATTTTGCATAGTTGCACATTGAGTTAAAGCTTCATCAAAAGGAAAGTTGATATATAATTTCTTAAACATCTTTAGGAACCTAGCCAATTGATGATGGTGTGACGGACATAGAGCTTGGTAATGGGTGGTCACTTGTGGTTGATAAGACTAGTTATAATTATGATTGATATTTTGGTTGAAGGGAGTTGTTGCTTAAGGTTGAGATGATGAAGCATTCTGATGTCCCTCTTTCCAAACAAAATTTGGATGGTTTCTCCAACCTAGATTGTAAGTATTTCTGTAGGGGTGATGGACTTGGAGCTTGGTAATGGTGCATTTTGACATGAAGTACTAGGTCACGTAACAATGAGATACCTGTAAAATGTGTATTTAAGCACATAAACCCATCAAAAGTCCTCTAAAGCACATAAAAGATAAGATTTATTGAATTTGGATAGAAATTATTGAATTCAAATAAAACAAAGCAAAAGACACTTAAAACAATACTAAAATTGACTAAAAAACTAGATACTGAATTGAAGTTATCACTAAATGATAAAGAATTGAAAAAAAACTTAATTACGAAAAGCACATAACACGATTTTCACTATACATCCTGATGGTAACATGATGTATCAAGACTTGAAGCAATTTTATTAGTGGCTGGGGATGAAAAAGGATGTAACTGAGTATGTTTCCTAATGTCTGACTTGTCACCAAGTAGAGGCGGAACATCAATTTCTTTTGGGGTTGTTAAATCCTATTCAAATTCCATAATGGAAATGGGTTAACATTGTTACAGACTTTGTTACCGGCTTACCTTTCACTCAAAGAAAGCATGATGTAGTATGGATAATTATGGATAGATTAACTACGATAGCTCATATCACACTGGTTCAATCAGATTATACGATGGATAAATTGGCTGAATTATATGTAAATGAAATTGTTCAACTACACAGGACACCATTATCAATAATTTCAGATCGAAATCTAAGATTCACTTTCAGATTCTAGAAAAGATTACCGCACAGCTTTTCACTCGTAAATGAATTGTCAATCTGAGAGTATTATACAGGTGTTGGAGGATATAATAAGAGTATATGCCTTAAATTTTCTAATAAATTAGGATAAATATTTGGCCTTAATGGAATTCGCATACAATAACAGTTATCAAACTAGCATTGGCATGCCACCTTACGATGCGTTATATGGTAGCAAGTGTAGGACTCTAGTTTGTTGGATAGAGTTAGCTGAGAATAAAATGATTGGTTCCAATATTATCAAAGATATCGAGCAGAAGATACAAGATGTTAAGCAACGATTGAAGGAAGCCAATGACCGATAGAAGTCATATGCGGACTTAAAAAAAAAGATATTGAATATTAAGTTAGAGATAAAGTGTTTTTAAAGGTGTTACCGTGGAGGAAGGTATTGCGATTTAGAAAGAAAGGAAAACTTAGCCCAAGATTTATCGAACCCTATAAAATTGTGAAAAGGGTTAGACCTATTGCTTACAAATTAGCCCTTCCATTGAAGTTATCAAACTTACACAATATCTTCCATGTTTCCATACTTTAACGATATTAATCAGATGAGTCCCATATAATACCATTATAGAAGATCAGGGTTCAATCTGACTACACATATGATAAAGAACCAAAGAAAATATTGGCTAGAAAAGTCAGACAATTATGGCCCATATAGATTCCTGTAGTTAAAGTATTGTGGTAGCATCATGGCATACAAGAAGCCACCTGAAAGCCTAAATCAATAATGAAAGCACAATATCCATAACTATTCAAAGCAAGTACAAATTTTGGGAAGAAATTCTTTTAAAAGGGAGAAAAATGTGAGACCCCCATTTATGCCCTAGGAGGATGTAAGTGAGATTAATCAATAATCCTATTAATGCATGCTTATTGATCAATGTAAAGTAGGTAAGCATCTAGTGGTAATTATTATAAAAGAAAATGGGTAAATTAGTCATTGTATATTAAGTCCTACATGAACCTAATTAGGAGAAAGTGTAATTTAGGGATTTAATTGAAAAAAGAGAGAGAAAATGTTGGGATTAGAATAAGAAATTAAAGGATAGAAGGGAGCTAAGTGTAATTTCCCTAAGGTTGACAAATAGACCAAAGGGGAAGAAACACCTAGCTTCCCTAAAGTATTCTTGAGAATTAAGGACATTTTAAGGACTTTAAAGGAAGATGTGGCCGACCAATATGTGACATGCATTGAACACTGTAAGCATCCAGTTTGCTCTCGAAAGCCCGCTTTAAGGACTTAAGATCAGATCAAGGTTCATTTAACTTGTAAAGATTAGTTGCTTTGCAATGGATAGGAATTCAACCTAATCTGCAATGCCTCGAACCTCAAAAAGGTATGAAATAATATCTTGAGGTATCCTCATTCATTTGCTAGTGATCAACCTACGAGTGCGTCTGTTGGGCACCACAAGGCAGGTATCATAGAGCCGCCACCTAATAAAATATTAAAAAATGAGTTCTAACTTTATAAAGGTAAAACCAGAGATAGTTCAAAATTCACTCCTATTTATACCTTTGATTACTGTTATATAGATAAGCCTTAATGATTCATTTATTTTGTATCTTTTCTCACACGCAATGTTATGCTAGAAAAATAAAGTGCACTCAAGCACATTGGAATGTTGTAAACCATACATTTGAAAGCATTAAAAAATAAAAGAAGAAATGTAAAAATAAAATCATACATAAATCGAAAAATTAATTGAGTTTATTTGAATGAGTACATTGGTCCTCGTATACATATTTGCAAAATAAAAAAATTTCGAGGTATATTTTGGACAAAAAAGGGCATTAAACCCACGCTGCTTGAAAGAAAGGAATCATGTTAATTGATTAATTTAAAGTAGAAATTTTTTGGTGAGCTTTTAATTTACCATTTGAAAATCCATTTATGTGTGACAAACAAAATATTAAATAATAATATAAGTAAAACATGCATAAATTGAGCTATTAATTTATTTGGGGATATTGATTTCCTCCATGCATATTTATAAAATTTTTTATGTGATTTTTGAAATAAAGTAGGATATTAATCCATTTTATGAGAAAAATCCAATTAATTAGATAAAAATATTCAATATGAATTTTCCTAATTATCTCACAAAAATTTATTTTTTTAAAAAGGCATTAAATAATAATACATGCTCGAATAATAAAATAAGGAATAAAAAATAAATTAAATCCTAGTCTATGCTCCTTCACATGGTCCATCCCAGCTTAGAATGCTGATGTGCATATCAAAATATGACATGAAAAATAATTAGTTAATAATGCATTAAATAAAGTATTGAATAATAAAATAAAATAATTAAATAAATATATAATAATAGAAATTAATAAATTAAATGAATATAAATAATAACATATAAAATGATGATAGAAATAATGACAATAATAATCATAAAAATAACAATAAGATTAATGCTAATAATAATTATAAATATTGGAATTAAAAATAAGAATAATATTAACAATAAAAATACGATTGCATTAAATAAATTAAATATTGCACAAATACGTGAATAAGCAATTTGACAATTAAATTGCGAACATTATTTAGTTGGACTAATTAAATAAGCTTAAATAAAATAAAAAATAATTAAAACATATTATAATTAGAGAAAAAGAATAAATTGGCATAGCCAATTTATCATAAATATTAATTAACTAATCAACAAATACAAATATGAAATATAACATTAATAAAAATATATTAGAAATTAGATAAAAAATAACGAATTAACAAATATGTTAGATCAATTAATACGTGAATAAAATAATACAATAAACTAATTTACAAGCAAAGAATTATTAAATTAATATAATAAAATAATTAATTAGTAAATAAGCTAATATGTTAAACTAACAAACAAACAAATAAGAAAATTAAAATAACAAATTAACAATTAATTGCATTAATAAACCAAACAATTAATTAATATAATAAAATGAAAAGAAAGAAAAAAAAAGAGTAAAACGAAAAAAAAAAAAAAGAAGTGCAGACCTTGAAAGACGAAAAGTGAATTCAAATTGAATTTTTTGGGAATATTGGGCCAAGCTACAGTGCAAAAAGAAGCACTAAAAGACAATAAAAACAAGGCGTGAGTGGAGCAGCGGGCAGCAACCATTTTGGACCTTTAGCGACAGGAGAGAAGGGTTTTTAGCGATAAAGTTTTTGAGCGCCGCTAAAACTAAACAAGCCAGACAAGACCGTGACTCAGCCTAGAAACGCGTTCTAGCAACCGGAACATACCAGAAAGTAGGGGTGAGTAAACTTTGGGTAAAACCAAAAAACCGAATCAAACCGATCGATTTTTTTAATTTGGTTCGGTTTTTCGGTTCGATTCGGTTTTTAGAGTCAAAAACCGCATAAAAACCGAACCAACCGAACTTTAGCTTATACTACGTCGTTTTGATTATAGGCCTAGCATAATATATAAGGAAGGACGCGTTTCAACTCAACCAGCAGACAAACAACAAGCCTTTCATTTTATTTTTGCCCTAATTCATCTTCTCTCCAAATCATCGTCGCTGCCTCAAAAATCCAACCTCCGATCGTCGGCACTCGGCCTTGCCTGGTAAGTTGCTTCTTTCTCTCCTTCTTCGTTGCAATGGCAGTATTGAATTCTTGAAGGCCTTTTCCTTTTCTAATAAGAACTCCATTAGTAGGGATGAGCTGTTGTTGTGTCTAGTTCAGTAAATCTAGCGGCGCAGCTTGTCATGCTCTTAACGTAAAGATCTCTGGCTTTGCACAGCACTTTCACTGGTACAGTTACAATCTTCATGAACTTGCTCTGGTTTTGCCCTTTGGCTCTCATGATCATTAAGAATTTAAGATTCTGAAAGGGGTTTTTGGTTTTTTAATTTGAAAGAATTTGGGGGATGAATGCTAATACAGTGAGAAAGAGAGAGAGAGAGAGAGATTTTAATAGGAAACGATGGAGATTGGGTTAAGTAGACTTTTCGACCAAGAGGAGAAGAGCCCACCGGATTAGAAAGCTTTTTCAAGATAAGAACGGCAGGCCGACTACGAAAATTTCGTACGATTTGAATTTCTTTGTTTTAATTACTTCCAATTTGTTTGCTGACTCATCTCATTATTATTTGCCCAATATTCTTTTTCTACTGTTGTTAATATTGTTGTTTATTGCTATATTTTCTTTTTTTTTATTTATTTCAATGCTTCCTTCTAAAAGAAATAAGATAATATTAATTAGCTTTTTAACCATAGTTTGTGGAAAGAATAATATTAATAAGCTTTCAATTCTAATAAGAACTCCATTAGTAGGCAAAATTAACTAAGGGCGTATTTGGGATCCTAATAATTTGTAATTTTATATAATTTTTAGGAACAATTTTTAAATTTTTTAAATATATTTAATTTTCCGATTTTTTCGGTTAATCGAACCGAACCGACCGAAAAAATCGGTTCGATTATTGTTCGGTTATCTATATATTTCGATTCGGTTCGATTTGGTTAACCGAACCGACCGTTGCACAGGCCTACCAGAAAGCCATGGAAATCTTAAAAACTCAAATTAAAATCATTTTAATGCATAAAAAAGCCAAAAATCTCAACTAAACAAATGAAAAGCATGATTTTAATTAGAAAAAACAAGATTAAAGCTATAAACATGAAATTCAAAATTAGACAAAATGGAAAAAATAATGAATAGTGATTTCTAATTTAACTATTTACTCAATTTTAACATATTTTTAATTAACTAACATGAATTAATGCATGAAATGAACATCAAAAAAATCAATTAACAAGCTTAAATTTAAGAAATCCAGATTAAGAAACCTAAGCAACAAAAATGAAAAATAAACATTTACATGGCAAAACTTAAATTAAACACTAGATTTACAATTTTTGGGACTCAAGAATATTACCCTTCGATTTGTTTTTGTTTCCAAAATCAAGAGTATCAAGCCACTTGAAACTTGCTCCCTTTACTCCCTTTCTTGGTTTCTTGTTGAATAATACGGGAAAAGTTGGTTTTTTTGGATTTTTCTTGTGTGTGTTTTTCTTCTTTTTCTTTTTGCCTTGTTTTTCCGCTCCTCTCTTTCCCGTTTCTAACTTTTCCTTTGTTAATTCCTTTTTCTTTTCCTTCTCTTCTTTTTCTTTTTCTTATCCTCTTCTCTAAATATCTTCTTATTTTAATTTAATTTTAATTTAATTAATTAATTAATTTTTCCTACATGATTATTCATAAAATTAAAATTATATTATTATTTTTTATATATCCTTTATTAGCTAATTTATTTATACAAATATTATTTTCATTATCATTTTGAATTATTTAATTTGAATTAACTAATTCTATTATTTCTTTTCATATATACAATATTTTAATATTTTGCTATATATTTGTCCTTTATTTTAATATACTTTTCTATTTACTCCTATTATTTTTTATAATGATAATTTTTAATTAATATATTTTTTAATTTTAGAAAAGGGAAGTCCTGAAAAGATATGTTTTAAGACACTGAAAATTTCAAAGAAGAGCAATGAAAAAACCATTTTTTAAGAAAAAACAAAATTTTTTAAAAAACATAAAAATCGAAGAGAGAGCATCGTGCTTTTATTATCTAGCTATTTTGGAGCAATATAATCCTCGTTGGGTAATCCTGATCAGAAGCCCCCTCAAGATCCAATATCTATAATTATTCCCAATTTTGAAAAACTTAGTTCACTAGTATCTAGGTTAGCCAAAGTTCAAAGAAAAAAATAGAAAACGCGTACCTGATGTGACAAGCTTCCGATTGTGTTGAACACGTATCACTTGAGGCAGTGAGTCTCTGATTGGATAGTTACCATCAGTTTGTTGATCTGTTAATCCTTGGTTGGGTATATATATATGTTATATATATTTAAATAAAAAATACTACTATTTTACTAATTTTTTTATTTCATATGTTATTCTTTTATTAATTTGATTCACTATTTGTTATGATCAAATTTAGGTAAGTTATATATATATATATATATATATATATATATATATATATATATATATAAACAAAGATATTCCAAAATGAGTCCCCCTCTCTGTTTCCCTTCTCTCATGTCAATCTTCTTCCATTCTTCTCATCACTGCACATCCTCTTATTCTAAAGCAAATTGAGGAATTAGTGTTAAATTATTAGTTAATAGTTCATGTTAGCTCAAAATGTATGTTAGGCAGATATTTTCTATTTTACTGTTTTTTCACATTTTAGAGATAAGATATGAAATTTAAATACTGATAAATTGAAAAAATAGTCAAATTTATAACCATTTAGATTAGGGATGATCAGGGGACGGGGATTTCCCGACCCTGACGGGGACCCATCCCGTTTGGGGAAGGAAATCCCTAAAATTTCCCCCCGCTAGGATGAGGATGGGAAAAAAAATCTCTGTCCTAGAATTGAGGACGGGACGGAAAATGGGATATCTGTCCCGCAAAACATATTTTTTTATTTTAAAATATAATATTTTATAAATAATTAAATTTAAAATTAAAATATAACTTAATTTTATAATTATTAAGTTTTAAATTATACTTAATTTTAAAATTTATGAATGGTTAAAATTTATATTAATTTAAATTATTATTGATTTTAAATTTTTTATTTATTAAATATTATATTTTAATTTTAATTATTTATAAAATATTATATTTTAAAATTAAAAAAAATTCAGGGGATGGAGATTCCCGTGGGACGGGAACGGAGGAAATTTCCTCTCCGATATTGGTGGCGGGGAATCCCCGCCACCGGTGGAGGAGTGAGTGGGGGTGAATTCCCCGGCCCCTATCCCATGATCACTCCTAATTTAGATTATAGCTAATTTTCATCTTCTATTTTCGATATTTTAACTGGAAATAAATTATAGTTACTTCCATTTAATTTCTTTTCTTTGGGTTTAATGACCTGATTTTCGTATACTTTTTTAATTATTATTTTAGTTTTTATTCTCAACAAAACGGAAAATTCATCTCTACAACTATTTATGAAGCTTCTTAAGGGATCTTCAAAGGAGTTTTGGTTTCTCTGTTCATAAAACTTGGCCATTATACATAAATACACATTGATTTCGTTGCCGTCTCTAAGGTTTCGAAGTGAACCATTTCCATATTATTATTATTATTTTAAACAGTTACCATATTATTCTTAGTTATCGCTAATTAGGAGAAGTATATTAAGTTATCATTTAATAAATTATATATTTTTTATTATTTTAATTAAACTTTGCATGTAAAATCTGGCGGTCCAAAATATCTATCAAATCAGCAAATTAACATCAAGCATATACTCTCTGTCCAGCAGAAACTAAAAAAAGTGTAAGACTTACACACTCTCAAATTAAATACCAATCTGTTATTAAAAACAAAAAATGTAAGGCCAAAAGTGAGTTCAGTTGGATAATGAGGGCGCTTTTCTGTTGTTTTAGTTTAGTTCAGGCCTTCAGGGGCTATAATGCACATACAGTATAGCAAAAATAAAATAAAAAGAAAAAAAATTATTAGATTATATTTATGTATTCATTTATTAAATTACACAAATTAAAAAAAATACTATAAATAAAAAAAATAAAACTTTTTATGAAATTAATAATTTAATTTGAACCCAATCAACTTAAAAAAAAAACTCTCCTAGCGCTCATTTTTTCCATTTGGGATTTTACTTAAATAAAATAAGCGTAGAAGCACATAATTCTAATAATACACTAATGAAAAATAAAATATCACATAAATATAATTCAATCAATATGTTTATATCGAAGACCATACATTTTATGGAAATTAAAATACACTTCAAAATCTAGAGATTGGGTGGCAATGCAAATTTTTGTGTTTGGGAAAGATGGAACAATTGGATAGGTGTGCAATTATTTAGTTTGTCTGTATTTTTAGGGCTGTGCCTATTCGATTTTTTTACATTTTAGTTAACCACTAAAATTTATAACATACAATTATATAAAAAAATAGATAAAATTTAATTTATTTTCAACTATACAAAATTATTTAAAATAAAAATTACAAAACAAACATAATATACTAGCCAAAAAAAAAATATTGGTTGGAATCTCTCTGTAGAAAACGTGAAATTACCTTAGGTGAGTGCCAAAAACACTCAGGAGAGTGCTAAATCACTCAGCTAAGTGCTTTATGGCTGTCTTTCACGAATCAAAAGCTAGCCTTTTCCGATATTATAATTTTGTCCCTGAATTTCTCCTTTTTACATTTTAACCACTTTTCTCATCAATTTAGCCCTGAAAAAACCGAAACTAACAATTAAACCTAAAAACACATATATTAACTAATTAAACCTAAAATCAACTAAATTAACTTAATTAAACATATAAAAACACACGAAAAATATAGTATAATTGACACTTATCAAGTCCTCAAGTAATCAATATGCTTAAAAAGATGAATTTCTTGACTGGTGCTAGTTTAGGCAAAAATTCTCAAGAACCATAGACCGCTGTAGCTGCTAAGAGTCAGAAGGATAAGAAGGTGTTAGGCTTTGCAAGCTCCAGTAGGAAGGGTAAGGATAAGGAAATAGTGATAGGAATTCCTCATATTTCTCAAAGTTTTGTACCAGCTTCAGGCCCGTGCCTTTATTGTGGGGAGAATGAGCCTTAGATAATAGAGGGTGAGCTAGTGCCGAGATTTAAGGTTTTCAATGGTGTCTTTGATTGGGAATATGGAATCATCAAACCGGTTGAAGGTTTCTAGGATGAGGAGATTCTGTTGCACCATTCAAAAGAAGTCATGATGGAGAAGTTGATTGCTACTAAGTTGAAAGGGAAAGAGAAAATGTAGACTGAAGAACCATCCAAAGTTGAACCAGAGGCTAGAGAGATGTCTGATGCTAACAAGATTGAAGAAGATACTTTTATTGATGTTTATGTTCCTGAACTGTTTGATGAGAACAATGTTTGCACTTTTGATTACATTAATGAGATGAATAATTTTGCTTAATTGTGTGATGTTTCTTCTGATTTCAATATGCATGATCATGATTATAAAATATTTATATTTGATATTAACTTAACAAAAATATGTTCATTAAATCTCGAAACTAAAAAAAACCCAAAAAAAAAATTTATTGGCATTAGACATAACTCCTGAATAGGGAGAAAAATTTGAAAGAATATTGAAAAAATATGAAAAAGTCTTTTTTTGAACCTATGAAGACATGCTAGGGATAGACCGAGAAGTCTTTGAACATGCCATTTTGACATATCAAGAGTATAAGCTAATTAAATAGAAGCTTAAAAGACTTAGACCAAAATATGCTGAGAAGGTTAAGGAAGAATTCGAAAAGCAAATAGAGGCTAAGTTCTTAGTGAAAGTTCAATACCCCATGTGGTTATCAAATATAGTCCCTATAGCAAAGAAAGATGGAAGGGTAAGAGTCTGTAAGGATTATAGAGACCTGAACAAAGCTTGTCCCAAGGATGACTGTCCTTTACCTCACATAAATGTTTTGGTCCATAGTGCAGTCGCCTATGCCATGTACAGTTTTGTGGATGGATATGCTAGGTACAATCAAATTCTAAACAAAATAGTGGATAGGATCAAAACAACTTTTATAACTAAGTGGGGGATATATGCCTACCGAGTCATGCCTTTCGAGCTTAAAAATGCACATGTCACCTATTAAAGAATGACCACTAAAATCTTAGATGATTTGATCTATAAGGAAGTAGAAGTGTGCGTAGATGACACGATGATCAAATCAGTTACTAGGGAAGGCTACTTCTAGGCATTAAAGGAGTTTTTTTAAAAGATCAGCAAATACAATCTCTGCCTCAACCCCAAGAAGTGTATAGATGGGGTTACTTCAAGCAAGATTTTAGGTCATGTCGTGAGTCAGAGAGGTATAAAATTAGATCTTGACAAGGTAAAGGCCATTAGAGAGATGTTGATACCCCAAAAGGAAAAAAAAGTTAGAGGGCTCTTAGGCAAGGTCCAAGTTAACCTCGATATGTGAGCTGATCTTTAAGTTACTCAAGAAAGATCAGCCCATAGTTTGGAATGAGAATTATTACAAATCATTCGATACCATCAAGGAATACCTATTACATCTGCTAGTGTTGAGACCGCCTTAGATAGGTAAACCTCTGATTTTATACCTAGGAATAAAAGATAGTTCAGTGGGTATTATGATGGCACAAGAGGATGATTTCAGGATTAAGTATACAGTATACTACCTTAGTAAGAAATTCCTCTCTTATGAGGCAAAATGCATAGAAGTTATAAAGATTTGTTTGGTAATCATATGGGTGTCTAAGAAGTTAAAACACTACTTCTATTCTTATAGGGTACAAGATGTAGCTAAGCAGAATCCCCTTAGATACCTACAAGAAGCCCCTTCATTATTAGAAAAGATGGAAAGATGGTTAATTATCTTACAAGAATTTGACATAGAATACATCATTGGAAAAATCATTAAAGGAAGAGCGATGGTAGAGTTCCTAGCTGATTAGCCTTTAGAAGGTAAAGAAGTGACTTATGAATTCCTCGATAAGAACATAGCAACCATAACAGTGCAGGGTTGGCAGATGTACTTTGATGGAGCTATGAATAATAAAAAAGAAAGAGCAGAAGTGATCTTGGTTACCCTAAATGGAGAAAGGATGCCATTAGCTAAGAAATTAAGATACAAAGCCATGAACAATGAAGCAGAGTACGAAACTTGCATTTTCAAATTATAAGTTTTACTGGCCATAGGGGAAAAATCTTCAAAAGTGTTTGGAGATTCATCTCTATTAGTTTACCAATCGAGGGGTGAATGGTCAGTAAAGGAAGAATGATTGTTGCCTTATCTCAAGTACTTAAAGGTTTTGGGCAGTCAGTTCAAAATTTACACTTTTAGATATGTGCCTGGGGAAGAAAATCAACTGGCAAATGCCTTAGCTACCTTAGTGTCCATGTGGGACAATTCGAAGGGAATAATTATGAAGCATGTATGAGTCTCGAGTTCTGATAAGCTATACTTTAAAAAGGAATAGATAATGGATATTAAGGTAGACGATGAAAAGTCTTGGTATTATAATATTTAGAATTACCTAGAAAAGTCAATGTTCCTTGAGGAAGTAACTAAAAAAGACTAGAGAATGATTTGTAAGCTGTCAACTCAATTTATTACTATAGAAAAAATGCTTTATAAAAGATAACTTAATGGAATTAAATTGAGATGCTTGGATGAAAAGGAAGCCAAGAAAGTAATGGAGGAAGTATATGCGAGAGTATGTGGAGCCCATATGAACGGGTTAGCCTTGGAAAAGAAGATTATGATGCAGGGCTTCTTTTGGCTCACGATAGACATTGATTGTTCTAGGTATGTCAGAGAGTGTCAATTATGCCAATAGTATGTAGATTTGAGGCATTTGCCTATTTTTGCATTGTGTAATCTTACATCTCCATGGCCATTTGTTGCATAGGGAATAGACATTATAGGGATGATCTATTTGCTTGCCTCAAACGGGCACAAATTCATCATAGTGGCCATTGAGTATTTCACCAAGTGGGTAGAAGCTGAATCTTTCAAAAAGGTAGATACACGGGATATGGCTAGATTCATCAAGAAAAATCTGATATATAGATATGGTTTGCATCATCATGTGGTCTCAGACAATGGGTTACAGTTTTCAGGTGAAACCAGACAAATGTTTATTAGTTATAGGGTTCACCATCATAAGTCTTCCCCTTATAGACTTTAAGAAAAAGGAGTAGTCGAGGCGGTCAATAAGAATGTAAAGAGAATTTTGGCCAAAATGGTGTGAACTTACAAGGATTGGGTTGAATAGCTACCTTTTACACTATAGGGTTATAGGAACATAACTAAGACTTCAACAGAAGCCACTTTGTTCTCTTTAGTTTATATAATAGAAGTAGTATTGCCTGTAGAAATTGAACATCAGTCCTTAAGAGTAGTTCTGGAGGCTGAGATACCAAAAACAGAATGGGCTAGATAGAGAATGAGGGCATATTAGCACACTTAAGTTTATCAAAAGAGGTTGGCCCATTCATTTGGAAAGAAAGTTAGGAAACACCCTTTGAAGGAAAGAGACTTAGTGTTCAAATAGATGAGGCTAGGGATTTCAAACATTCGAGGCAAATTCAGGCCCACATGGGAAGGACCTTTTGTACTTAAAAGCTATTATCCAAAGGTGTTGCTATTTTGTCAGACAATGATGGCAATGAGTTTAAAAAACTTGTGAATGTCGACAAATTGAAAGGTTTCATGGCTAAAGACTAAAAGAAAAAAAAGAAGAAAATAAATGCCTTATGGGTTGAAAATCGAAAAAATGGCAACCTTGCTAAAATTGGACGGCTCGCCAGGGTGAAAACTAAAAGAAGGCATTCTGTGCAAAAATTAGAGGCTGAGAGAAAATAATCAATCAAGAAAACCCAAGAGGGATAATTAATGATAGAGTTATAAAGCTTGTAAAGCTTCATTTCGAGATTGAATAATATGTGTCATTGAGATAAAGTTAAATATTGATCATGTGTACTGAAATCAAAAATGAAATGTCATATATGTATCCATAAATGTCATCTAAGTATCTAAAAGAAACATTTTCTATCATATGTTCAATAAAAGAAAAAATGTCATTTATGAAAATGTCTTATATAATATATCAGTATTATATCTCTCTTTTCATCTAGGTGCCTGAGGTGAGAAAGTCTATTGTCGACAGCTGGATTAGTGACCCACTGCTTGTACGAATCAGAGGAAGTAAAATCACAAGCAGCTATGTTAGGAATAGCAGTCCTCACAGGAAGTTGAGCCCAGATCTTCTGATAATATTCTGTCACAAAGTAAGCAGTAAGGATGCTCTCACGAAAGGCCAAAGGTCGCCTAATAATGTCCTGCTTACCTCCAAACTGGCAAACACAATGGGTAAAAATATAAAAGGTGTCTCGATGAAGTCCATAAAGAGGGACACATCCAGACTCTCCATCCATGACCACAGAAGTAACGGGTAACCAGGGACACCTGAACCCAATGTCAATGTCTCGTGAATGACTGAGCCAATAAACTACATCCTGGACTAAATAAAACTCGCGCTAAAGATGCCTAGTCATGGAAAGTCTCATAGGGTAGGTCCATGTAACTCTAACTTAAGGAGGAGGCTTAGACAATAGCTGCAACTTCTCATAAAGCCATACCTGGAAAAAAAAAGCCTCTAAGGTGAGTTGGGTTCTCAAGCAAACATAAGGCATAGAAATGTGTGAAAATCCAAAAAGATGCGCATTTCAATAAGAAAAGCTAGTATAAAAACCCATAAGGGGCATGCTACCTTTAAAATAAGGACATACATAAAGAAGCAAATGACTGCCTATCAAGAATGAAGAAGAGCCACGTTGAGTAGATGACTTATGGTGAAAGTCATCCAAACCTATGATAGTCTCTACCACGATCAAGGGAAATGGATTCTATCCCCAGCATATGCCATCAACAACATTAAACAACCATAATATGTAGTCATGAGATTGCCAACACACATCAATAGACACCAAGAAAGGCAGCAAAGTAGTACCACAACAGAATGGAAAGTGGAAACATCATCAAAATCAGTCAACAAATCTATCAGCCACTCCAGTGGAAAGGTCTCCCTATGAGGTACTAGGCCATTAGCCTCAAAAGGAAGAAGACCCAGGGTATGGACCACCTCTCTGGGATAAGTGACCACAAGAGAGGGCAAGCATGGTTAGACATTGAGATCAAACTTGAGACCCACCATGGCAACAAATTCTTTAAGTAAATGACACAACTCTTGGTGAGTGAATTAGAATACATGAAACCTAGGATCCAAAAATTGAAGTGCAGTAGATAAATGATGTTTTATCTAGAGATACTCTTCTCAAAAATCTCAAACTTGAATAAGGGGCTAAAAGGGGGTCCTCCCAGGTTTTTGAGTCGTCTAGTAACCAGTGCAATGTGATAAGTCCAGTAGTCATGTTTATAGGATATTTAAGCAATCTAAAGTGCAAGAATGATGAGAGAAAATAAATAATTGAAAGAAAGAATAGGCAAGAAAAGACAAGAAAAGAAAAGAAAAAAAGATAAGAGTACCTGATGGAAGCTTCTTGGAAGTTAAAAGTCAAAGGCACAAAATCTAATAAAAGGAAGTAGTATTTATAGAAAGTGATGAGGGATGACCATCCTTCACCTGGAGTGAACCACAGGTTACCCATCCCTGACCTCTAAAAGGTTAAAAGTCACACTTTTGCATGTCCCATACATTTCACGTACATATTAGAGCACTTGCCTTTGTTTGCATTTTACATGTAATCTAAAAGGCTTGATGACCTAGATGTCCAAGCTTGAAGGATTTAGAATGTTTGGAACACAAAAATCAATATTTCACCGAGAAACGATTAATTTCAAGGGGTGTTTCAGACTTTTGGATACCTGTATGTAGTAAAATGTAATTAAAATCTATAAATCTTATAAAAATAATGTTAATAATATTGTAAATTAATTTTAGATGGATAGAGAATAAAAAATCGAGAAAAAGGGTTAAAAAAAATTGAAGAAAATGGAGTTAAAATGTGAAAAATAAGGGAAGAATAAAAATAAGGGACAAAATGGCCATTTTAGCCTTAGGGACAGGACACCCTACCCATCCCATCTATTACCAGGCAAAGGATAGGCTTCCTATCCCTTGATCAATTCCGACCATATAAAGGCCGTTTCCTTTATTTTTCATTCAAACTCCATAACTTCCGGCGTATGAATCATCTCAATTGTTTTTTAAGCTTTTCTCCTTTATTTGATGTTCGATTTTCGATCCGTTTATGCCTATAGACTCCTGGAAGCGAGGTACACTTCAGGGAGCATAGCTTTTCTACCTTTTCTATTCTTTTTTCTATTTGCTCTTTCCAAGTAAGTATAATTTAATAATTTTGTATATTTTTCTCTTTTTTTTAGTATTCTTTTAAGTTAGAACATAACTTAGGCTAGCAAACTTTAGTTTTAAGTGCGATTGGCATGTGCACTTGCTGTTGTATCTGGACTTAGCATATTTGTGTTATTTTACTTGGTTTTTAGTTTGAAAATAAGTAATGCCTTATAGGTTAAGTAACATAGTGTAAATACCAAACCTTTCTTGGAAGCCATTGTGTACTATAAGATACCTTATGTATGAGAAAATAGGACTTGTAGCATTTTATCTCTAGGTTATAATGTATGTAATCTTTGAATTTTTAGATGCATTCTTTTGTCTTTGCTATTACACCAAGCATGAATACTTCAAATTTGTGTTGTTTGGCAGCCTTAATGGCCTGTGGCTTGTTGTTGCTTTTAAATGTGTTTTTTGTGTAGGAAGGCAGTGTCATTCCTAGCCGAAATGCTACCAAATTTTGTCTTACTTTTTATCATTCTTGTAAGGTGTGACATATTGATATCTATGTTGTTTGGCGATCTTGAGGGCCTGTGTCATGTTGCTGTTGCTTTGAATGTGTCTTTTTGAATAGGGGGCAGTCACATTCCTAGTTGGAATGCTGCCAAAATTTTATCAAAATTTCTCAAAAAATGTGAAATATAGCATTAGTAAATATGATAACCTATGTGTTGCGCATTAGTAAATATAGCATTAGTAAATATGATAACCTATGTGTTCCGCTTTGCCACCTGTCACTCCACATGTCTACTTTGGAGACCATGCCAGAGCTAGGTGACTCACGATTTTGCTCTTGAGGTTACCCTCAAAACGCATCATACTAGGGAGAGGCATCCATATCCTTATATGGCATGCTTTGTTCGCCACTCCAACCGATGTGGGATCTCACATAATATGTCTTTTATACAGAGGGCAGTCTCATTTCTAGCTAGAATGTTGCCAAAATTTAATTTTTCATAAAGCGTACAATGAGTGTGTTTGCCTAAATTTTCATGCATGATTGTTAAAATCACATGTGTGTCAAATGTTCCTTGTGTAAATTAGTTGTAAATATTTAAATTCCTATAAATCTTGACATTTTAATTTGTCTGCGACTTAAGAGTTAAACATGAACTAATAGGATAGTGTGTCTGCAACCTTCATAGCTAGTACCGGCATATATGATGCCTGAGCAAGCTGTGA